>QRFJ01000013.1:2521574-3064074 GCA_006176705.1 Cocos nucifera
ATGTTCATTGTAGGAACTGGAAGGCATCAAGATTGGAATCTACCTCGGTGGTAGAGGAGCAGCCCTATGATGATCATGAGAATCAAGTCCAGAAGTCCATGGCCATGCAGAGTGAAATAATAGAAAGAGTTCTATTTAGATTTTTACATCAGACTCGAATCGAATGATTACATCATATGATAGAAACTAGGGTTTGACGAGTTCACCTTAATCCTAATCTGATCGGAGCTCAAGATAGAAGAAACTTAATCACACAGGTAGCTGCACCAAGAGGTTCTCACTCAGCCACTCTACTCTGATGGATTGCCATCATATACTGCTAGGTGTCATTGGTGGATTTGAGAGCAATTAGAATGATTTAGATAATCGATCATTCTAGTCTGTTCGAATCAGAAGAGTTCTGATCCATCGAAAGAAGTTTCGATGATGTCGATGATAGAGATCATGACATATCCTATTACCTAATAGAACTGAACCTAACTGGGTCACATAAATAAGGGTTTGAATCTGGTGATCATCAATTAACTAATCCAGTTTAATTGATCTGAATGAGATTCAATTAAGTTTGAGAAAATCGTGCTAGCACTCGATTGAACCTAATGTTCTTCTTTTACTATCATAAATAGTTATCCTAACTGAGCTAAAGAAGTTTGTGCTTAATCAGAGCCTTCACTTTGTCTGATGGAGTTTGTCCAAGTTAGAAAAGGGTTATTTATTTTGTAAGACATTACCTGCCATTTTTGGTCACCTGTCATTTCTCGTTCTTTGACTTTGGTCAAAAGTTGAACTTTGACTGATCAAATATTGACCATAGACACTTTGACTTCTGTCCACATGTCACGCACCTATTGGAGAGTTGGTGGGGGCTTGTCCTCCTACCAGAACCTAGCAAGGAGGAGGGCGCATGCCACCACTAGGCATGGCCCAATTTGGAGGCGCCCAGGAGTCCCTATTGGATAGGGACTCCATCTCCAATAGGGACTCCATCTTCTTTTTGAATTTCAATTAGAGTTCTCCTAAGAACCAACTTTGACTGGTCTTAGGCGCTTCTAAGGAAGAATCCAGGAGACACTATTTCTACCAATCAGATTTAGACTCTGATTCATAAAGAGTTGTGATTGGTTGGGAAGGAGAGGAGTTGGACTATAGACAGTCTATAAATAAGACCCTACGCCCAACTCAAATGATGATTGAAAATTGAAATCCCATGCCCCAGGCTGCCTCTCCCCTCTTCCTCCATGCCAAACCACCTTCTCCCTCTCCTCTCCACATCCAAAGAGGTTGGACCTTGGTTGGTATGATCCAGACAAGAGAAAGGCGACTGAAAGCTAGAAGGCTGCACTGCTGCATAGGACAACTACTGATCTTCGAAAAAAATTTTGAAGATCCTCCAGATCAGATCCAGATCTAATTTTTTGGAGAGATGATAGAGAAGAAGAGGATCTCCAGATCTAGCTGAGTGAATATCGGTAGAGGTCAGGTACTTGCGTGGCTAGATCCAAAACCTCCGCTGCTTACAGGATCATCAACGGATAATAGGATTACCCACTTCAAGATAAATTAAATTTGATTTAATTTATCTAAATTTATTTTAATTACTAAAATAATAAAAATTAGATTTAAAATATCTCAGATCTGATCTAGATCAAAGAAAAAAAATTTTAAAATATTTTCTGATCTGATCAGATCTGAACGAACCTGATCCGAGAATCAAGATTTTTCCTTCAACTGATATCAGAAGCAAGATTCTAAAAGTATTTAGATATAATTTTAAATTTATTTTAATTAAAAAATAAGTGATTTCAGATGTCACATGAGATATGATTAGATCTGAAATCAGAAAAAATTAAAATTAAATGATTTGGATCTAAGATTAGAAAATATGCATGACTAGTTCTAAAATAGAATAGTTCTATAGAATAGCCTTGTATGTTTTCAATTTAATTTGATTAAATCATATTTAGATCTATTTATTTACTATTTTTTTGATTATTATAATGGTTATAATAATATCTAAAAAATAGTAAATAAAAACTATTTAATTTTAAACATCATATGAGATATGATTTATGCATGTCTAGACTAGTTGTAGAATAGTTCTACATAATTATCTAGATTGAATATATTTTGATTAGATCAATTTAAATCTAATTTTTTAAATTATTATGAGATAATTTAGATCTAAAAATATGCATAATTCAATACATGAGATGTATGCAAAATATGCCTTGATTAGATCTAATTTGTATATGAGATATATGATATAGATCTAAAACTATTTTGTAGTATTGCATGTTCCTAATTTAGGCATTCCTCTTGGCCGTCCGATCATAAGAACGAAAAAAGAATTTAAAGGCCCTCTCTTTCCATCCGATGGGATATTCTTATGATGTAGAGGTACTGCATATTCATCCTTAATCAAAAATTCAAAACTTACTTTCTATAAAATTCTAGATCTTGAAACCCTAGAATTTATTATGCATATTTTATTTATGAACCCTACTTAATTAAAATTAAGATTATGGAATATTAATTAGGTCTAAAATTGAGAATTTTAGATCTAAGATATATTCATAATACTGGGTTCGGGCTTGGGTAGCTCAATTAGGTCTAAGCGGTTGATCAAACCAAATCAAGAGGTTGGTTAGATGGGATCAACAATGCTTAAATTGACCAGCCTAATAGGATTAAGTTTGAGTCAAGATCGAGTCACGATCAAGCAAGACCTAATTAGGCTCAGAGGTTAGAGTTTGGATTGTAGGCTAATCTAATTGATTCTGACTCAACAATTTGATGTCTAAGGTAAGTTTG
Organism: Cocos nucifera; assembly: GCA_006176705.1. Lineage (NCBI taxonomy): Eukaryota > Viridiplantae > Streptophyta > Magnoliopsida > Arecales > Arecaceae > Cocos > Cocos nucifera. The sequence continues at coordinate 2,524,386 of QRFJ01000013.1, forward strand.
GCACATACGACCGACTGATTTTTAATTGAAAGCTACTCGATCTGAATGCGTTCTTGTATGAGTTAATGGCATATTTCTTCCATCAGTCTCACTTACCTGGCCATATTTGTTGACACGGTTCTGATCTAAGGTGGTCAATAATCTGAGCTAACCCATGCCACTAGGTTAGTCATAATTATTATGACTATGATAAGTCTAATTTAATGAGATCTGAATCAATTCTCCCTAAGAAAAGATTAAGTCTGAGGTCTTCTACCATTATAGATATGCGGGCCCTTCCCGAGGTTGATTGTTTTCGACTGGATACAGTGGCTCAGTTGCACCGAGAAGACGCAACCATGTCTATTAGGCATTGAATGCTATGGACTGAAGGATGAGTTGGACTCAATATTTCAAATACGGTGAGAGACTCAATTAGAAATCCAATCTGTGCAAATGGTGGATCTGACTTAACTAAGGAGTGGATCAATATTTTGGATACGATGAGATTCATGAATTAGAGATCAAGTTTGGGTGCACCATGATTAGAGAATCATTGAACAAGAGTTGTTCACTATTTGGCTAACCCATCACCAAAAACTGTTAGGTGAGGTGTTGAGTCAGTTGGTGAGACCGCACCATCCACTAGAAATCATTAATTATGGAGATTTTCGCATCTCTACAAAGAAAGTATAGGAATTCGAGAAAATAGTGGGAGCTAATTTATTTAAAAATAAAATTTCTAAACAAATTGATCAAGTCATAATTACAATATCTAACTAGAATCTTTGACTCTCTACAGAAAAAATACTGCACCAACCTATTGGCACGTATCCTGGACAACACATAGACTAACTGGATCCAATTATAAAGATTGGCTCAGAAACTACAAAATAGTTTTGGATTTTGAGAAGTTAACCCATGTATTGGATCAGGACCCTCCCACCTTACCAGCCCATCTATCCATTGAATAAAAAGCGTCTTTGAAAAAATGGATAGACGAAGATAATAAGGCCAGATATTATATGTTGGCTCGATGTCTGATGAGCTCCAGCGCCAACATAAAGATATCAGAACTGCTCGCCAAATGTTGGCTCACCTGTGGGAGATGTTTGGTGAACAAAGTCGTGCAGCCAAATATCAAGTCACGAAATAATATTTTAAGGCTAAGATGCGTGATGGGCAGTCAGTCCAAGATCACTGTCTGATGATGATCAAGAACTTGGAAGAGCTTGAGAAGCTCGGTGTGAAGTTGAACTTGGATCTGTAGAACGATGTTATTCTGCAATCTTTGACTGATGCATATGGACAATTCATCATGAATTACCATATGCATAAACTTCAAAATTCCTTGATCGAATTAATGAACATGCTGATCACCGCTGAGCTTTCTATGAAAGATTCTAAAGGCTCAGTTCTTGCTATGGAACGAACTTCTTTCAAAAGAAAGTCTTATGAAAAGAAAAAGAAGTCTGCGAAAAAGCAAAAGATGGAAGGAGCAAAGAAGAAGAAGGCAGAATCGAAGAAAAAGGCCGATGTCAAAGGAAAGTATTTTTATTGCAACAGCGATGGCCATTGGAAGCGGAACTACCCTACTTACCTGGCCACCCTGAAGAATAAGAAGGAAGGTCCTTCTAGAGGTGTGCTCATTATTGAGTCTAATCTTACGATTTCTTCTGCATCCAGTTGGGTGCTTGATTCTGGTTCTAGTGCTCATTTAGGAACTTTCATGCAGGATCTTGAGGATAGTAGAGGCTGAGGGATGGAGACATAATCCTACGCATCGGTAATGGAGCAAGAGTTGCTGCAGTAGCTGTGGGAACATACCCTCTTCAATTACCATCTGGTTTAGACTTAGTTTTGAAAGACTATTATTATGTGCCTGCAACTAGCAGGAATTTAATTTCTATTTCATGCTTAGCACTAGAAGGCTATGTGATTACCTTCTTTAAGGACCATTGTAACATTCTTTATGAAAGAAATAAAATTGCAAATGGTTTTCTTATTAACGATCTTTATTAGCTACATATTGATGTACCTGTTCTAACTATCGAGCAAAATGTGAATACCAAACGACCTAAAGATAGTCCAAACGATAGGTATTTATGGCACCTAAGATTAGGTCATATAGTAGAAGATAGGATCAACAAATTAAAGAAAAATAGGCTATTGAGTCTATTGACTTCTGAGTCATATTCAACTTGTGAATCTTATCTTCAAGGCAAAATGACTAAACTCCCTTTTGTTGGACATAGGGAAAGGGCCACAGATCTCCTTGCCCTAGTACATACTGATGTGTGCGGCCCATTTGATGTGCCGACTAGAGGTAATTTTGTCTACTTCATTATCTTTACCGATGATCTGTCTGGTATGGGTATGTGTATCTTATAAGACATAAGTCTGAAGCTTTTGAAAAGTTCAAAGAATTTAGACATGAAGTAGAAAAATAAATTAAAAAATTTATTAAGATTCTTCGATCAGATCGAGGAGGTGAATACCTTAGCCGAAAATTCCTAGACTATCTAAAGAAAAATGACATAGTCTCTCAATGGACTCCACCAGGAACACCTCAACTCAATGGGGTTTTAGAATGGAGAAATCGGATCCTATTGGATATGGTCTGATCCATGATGAGCTTTACAGACCTTCCTGATTTTCTTTGGGGACACTCATTGTTAACTTCAATTTATCTACTAAATAGGGTTCCCTCTAAAATCGTTCCTACCATACCGTATAAGATATGGCATGGTAAAAAATCAAGTCTGAGTCATCTCAGAATTTGAGATTGTTCGGCTCATGTCAAAAGACAACAAGCGAACAAGTTAGAGTTTAGGTCCTTCAGAGCTCGATTCATAGAATATCCTAAAGAGTCATTAGGATACTATTTCTACATTCCAGAAGACCACAATGTGATTGTGAGTCAACATACCATCTTTCTTGAAAAATAGTTTATTCAAGATAGCGGCATTGGAAAGCAGATCAAGCTTAATGAGAAAGTCTCATAAGTACAACGAGCTAAGGACCAATTGAAACCAAATTAGATCGAGCCAATAAGAATACTACCTCCTCCACCTCATAGATTGGAAAGAGTTTTCCATCCTCCTGAAAGATACTTAGGTATTATTTCAGAGAAAGTAGAGAAAACATTCCTCGTAGGTAATGATGCTCATGGTGATGATCCCAAAACCTACAATGAGATGATATCAGATATCGACTTTGAGAAATGGCTAGAGATAATGCAGTCAGAAATTGACTCGATGTACTCAAACCAAGTCTGGACCTTGGTAGATCCACCAGAAGGTATAGTACCTATTGGGTGTAAATGGATCTTCAAGAGAAAGATTGGTGCAGATGGAAATATGGAGACATTCAAGGCTAGACTAGTGGCAAAAGGTTATAGTCAATACGAAGGCATTGACTATCAGGATACCTTTTTCTCAGTGGCTATGCTAAAATTCATCCGCATATTGCTTGCCGTTGCAGCCTATTTCGATTATGAAATATAGCAAATGGACGTGAAAATGGCGTTCTTGAACGGATATCTTGAGGAAGATATCTATATGGAACAGTCGTGAGGTTTCACATCCAATGATACAGATCATAAGGTTTGCAAGCTGCAAAGGTCCATATATGGACTTAAGCAAGCATCTCGGAGCTGGAACACTTATTTCAATGATGTGATCAAAATATTTAGTTTCATAAAAAACGAAGAAGAATCGTGTGTTTTCAAAAGGGTCAGTGGGAGCGCTGTTGTCTTCCTCGTATTGTACGTGGATAACATCCTCCTTATTAGGAATGATATTTCCATGTTAACAACAGTCAAAATATGGTTGTCCAAGAAATTTTTCATGAAAGACCTAGGTGAAGCATCCTTTATTCTAGAAATTAAGGTCTATAGGGATAGACCGAATAGGATGCTAGGACTTTCACAGAAGATGTACATAAAGAAAGTACTAAAGAGATTTAGTATGGAAAACTCTAAAAGGGGATTAATACCCTTCAGACATGGTATTCATCTTTCCAAGAAGATGTGCCCCAGCACACCTGAGGAAATAGAATGCATGAGCAAGATCCCTTATGCTTCTGCAATAGGGAGCCTCATGTATGCCGTGCTATGTACACGACCTGATATAACTCATGCTGTGGGTGTCACAAGAAGATATCAATCAAATTCAGGTGAAGAATACTGGACTTCTATGAAATGTATCCTTAAGTACTTGAGAAGAACTAAGGATATGATGTTAATCTTTGGTAACGGAGAACTCCAAGTCTAGGGATACACAGACTCGGATTTCATGTCCGATATAGATGATCGAAAGTCGACATCTGAGAGTCTGTTTATGTGCAATGATGCTACTGTCAGCTGGAAGAGTTTCAAGCAAACGGTGATAGCAGATTCCACCATGAAAGTAGAATATATCGCTGCATCAGAGACTGCGAAGGAGGCATTCTAGTACAAAAAGTTTACTACAGAAATTGGAGTAATGCCATCAGATGTCATTCCTCTATACTGCGACAATAATGGCGCCATAGCTCTTGCTAAGGAGCCAAGGTCTCACCAAAAATCCAAGCACATTGAACGGCGATACCACCTCATCCGCGATTACCTCGAGAAGGATTATGTCGAGGTCAAGAGAGTCAACTCCACAGATAATGTGGCAGACCCACTTACAAAGTCGTTGAGGCAGCAGAAGATCGAAGCCTATTTTGAGAAGATGGGACTTAGACTTACAGCCAATTGACTTTAAAATAAGTGGGAGATTGTTAGATATATGTGCCCTAGAAGCCAGAATTGTTAGATAGATATATATATATATATATAATATATATATATATATATATATATATATATATATATATATATATATATATATATATATATATGTATGTATGTATTATGTATATATAATATATATATATGTATGTATGTATGTATGTATGTATATGTAAACACACACACACACACAACACACACACACACACCACATATATATATATATTATATATATATAATATATATATGTGTGTGTGTGTGTGTGTGTGTGTGTGTGTGTGTGTGTGTTGGTGTATGTATATATATGTATACATATACATAACATATATATATATATATATATGTATGTATATATATGTATGTATGTATGTATGTATATATATATATATATATATATATATATATATATATATATATATATATATATGTATGTATGTATATGTATACATATATATACATACATACATATATATATATACATAACATACATACATACAGGTTCTCCTCCTGTTCCTAACGGGCCTACGATCGCTCTGGAGAGATCTTATCTCTAGCGAGGTTGACTCGGTCGAGGTTGATGCTTGTGCTAGACGAGGTTCTCCTCTTGTTCCTAACCGAGGTTGTTCATGATCGCTCGAGAGAGATCTTATCTCTAGCCGAGGTTGATACTCGCATTAGGACGAGGTTCTCCTCCTGTTCCTAACGGGCCTACGGTCGCTTGAGAGAGATCTTATCTCTAGCTGAGGTTGACTCGATCGAGGTTGATGCTCGTGCTAGGACGAGGTTCTCCTCCTGTTCCTAATCGAGATTGTCACGATCGCTCGGAAGAGATCTTATCTCTAGCCGAGGTTGACTCGATCGAGATTGATGCTTGTGCTAGGACGAGGTTCTCCTCCTGTTCCTAACTGAGGTTGTCCACGATCGCTCGGGAAAGATCTTATCTCTAGCTGAGATTGATACTCGCATTAGGACGAGTTCTCCTTCTATTCCTAACGGGCCTACGGCGCTCGGGAGAGATCTTATCTCTAGCCGAGGTTGGACTCGATCGAGATTGATGCTCGTTGCTAGGATGAGGTTCTCCTCCTGTTCCTAACCGAGATTGTCCACGGTCGCTCGGGAGAGATCTTATCTCTAGTCCAAGTTGACTCGATCGAGTTGATGCTCGTGCTAGGACGAGGTTCTCCTCCTGTTCCTAACCGAGGTTGTCCACGGTCGCTCGGAAAGATCTTATCTCTAGTCGAGGATTGATGCTCGCATTAGGACGAGGTTCTCCTCCTGTTGTCTAACGGCCTACGGTCGCTCGAGAGAGATCTTATCTCTAGCCGAGGTTGATGCTCGTGCGTTAGGATGAGGTTCTCCTCCTGTTCCTAATCGAGGTTGTCCACGGTCGCTCGGGAGAGATCTTATCTCTAGCCGAGGTTGATGCTCGCGTTAGGACGAGGTTCTCCTCCTGTTCCTAACGGGCCACGGTCGCTCGGGAGAGATCTTATCTCTAGCCGAGGTTGACTCGGTCGCTCGAAAGAGATCTTATCTCTAGCCGAGGTTGATGCTCGCGTTAGGACGAGGTTCTCCTCCTGTTCCTAACGGACTGTGGGGGCACATAAGGGCCACTGGCCTCTCCCCCCATCTCGTTCTTTGTGAATGAGGCCTTCAGATTGACTCGATCGCTCGGAAGAGATCTTATCTTTAGCCGAGGTCGTCAAGTTGATTCGGTCGCTCAGGAGAGATCTTATCTCTAGCCGAGGTTGATGCTCGCGTTAGGAAGAGGTTCTCCTCCTGTTCCTAACCGAGGTTGTCCACGGTCGCTCGGGAGAGATCTTATCTCTAGCCGAGGTTGACTCGATCGCTCGAGAGAGATCTTATCTCTAGCCGAGGTTGTTGCTCGCATTAGGACGAGGTTCTCCTCCTGTTCCTAACGGGCTGTGGGGGCACATAAGGGCTGCTGGCCTCTCCCCCCATCTCGTTCTTTGTGAACGAGGCCTTCTCTCGGGAGAGATCTTATCTCTAGCCGAGGTTGTTGCTCGCGTTAGGACGAGGTTCTCCTCCTATTCCTAACGCGGTAATTATTGACTGCTTCTTCCCTATCATTGCATAGTTTTCGCATCCAGAAATAATATTATCGAAAGGAAAGAATTTTATTGAAAGAAAGTTACTAGTAGTGCATCCTCAAATTCTATATTTCAAGATCGTGGTAGCGTTGTTCCTCTGCGTTTCTTTGATAATAAGTCCCGGGGTGGACGACCTCCTCATGCTGGCCTCCTCAATTTGGTGCAAGCTCTTATCACTGGGAGACGACGAATCGCTGATGTACCAAGCTCCTCCCAAGGGCAATGTGGATGACGCCATAAGGTGGCCGACCTTCTTGCGGTCTCTAGCTACGGCAACGTCGAGCTCCTTACTGTCTCTGACTATGGCAGCGCTTTTGATCGATCTTTTCCTGCTTCAGACTGGTGCCGGAGGAATTTATCCAGCCATCCCTTTCTGACGAGCTCCTCAATTTCATCTCGGAGCTGGATGCATTCCTCGATGTTGTGACCGTGGTTGCGATGGTAGAGGCAATACTTATTTCGATCGCGCTTGTTTGGGGAAGACCATAACCCTTCCGATCTTGGCAGCTGGTTCTTTACTTCGGTGAGAATCTGAGTTTGAGGAGCGTTGAGGGGGTTATAGTGGCGGAACCTTCCGGGAGTAGGGCTTCTTCGCGCCCCTCTGTCGGGGCGAGTTCGAGGAGTTCGGGCCCACCTACTTTCGAAGGGGGTCTACGAGCGCAGTCGAACTTCGCTCGGCTCTTTCTCGTCCGCCAGTCGCTCTCTCAGGGCTTCCTCATCTTTCAACTTGAAGGCTTCTTCCGTACGGGCATATCTCTCGACCCAAGCCAGCAGGTCGGCGAAGTCCCTAGGATACTTTTTTTCTAGAGAGAATAGCAAGTTATTTTTCTGAAGGCTGCTCTTGAGTGCAGCTATCGTGACAGACTGGTTTAAGTCCCAGACTTTCAATACCGTGGCGTTAAATCGGGTGATGTAAGCCCGGATGGATTCCCCTTGCTTCTGCTGGGAAGGTCGTGAGTGCGGCCGAACTTCATTCCGCCTTCCATGAGAGAACTTCATGCCCTTTGTCGGAGCTTCCCTGGAATCATACTCGAGAGGGAGTCCTCGCTTGCCCTAGGGCGATCGTGAGCTCGGCCGAACTTCATCTCACCTCATGTGAAATCTTTGTAGAGGGCTTCCTTGGTGACATAATCGGCCTGGAGTTCGACCTCACTGGTACCGAACTTCATTCTGATGATGAGGTTTGAGGGGAGAGCCCGACCTTGCATGTGCCGAACTTCATTCTGATGACGAGCTTCGAGGTAAAGTTCGGCCTCATTTACGCCGAACTTCATTCCATTTTCCCACGAGACCCTCCACGGGAGAACTTTCTGCTGCTTTTGTCTGGACTTTCTTGACGACGAGCTCGAGGGGGAGCTCGGCTTTTCTCGCGCCGAACTTCATTCTACTTTCCCGCGAGGCCCTCCGTGGGAGAACTTGCTTGACGATGAGCTCGAGGGAGAGCTCGGCTTTCCTCACGCCAAACTTCATTCCGCTTTCCTGCGAGACCCTTCGTGGGAGAACTTCCTACTCTCCGTTTCTCCTTCCTAAGGGTGATTGGTATGCCCAGATGCTCTTCCTTAAGGTCAGTTCCTCGCATCCTCATGGTGGGTTTGCTGGCAAAGTTCTCGCTGGAGGTTGTCGCATGGCCAGCATCATCTCGGCGGGGCCACGGACCCAACCAGCGGGTTGAACTGCTCCACGTCTGCGAGGGCTTCGTGTGGAAATTGGGCTGTCGGGGCTGCAACGGGAGCCGATCGCCGAGTCGAAGCTCTCTTGGAGGCATTTTCTCTTCGAGAGAGAAAAAGGAGATCTTCGGAGGGGAAAGGGAAAAATCATCGCCGAGCACTCCTTTAAGAACAAGGGAACCTCGGAGGTTCATGGCTCTTCCTCTAGCGCCAATCTGTTGACGTAGAAACTAGTCATCGCCGGAGTCCGCTGGAGTGGAGGCCGGTGAGGTCGCCATCGGGCACCTGCAAAATAAAGTCTCGTCCGGAGTCGGTGGGGGGGTGGCTCCAGTAGGACCCTCCGACGATCAAGTCAGCTCTGGCCAACAGGAATGGAGTGCTCGGAATGAGTTTCGGAGCTTAGAGAAGAAGAGGAGAGCTTAGAGATTAGAGAGATCCCGGTTAGCGTCTGGAGGGTCCTTTATAGGCGGAGCTTAGTTGATGGTGACGACCATACCGCCTAGCAGAGAGCCATTGGGGCCGCATGGATGCTGACAGCCATACTAGCAGATCGTGGGCCGCATGGGACTGATTACGGAGAGAATGGTGTTGTCAGTAGTGGCGGCCATATCGTTCAGTCTCGTTGTTCGTCCAGAGGAGTTCGGACTTGTAGAAGAGTTCGGCTGAAGGAAAAACTCGGAAGGAGTTTGGCTGTAGAGAAGTTTGGAGGAGCTCGGACGACTGAAGGGACGGCCGCTTGGGGAGTTCGGTCGAGGGACGACCGCTGAGGAGTTCGGGCGCTGGGGGATTTCGTTGAAGCCCGGCCGCTTGGAGTCCAAGGAGCTCGACCGCTAAGCAGTTCGGCCGGCTGAACGGGTTCGAAAGAGCTCGAACGCTAGGAGTCCGAGGAGCTTGATCGCTAAGCAGTTCGACCGACTGGAGGGGTTCGGCTAAGACCCATCTGTTGGGCGTCCTAGGAGCTCTTCTGCGGCAACTAGTTGCATTAGGCTGAGCATCGAGCTAGACTTCGACGGGAGCGGGATTTATCCCCAACATGTAACTTTAACCTATGTTTACTTCATGTGAGTCACACCATATTTGATACTAGCAAATTTGTTAGCTTATTTTCTTATTAAAATTTTCCTTGTATATAATAGGAACTTGTAATAAAACAATTGCAAAGATCATCCCTCCCATATCCGCCTGATGTTTATTTCCTTTACAAATGTCTTGTTGTCTATATCCTAGCTACTCTATCTCCTCAAAATTTCATCATGTAATCAATTAAATATTTCTTTTTTTCTTTTCCTTTTTGGCCAGGTTGGAGGATATATTTTTTAGTATCAAAAATTATACAGAGTAAGCACTATAAAATATCATATGAGGCGGTCTTCATAATTTGCCATGTTTCTTTTAATATCAATCTTAAAGAATAAATCTAAAAATCAAAGATTTTCTTACTAACGGAGTTATTAGTCCAATATTTTTTGTCTTTCTCATTTTCAGTACATAGTTTTTAGTAATACATACTATATAATCATGTGATACATACTAAATAAATTAATCTTCAAATAAGTCAATATACACCTATAAATTGATCGATACATAGTTTTCAGAATATAAAGTTTATTAATATACAATATATAGCCAGGTGATATATAGTATAAACTTTTTGATACACATCTATCAATGACTCAATACACACCTATAGATAGATTAAAATATAGTTTACCAAACTTAGTATTTATCAGTATACAGTATATAGCTAGTTGATATACATCTAGCAAAATAATTATTCAACGTCCTAATCACACATTTAGATAAAACAATACATAATTTTTAGAACATAGTACTCATCAGTATACAATATATAACAAATAATACATACTAGATGGCTTATTAAGCTTTTTTGATATACATATAGCAACAATCCAATACATACTTATAGATAAATTGATATATAGTTTACTGAACTTAGTATTTATTAATACATAGTATATAGTCAGTTGATACAGATCTAGCAAAATATTTATTTGATATCCCAATACACATCTCTAGATAAAGCAATACATAATTTTCAGAATATAGCACTCATCAGTATATAGTATATGACCAAATAATACACACTAGATGGCTTATTGATATATACTATAAGCTTTTTTTATACATACTACTAAGCAACAATCCAATACACATCCATAAATAAATTGATACATAGTTTACTAAATTTAGTATTCACTAGTATATAATATATGGTCAGATGATACATATCTAGTAAAATATTCATCCGATTGACATTCTAATATACACCTCTAGATAAAATGATATCCAATTTTTATAAACTTTTAGATGCAAAAATCCTAAAAAAGAAGAAAAATTTGTTAGAGAAGAAAGGGACTTGTGGAAGATCTCATGGATAGGAGAGATGACGCGTGAGGTTTAAAAGAGGAGAGAAAAATTTAGGAGGAAGACCTTATGAATGGAAGAAATAGCTTGATGAAGGAGATAATAGATGGAGAGACTTGATAAGAAAGAAAGAGAATGTAGACGATCACAAAGGATCTTTGTTAGCCATATATTTTATTTTATTTTTTTAAATTATGAAACTAACGGACTCTGTTAGTAGGAGAAATCAAATCCATATTTAACTTTTAGATTTTCTCTTTAAGATATGAACAAAGAAAATATGGCATGAAACTAGGCCCATCCGATATGATGGCTTATAGCTAGTGTTCATCCCATATGATTTTTGTTCTATTTTTAGGGCTTTTATCTTCAATTCTTATGCTATTTCAACCAAATTAAATGTTTCTCCTATTGATAATTTTTTGGACCCTAGATTTGAATATCGACAGTGCACGTCACTACAATATGTGTTCGAAAGTTGCATGAAATCTATATATTTATACCTTCACGAGTTTTAGTTGTTATTTGCTGCCATATGCATGCTTGATTTTCATTGCACACTTATAAATGTATGTGCATAGTTTTAATATTAAGTGATACATACATCGGGATTTTAGATTGATAGACATTATAAATAATTTGATACATACTTCTACTACATATGGTGCATAGTTTTCCATTGTTCATTATACATACCTTGGCAGTCAATGCAAAAAGTATGCACACCTTGGCAGTCAATACAAAATTGTTGAAATGGCTATGTATGTTGCTGCAAGGCTTCAGAAGTTGAAAAGAGCTCATGCTGGAGAGCTGATCTGGATCAAATCGATATAGATTGCTAATCGACTTGCAAAGAAATTCCAAGAACTGGTAGGGTATTCACCAGTTTAGGATCGTTCGATGCCTAACTCAGCTGGAGCCTTGAGAATAGATAGTGAAAATGAAAAACTAGAAAATAAGAAAGAAGGATTTGAATGGAGAAAGTAGGAATTCAATCTTCCTTGGGTGAAGAAGTCGAGAGCAGATTTTAGTAGAGTGTTAACTCCATGAATCTTATGATTATCTCCAGAAGGGTGTCTTACCCTTTTATTTATAGAAAAAATTTGCTTAGGCCGTTCAAGTCATTTGGAGTTTGTTAGGCCATTAGTTTATTATAACGAATTTGCCAGCTTAATAACAGCTGTGGGCTATTAGCTTATGTAAAGATTGGCTGTAGCATAGTTGGAAGGCAGCTATAGTCCAACTAGATGACAGCTGTGCCATAGTTAGAGAGTCAGAGAGTCACGGATTCCTCTCGGTATTAAGTCGAAGATTATGTTGGCAGCATGATTTTTAGCCGATCTCACCTTGAAGGAATGTTGACAATATGAATGTTGGTCATAATCGATCTTAGCTGAGGATGCTAATAGTCAGGACGATATAAATCTGATCTTATTTTCAACTGTGCCAAGATTCAACTGATCTGTTTAATTACTGATGATGTTAGTTATAATCCGACCTCGACATAAGGATGCTCTCGAGCATGTCGGTTAAAACTGGATCTTGAAATAAAATAAAGATAGCTAGGATAGCATTTTATCGATGTCAGCCTAAGCTATTGACTCGTAGGACAGCAAGAAATCAGTATTGTCTCATAACAGGACTTAAGCCATCAGATGTACCGATATGGTTGTAAGGATGGTAAATTATCGATGTGACCCATCTGTAAAGCTGTAGCTGTAAATTGGCATCTTGCTAATGCGAATTGGTTAGAATTCTAGATCGATGTTTAATTGATTTGGATACAAAACTGGCATCTTGCTAATGCGAATTGGTTAGAATTCTAGATCGATGTTTAATTGATTTGGATACAAAATTGACTGTTGTTATATCATTAGTGCACCATCGGATCAACGATCTCCTTGATACTACCATATGGTTAGGGGTGACTGATTGTACCAATAATGTAAGTTTCTTTAAATGTATGTAAATATTTCGTTCAAGATACGGAAGCAAAGAGACTAAAAAACTCGATTTAATAATAAAAATATTTTCTCACATAGGTCACAACATCAAGGAGCTCAATGTTTGGACCACATGCCACTAGTCTTATCATGTTAGAGATATTTTTTGATTGAGAGATATGGGAGGGGAACAAAGTGCCTTTTTTTTTTAAAGCTTATCTACCATTTATGAATTCTTAAGATAAAGTAATATAGTTTGAAAGCTAATGTCCAAATTAAGAATCGAATCTATCCTTATGGCACATATGCATAGCATATATCGTGATAAGAGATGCCCATTTGTTTGCAATGTGTGGTAGCTTCGATTCCTAGACCTTAAGAGTGTCCGATATTAATGATGGCATATGGGTCTGGCTTCAGATAATATTCTTCATATAAAAAAATAATTATTCTTCTTTTATAACATAAATCGATAAAGCATAGCTTTCAAAACTTTCCAACCTCTCTCTTTCATTAATCAGCACCAATCATAAAGCATAAATTATACTTTAAAAACTCTCTCAAGCACAACCTAATGGTTCCCACGGTAAAAGAAGATCAATTATATTTTCAAAGATGCAACTCGCATCTTCTACCAAAAAAAAAAAAACGATGCGACTCGCGTCCTGTTGGGCTCGTCTGCATCGTTGCACTGTGCGAGCTAGGCCATCAAAAGATTATTATTTTTTAATCCCATGGGAGATTTCCCACAAGGATGTTCGTATAGAAGTTTATATGCGTCATCTAACGTCCCCGGCCCGTGGAAGACACGCGTCGAGCAATACCGTGATGACAAAATTTAACGGCACATCTGAAGAATTTAACGAAAATCCTCATCAGTATCTTTGACCGGCCATACGGAATCCAGAATCATGAATCTCAGCCGTTCATCCGAAAAAACGAACGTCTGCCTCGACGACCGCCCGTGGGCCGCTGTCTTTGACCCTAACTTTTGGACGGCTGTGATCCGCTCTTCTCAGCAATTGGCGACATGGAATTGAAATGGGCCGTGACGAAGGGTGCCTTCCCCCATCGGCCGTGGAGAGCCGTTGCCTTTCCCGACCTTGTTCTCCTCGGCCGCCGCAAGAGACTTCAAACACCCGTGAAAGCTCCTCTAGGGCATCTCAAGCTTCCACTTCCTCGGTTTAGGACTCTCTCTCGCCTCGTCCTCTCCAAAGACTACAAGGTCTACCTGCTTCTTGTCCCAAACTGGCAAAGAATCAGAAAAGTTTGCTGTTTGGATAAAAAAATTCCAAATTTTTTATTCATATTTGTTTTTGTTTGGCCTTGGTTTTCTTCCTTCTTTCCTCTCTCTGTCTGGGTGCTTAATTGATTTTTGGTTTTGGTTTTGGTATTCTTCCTTCTTTCCTCTCTCTGTCTGGGTTATTATTATTATTATTATTATTATTTTGATTTCTGGGATTGAGGGAACGATATCTCTGGTGTATATTTTTTGGGCATGGTCTATGTTGTAAATTTATATATTTTTTTTGCTTTGCAAAGTTCCTTATCCTTCAGTTAGCGGGCATAAACTTCAGAAAAGTTTGCTGTCTTAATAAATTTTGAAATGTTTGGTTCATATATGTTTCTTTTTGCCCTGGTTTTGGTTTTCTTTCCTTCTTTCCTCCCTCCGTTTGTGTATAATTGAGTTTATTTTCTTTTTCTTTGGTTTATGTGTCGGATTGAGTGAAGGATATGTTTGGTGTATACTTTTTGAATGGTCTATATTGTAAATGGCATGGCTTTTTTTTTCAGTGTTCTTTATCCTTAGTTAGAAGGCATGAAAATCAAATTTTTAATTGCTTTTGCTTTTGATGGTAATAATCCACTTGATGCTTCTTTATGAGCTAATAATGCACAATGGGCTTGCAGAGTAAAGTGGTTTGGGGTTTTTTCTTTCAATGGCGCTGAGGTTTGAGGTATGAAACAGTTCATTGTAATATTATTTTTGGAATTGTTGTCACTCATCTTGTTTTTATGATGAAATGAACATTTTATGTTGGCATAAGTTGTTCGTTTGTGCCATCTGTGCCATGAGGATTTTCTTATCAATATCCATAGTGCCTGATTGGATTGGTTATGCTTTGGGTTAAAATGGCAGGTTATCCATGACCTTTTTTTTTCTTTTTTTTTTGTTGATAACCTAAAATTGAATTTCTTGCGGTTATTAGTGTAAGTTGTATATTTTGATTGTGAGAATCTTTTCTTTACAATTTGCTAGATACTTGTGAGGACCCTGAATAGGAAGCAGCAATTTTTGCCGTTTCTTCTTAGGGGAGTGTGCATTTGTTGAGACTCTCAGAAGATAGAAATAGTGTTGAATTTAACTGCATTCAGTTAGACTAGAATATGCCCAGGTAAATGCTATGTATTTTGAGGGAAGAAAAAGATTTGGATTCTCATATTCCTTTAGGCTCCGTTCGATTGCTGAGAAAGTGAAAGAAAATAATGTTAAATCAGATGTAGATAAGAAAAGAAAAGAAATTGAGTATTTTCTCATGTTTGGGTAAACTAAACATTGAAAAAAAATGGTGTTGAGAAAGTGGTTAAAATATATATGATCAAGTTATCTTTAGCCACTTGCTTATGTTTTACTCTCCCAAAATCACTTCGGAAATTTTTTAGGCTTGTTAGAGAAAATTTTTGCCTTATATTTTCTCTTAGACTTTCTTTTTCTGAATTGTTTTTTAACTACCAAACACTAGAAAAGAAGATTCTTTCCTAACAAACTTTGTTTTCTTTCACTTTTTTCACAACTTTTATATATGCTTTAGCAGTGATTTATAGGCTTAAGTTATCTTAAGCCACTTGCCTACATTTTATTTTCTCTCAAAATCACCTTTTGAAGAAGAAAAAGTTTAGGGTTGTCAGAGAGTTTTTAGCCTTATATTTTTTCTTTGATTTGCTCTTCCTAAATTTCTTTTTACCAGAAAACAATAGAATAGAAGATTCTTCCATAACAAATTTTCTTTTCTTTCTCTTTCTTTGCAAACAAAAAGAGCATTAAACTTTCTCTATATGCTTTAGCAGCTTCATATTATATATTTAAATGTAAACAGGAGTTCTGTTCACAAGTTTTGCCTTATTCTGTACATTTGTTTCGTAAATTTACTTATTTGATACTGGATCTTTTATTTATCATTTGTACTTTCAGGTGGTAGGGAAATTCAATCGTGCCCGTGCAGCACAATTAACGCTTCCTCACTTTGTGTGCCAAACACCACTTTTCATGCCTGTGGGGACTCAAGGTTATGATCTTTAAACACTCTTTTTTTAATAATTGTATAAGACTGCAATTCCTAAGAAGTTTCTTGGGAAAGCAGTGCTTGCTGAAATTGAGAATTGACTAGAGGGGGCCCCATTGATTGGTCCTTTTGTGGGTCCTTCGTACCTCAAAAACTAGAATTTTATATTCGTCAAGTGATTGGCGACTGAATGAGAGATTCAACCATGGATTGAACAAACTAAAAGCTTACAACTAAGAACAACATAAAATTTAACTATTGCAAACAATGGACTACTTGTAAAGGCTCAAATATCGCAAAGAAAGAAATAGTTGAGAATCTAATCATGCAGTCTAGTCTAACATTAAAAAAAAAAAGGCTAAGCAGCCTCTCTATCTCCTCTCTTTTTTTTTAAGTCATCCAGCAGTAAAGTGTTTGTATGAATATGAAGCCACTGATAGTTTCTTTGAACTTCGATAATGAAGAGTCCTGGTAGTTATCTGCATGCATGACATCGTTTGGTAGTTGTTCCCATGCAAAGCTTCCCTTGGTAGCAGTGGCAGTGCAAAGATTTTGATTGACAGATAAATCACAATATGATATAAGTATTGTTGGTGCAGAAATCCGTCGCCGCCGGAGGTCGCCGCAATCGAAGCCGCTGGGCGCCGCCGGGGACCTGCAAAACGAAGTCCCGCCCGGAACCGGTGGGGTGGTGGCTCCGGCAGGACCCTCCGACGGTCAAGTTAGTTTCCGACCAACAGTAATGGAGTGCCCGGAATGAGTTCCGGAGCTTGGAGATGTGGAGGAGAGCTTAGAGAGTCGAGAGTTCAGAGAGCTTAGCCTTAGTATGTCGGGAGGGGTCCTTTTATAGCGGAGCTTGATGGTGACAACTGCAGCCGCGTGCTGGCGGGCCGCTCGAGGTTCGGCGGAGTCAGTCCCACTGGTGCCGTGTGCGGCGGATTGAGGGTGACAGCCATCGCCGCCTGGCAGTGGGTCGCTATCGCCCGCGGCGGACTGACCGATGGTACGACGGACTGACTGATAGTGATGGTTGCAGCGCTCGCCGAATGAAGGGTTGAAGGCCTTCGTCGTGTGCCCATTTCGTGGGAGTTCGGGCTCCTGAAGAGGAAGATGGGAGGGAGTTCGGCTCCCATAGGCGTCTGGCAAGAGGTATGCAGCTAAGGCTCGTCCGCAGAAGAGTTCGGCTGCTGAGAAGTCGAAGCTCGGCCGTCTGGGGTTCGGCCGGCTGTTGGGCTTGGGCTGAGGCTTGGACACTCGAGAGTTCGGTAGGAGCTCGGTCGGCCGAAGTTTGATGAGGGCGACCGCTGAGGAGTTCGGCCCAGTGACGACTGCTAAGGAGTTCGGACTCCTAAGTGACAACTGCTGAGGAGTTCGGCCCGGTGACGACTGCTAAGGAGTTCGGACTCCTAAGTGACGACTGGTGAGGAGTTCGGCCGCTGAGAGGACTTCATTGAAGCTCGGCCGCTTGGAGTCGGCCCTGAAGGAGTTCGGCCGCTGAGAGGTTCGAAGGAGCTCGGCTGGCCAGTTGAAGGACTTCGGATGCTAGTTGGTTCGGCCAGGGCTCGCTGAGGAGTTCGGTCGCCTAAAGTCGGTCCGAAGGAGCTCGTCTCCCGAAGAAGTCCAGCCGCTTGGAGTCCAAGGAGCTCGGCCCTCAGGAAGTTCGGCTGGCGGTGGGAGTTCGGCCCGGACCTTGGCGCAGGGGAGTTCGGCCTCCAGGCAGTTCGGCCGTGGTAGGGGCTCGGCCTGGCGCCTGGCGCTATAGCTCTTCAGTGGCCTCTGGTTACATTGGGTTGAGCGTCGGGCCGGGCTTCGGCAGGAGCGGGATTTATCCCCAACAGTAGCCCCCCCACTCCCGAGTTCAAAAATTGAAGGAAGGGAGTACCAAAACAGGCGACTGCCGAAGTCTTCTTCCAGGCTCCGCATTTGAAGCTCGGGGAGGTCTCATCTCCAGCCAAGATTGACGCTGAAGTTGAGGCTGAGGCTCGGGGGGAGACCTCATCTCCAGTCGACGTTCGGAGTTGAGATGGAACTCGTTTCTAGCTAAAGTCGATGAAGCTGATGTTGAAGCCGAAGTAAATCTTGCCTCCTTCGGTCGAGGTCGGATTTGAGCTCCTCGGGGGCGACATTATCTTCGTCAGTTGAAGTCGACTTGAGTCGACTGAGACCTCCTATCTTGCAGCTGAGGTTGAAGTGCGCGCTCGGGGGAGATCTTATCTCCTACGGCCGAGCTTCCCTCGGGGGAGATCTTATCTCCTGCAGCCGAAGTGGAGTGCGCGCTCGGGGGAGATCTTATCTCCTGCAGCCGAAGTGAAGTGCGCGCTCGGGGGAGATCTTATCTCCTGCAGCCGAGCTTGTTGTTCGGGAGAGATCTTATCTCTGGCCGAACTTCGCCTTCGGGAGAGATCTTATCTCTGGCCGAAGTTGCGGTTCGGGAGAGATCTTATCTCTGGCCGACCTTGTTGTTCGGGAGAGATCTTATCTCTGGCCGAACTTTGCCTTCGGGAGAGATCTTATCTCTGGCCGAAGTTGCGGTTCGGGAGAGATCTTATCTCTGGCCGACCTTGTTGTTCGGGAGAGATCTTATCTCTGGCCGAACTTCGCCTTCGGGAGAGATCTTATCTCTGGCCGAAGTTGCGGTTCGGGAGAGATCTTATCTCTGGCCGACCTTGTTGTTCGGGAGAGATCTTATCTCTGGCCGAACTTTGCCTTCGGGAGAGATCTTATCTCTGGCCGAAGTTGCGGTTCGGGAGAGATCTTATCTCTGGCCGACCTTGTTGTTCGGGAGAGATCTTATCTCTGGCCGAACTTCGCCTTCGGGAGAGATCTTATCTCTGGCCGAAGTTGCGGTTCGGGAGAGATCTTATCTCTGGCCGACCTTGTTGTTCGGGAGAGATCTTATCTCTGGCCGAACTTTGCCTTCGGGAGAGATCTTATCTCTGGCCGAAGTTGCGGTTCGGGAGAGATCTTATCTCTGGCCGACCTTGTTGTTCGGGAGAGATCTTATCTCTGGCCGAACTTCGCCTTCGGGAGAGATCTTATCTCTGGCCGAAGTTGCGGTTCGGGAGAGATCTTATCTCTGGCCGACCTTGTTGTTCGGGAGAGATCTTATCTCTGGCCGAACTTTGCCTTCGGGAGAGATCTTATCTCTGGCCGAAGTTGCCGCTCGAATTAGGACGAGGTTCTCCTCCTGTTCCTAACACGGCGACTATTGACTGCTTCTTTTCCAGCCATTACATAGTTTTTGGCGCCCAAAAATAATACACTGTTGGAAGGGAAGGACTTTATTGAAAGGAAGTTACTGGCAATTTTTTCCTGAATTTTCTGTGACCCAGGGTCGTGGTAGTAGCATCGTTCCTCCGCGCTTCCCCACGCGGACGACCTTTCCCATTTCATTCGAGCTTCCTTGCGTTGAAGCGTGCTTCTGTTGGCTTCTACGCTGGATCCTGGAGTGATGTTGACGACGTTGTGAGGCGGCCGACTTTGTTGTTTCTCGTTACGGCCGCGCCCTGCACCGATCTTTAGACTGGCGTCGAATGAATCTACCCAGCCGCCCCTTTCTGATGAGTTCCTCGATTTCATCTTGGAGCTGGATGCATTCCTCAGTGTCATGGCCGTGGTCGCGATGGTAGAGGCAGTACTTGCTTCGGTCACGTTTGTTTGGGGGAGACCGTAACCTTTCTGGTCTGGGGAGTTGGTCCTTAACTTCGGTGAGGATCTGTGCTCGGAGGAGCGTTGAGGAGGACATAGTCGCGAAATCCTTTGGGAGGTGGGCTTCTTCGCGCTTCTCTGCAAGCTCGAGGGGTTCGGGCCCGCCTGCTACCGGAGGGAGTCCGTGAGCGCAGCCGAACTTCATTCGGCTCCCTGTCGCCTGTCAGCCGCTCCCTTAAGGTTTCTTCGTCCCTCAGCTTGAAGGCTTCTTCCGCACGGGCGTATCTCTCGGCCCGAGCTAGCAGGTCGGCGAAGTCCCTGGGATACCTTTTTTCCAGGGAGAACAACAAGTCATTCTTCTGAAGGCCGCCCTTGAGGGCGGCCATGGCGACTGATTGGTCTAGGTTTCGGACCTCCAACGCGGCAGCGTTAAACCGGGTCACGTAGGCCCGGATGGGTTCCCCCTCCTTCTGCCTGATGGCCATCAAAGAATCCGAACCTCGGCGTGGTCGCCTACTACTGATGAAGTGGGCTGCGAACTGTTGACTCATCTGGTCAAACGATAAGATGGTTCTCGGCTTGAGCGTCGAGTACCAATTTCTGGCAGCTCCTTTGAGGGTAGAAGGGAAAGCCCGGCAAAATATGGCGTCCGACGCGCCGTGAAGCAGCATCGTCGTCCGGAAGGCTTCCAAGTGGTCGACCGGGTCGGCGGTCCCGTCGTAGCTTTCGAACCGCGGGAGCTTAAAGTTCGGCGGGACCGGTTCCTGCATGATTTTCCTGCGAGAAAGGAGGGTCTGCACAAACGTCATCATCACGCGAGGGGGGACGAAGTTCTTCAATTCGCTGGTTCATCTCCAAGAGCCTTTGGTCCAGCAGGTCCTCACGGTTTCTGATCTCCAAGGCTTTCTGGTGAGATGGGCGCGAGGCTTCACCCTTGGTCGATCCATGATCCGAAGCAAGGGTTCTCCCTCCTCCGCCTCTCCAATCCGGGTATCGGAGGTCGGGTCTGCCCAGGCCGGTCGCTCTTGGACCGGATCATCCGACTTCGGAGAGTCCCGTGCCAGTCGGGCTGGCACTGGGACTTGTTGGTGCAGCACCGCCTGCACCGCCTCCGTGAGACCACGAACGTGCTGGATGAGCTGGTTGAACTGCTCCGTATCCACTGCGGCTATAGACGGGGGCTGAGTCACCGGGGCCGGAGCAGGGACAGACGGACTCGGGAGGGATCG
This sequence comes from Cocos nucifera, assembly GCA_006176705.1. Lineage (NCBI taxonomy): Eukaryota > Viridiplantae > Streptophyta > Magnoliopsida > Arecales > Arecaceae > Cocos > Cocos nucifera. The sequence goes on from QRFJ01000013.1 coordinate 2,545,403, forward strand.
AGCCGCGGAAGCCGTCGAGCGCCGCGTCGAAGCCCTTCTGGGGGGCATTTCCTCTTTCCAGAGAAGGAATTCTGGAGAGGGAGGAAGAGAGATCCGGAGCAGGGGAGGGAAATCGTCGCCGAGCACTCCTTTAAGAACAAGGGAACCTCGAAGGTTCAGTCCCTCGTTCCCACAGACGGCGCCAATCTGTTGGTGCAGAAATCCGTCGCCGCCGGAGGTCGCCGCAATCGAGGCCGCTGGGCGCCGCCGGGGACCTGCAAAACGAAGTCCCGTCCGGAACCGGTGGGGTGGTGGCTCCGGCAGGACCCTCCGACGGTCAAGTTAGTTTCCGACCAACAGTAATGGAGTGCCCGGAATGAGTTCCGGAGCTTAGAGATGTGGAGGAGAGCTTAGAGAGTCGAGAGTTCAGAGAGCTTAGCCTTAGTATGTCGGGAGGGGTCCTTTTATAGCGGAGCTTGATGGTGACAACTGCAGCCGCGTGCTGGCGGGCCGCTCGAGGTTCGGCGGAGTCAGTCCCACTGGTGCCGTGTGCGGCGGATTGAGGGTGACAGCCATCGCCGCCTGGCAGTGGGTCGCTATCGCCCGCGGCGGACTGACCGATGGTACGGCGGACTGACTGATAGTGATGGTTGCAGCGCTCGCCGAATGAAGGGTTGAAGGCCTTCGTCGTGTGCCCATTTCGTGGGAGTTCGGGCTCCTGAAGAGGAAGATGGGAGGGAGTTCGGCTCCCATAGGCGTCTGGCAAGAGGTATGCAGCTAAGGCTCGTCCGCAGAAGAGTTCGGCTGCTGAGAAGTCGAAGCTCGGCCGTCTGGGGTTCGGCCGGCTGTTGGGGCTTGGGCTGAGGCTTGGACACTCGAGAGTTCGGTAGGAGCTCGGTCGGCCGAAGTTTGATGAGGGCGACCGCTGAGGAGTTCGGCCCAGTGACGACTGCTAAGGAGTTCGGACTCCTAAGTGACAACTGCTGAGGAGTTCGGCCCAGTGACGACTGCTAAGGAGTTCGGACTCCTAAGTGACGACTGGTGAGGAGTTCGGCCGCTGAGAGGACTTCATTGAAGCTCGGCCGCTTGGAGTCGGCCCGAAGGAGTTCGGCCGCTGAGAGGTTCGAAGGAGCTCGGCTGGCCAGTTGAAGGACTTCGGATGCTAGTTGGTTCGGCCAGGGCTCGCTGAGGAGTTCGGTCGCCTAAAGTCGGTCCGAAGGAGCTCGTCTCCCGAAGAAGTCCAGCCGCTTGGAGTCCAAGGAGCTCGGCCCTCAGGAAGTTCGGCTGGCGGTGGGAGTTCGGCCCGGACCTTGGCGCAGGGGAGTTCGGCCTCCAGGCAGTTCGGCCGTGGTAGGGGCTCGGCCTGGCGCCTGGCGCTATAGCTCTTCAGTGGCCTCTGGTTACATTGGGTTGAGCGTCGGGCCGGGCTTCGGCAGGAGCGGGATTTATCCCCAACAAGTATCTTTGCTGTTCCCAATATGGTGTAGTTGAAAAATCTTATCAAATGACTCATTATGTTTTATAACTTATTTGATATTACCCATTTTCCATATTTATCTACATGATGATATGTTGGAACTGATTTTTTATTTAGGTTTATTATGATAGGTACTATAAAGGGTCTCACCAATAACCAGCTGGAAGATATTGGCTGCCAGATAATACTTGGGAATACATACCATCTTGCTCTTCGTCCTGGTGCTGATCTGATTGATGACTTAGGTGGTCTGCACAAATTGATGAATTGGAAAAGAGCATTGCTTACAGACTCGGGTGGTTTTCAAATGGTTGTCACTTCTTTGGCTATTTCCTTATGCTACTGTATATCTTTTGCTACAGCAGTTATATTCTTTTTTCCATTGTTCCATTCATTTTATTTTTTATTTTTTAGTTCGACTTCTTATCTTTCTTTGAATACATATATTTTGATATATCCTTTTTAACTCCTTATTTCCTTTTTTTACTATTCACCTCCTCCAAAAGAAATTATTGTCTATTACACGCAAAGCCTTTACTTTTTAAAATTCCCAAACCAATTATACACATAACTTTGAGCAACTTATAATGTCTGTTCCTAAAAAGTCTCTTATTTTTTTTGCCTATCTTTGTGCTTCTAGAAAATTAATGGAAGGAAAGAAACTCTAAAGAGAAAGCAAGGTTGTCTCTAATGCTTGGTGCTAGGAGATGAGTTAATCAAATAATCTTTATATATCTGTATTTCTATCTTTATTCCTCTATCTTGATTGAGAAATTGACATGGTATAGGAGAGTCGTGTATAAAAGAAGGTACCTTAAGAAGCAAAGTCATTTGAAATTTTATTGTTAACTTGAGGAAAACACATGTGAAGTATATCAAAAATTGGTTGATATATAGAAATTTTGTTTGTGTAAAATAGACGTAATATGAAATATCACTTTCTTTTTGATGGTAAAAGTTCCATAATCTTAGAAATTATGCATTTTGTTTATGAACTTCTAATGTGGAGCTAAGCTTACTTGGAAGACCAATATCTGCATCCTAAGTTAGAATGTACATGCACACCATGTTGGCTGCTTTATTGGCAAGCCAATCAACAACTTGGTTCGCCTTGTTGAAAGCATGCTAAGAAACTGAAGTAATCTCATGTTGTCATTATTATGAAACTGGCCAGCTGCCATTCATGATGTTTACCAAGACCAGAGAGTCGGTTTCCAATTTGATCTTCAGTGGTAAAGGTCTATTTGTTCCATCAGATTAATCCTTTTAGAATAACATTAATTTTGTCTTTAAGTTGATTAACTGCTTTTTATAGTCAGTTGAAGAGTGATTTATGCTTGTGAAAAATGTATTAATGAAGGATATTGTGTGAAGAAAGCTCTAATAATGGTGATCTTATGTTTGAAAATCAAGGTATTTTATGACCCTTTCTTTGGTTGGAGGGGGGACCCTTAGCATGGATCTATAGTTTTGAAGGTTTAATTTATAATGAAAATGAGTAGGAATATTATTATTAAGGGAGTTATTATTTTTAGACTTTGATTATTGAGCCATCATGTTCTGATCATAGGCCTAAATGCACTTAATCACTTCATCCAAATCAACCATTGCAGCTCAGTTATACTTGCAGCATACTTTTTAGATGACAATTCAAGATCAAACTCATAAATCTTCATGGGAAAATTACTGTTTTCTGCTGAATAATATTACATAATAGGTTCAAGTTGTTTCCTAAACATGGACAAATAATTCTCATTGCATATGCACAAAATGCTGACATTTTATGTTTAAGATACTATTTGTATCCTGGAAAAGCATATAAGCATCGTACAAGTATAGGTATATCTTCTACATACTTGCATTAAGTAAATATGAGTCAGTTAACTGCTGGCTAGATGTTAAGTGGTTATTATAAATACATCTTTATTTTTCTCTTCAATCAATTTTGAATCTGTTTGACTTCAGTAAGTTAGAACTAAGACCGATCTTGGAAGCCACCTTGATGCAATGGACATCAAAGATCAATTGCTAATGAACAATGGTGGTTGCAAAAAATCTGTCACCAAAGTACCCAAAGCGAGATTTTGAGTGACGGAGGGCTCCTATTTCTTAATCATATGTCAAAGGTCAATTTAGGCCCTCATATTACTGCAAGAACTTTTGAGGAGTGGATCAACCCTCAATGTGTGGACAGCTGAGTTTGGAAGGTCAAGTGCTTATTTCTTGCTCTTCAGGGCAACAGACAAGTTTTAGGAAGATCTACTTTGTATTTAAATCCCTTTTGGATCTTCACTGTTCATGAAACTGTTCATGCTACAATATCGTGAAGAGGGCCATGGCATCAATATCTGATTTCTTTTCTGGCTTGTTGTCCTATTTGCAATGTAACATATAAGCGAATAGATGGATCAGTTTCTAGGTATTTAAAGGGGATTTGGGTTTCTAGGTTTTGGGGTCTTAATAGGGCTTGAAGATACTTAAAGCAGAGATTATATGAAGCCTTAAATGAACCCTAAAGCCTGCCACCTTTGATGATCATGTGCTGGGTTGCTGAGAAGATATGAAAGAAAACCAAAGGCCAGATTGGGTCTGTCTCCGATCAATGTGATCTCTTCTTCTTGTCATCTTTTAACTTCTTTCATCATCTGTATTTTGCTGTGATATATATAGCTCTGCTAAAATATTTGGGTTGCAGTTGTTATTAAAGATTTTGCAGAAAGCACCCCTAGAGACCTGACCATCACTTACATGTCAACTATTCATTATCTCCAGATCTCTTTTCAATGCAAGATTTCTTGGACCAACCTTTCATACTATCCCACAATCAAAATTTTGGAACCATGTGATCATTATATTCAGAAAATGCATGTTTCTTTCTTCTCCTTTAACAAGACAATCAGGTCATCCCTTCATTCAAACCAGTCCTCTAACCATTGAGATTTCCCTGTGCATACAGTCATTTTTAATGGTCATCCAACATACCTAGGTCACAATAAATGGTGCAAGCATTCTTTTATACTTTTTGATAGGGTATAAAAAGCTTATGTGATTGAAGAAGTTTTTTATATTCTTTTTATTGCTTCTACTTACGTATGGCCATGGCAACAGATTTTGTCTCAATATGGTCATGATGTCAATTTTTTTGATTATAAGTTAATTGTTTGAGCCAGCTTATACAAAATTTCTCAAAAAATTAATTGGATAAGGACCCTATCCATCAAAGTAGTAGTTTTATTTTTTTTAACCAGCACTCAGTGAAACTCTTCTTTTCCCTTCCTCCCTTGTTTCCTCATCTCTTTTCTCCATAGATGCAAGATTCTACATAATCCATTCAACTACTTCTATGTTACCTAGACCCTTCAGTTTACCCAAAAGTACTTCCTCTGGACGACTGGAAATGGGGTATGATGTATCTGCAGGAAAAAAATCTTAAAAGTTAAAAGAATCTGAAACTTAGACATTCTTCCACAACTGACACTCATAGTTCATGAAATATTAATCTACCTTAGTTTGTTTCAGTTTTTTGCGTGTTTGTTGCAAAGGCTGATGGGCATGTAATTAAACTGGAAATATTTTATGCTTTACACCTTAAGTTTGAAACAACTAGAAACAAACTTGTTATACTGCATGAGAAATTCCAAGTTTCTAGATAACTTAAGCTAGCTTACTGAGATTTTGTTGTTCAAGTTTTGAACTTTATTAACTCGCTTGTACATATGCCATTAATCACCTCCAATAGTAACTTATATTGCATTTGCTTTTGCAGGTTTCCTTGTTGCATTTAGCTGACATCACTGAAAAAGGTGTGACGTTTCAGGTAATTCCGGAAAATTGTTTTAGTGCATAATCTATCAACTTTGTTTTCTCAGAAACACCTTTCCCGAGAATGAATTGGTTTTCCAGTCATGAACAAGTTAATGTCAGATAAATTTCATTATATTGTACTACCCAAGGAAAATATAGACTTAGTTGACCTGTCCTGTTTTACATTGTTTTGAACTTATCAATAAATTTAGTTAAATTTCTAATGAAATTAAGATATTTCAAAATGAAAGGAAGCTAATCTATGTTTTGAAATCTCAATTCTAAAGTTGAACAAGATTCTTTATACATTGCAATAGCATAGAATGTCTGACTTCAATGTTATGAGAAAGCATAATTTAGTGATCATGTTATCATCATAATCTTCACCACTTTAATCACTTTTGGTAAATTATTCATCTCTTTGAACAGTTTTGCATTTCTCTTTGAAGTAACAAGGTTTCCTGTCATGGTTCTGTTTTAGAATCATTTATGATCTGGGATTTCTAAGGTTTCTTTAGCAATCTCTTATCAAAGATAGGTCAAGTTTCTGTTGCATATTGTAGTTGATTTGATGATTTTCCTTTTTGTTCTTTTGTACTCATATATGATCCTGAATTTCTCTCTATGACAGTCTCCTGTTGATGGGAAACGCATGCTCCTAACACCCGAAGAGTCAATCCAAATTCAAGTAGGTATATTTTTACACGATATTGTTATTTGCTTGATATTCGAGGTCTTGAAAGCTGTGGAAATTTTACTATATGCCTTCTTACATCTATTTCTCTTCAGTGATGGTCTTATCTAGTTAGAGATTGGTTTTCCCTTATTGCAGTTACAATGCACTACCATAGAAAAAGGAGCATATACTAGCTTCTTTTGAAAATTTGAAATGGAGGGTTATTCTACATAATTTTACTCTAAAACAAAACCTTCATCCAGATAACTTTTATTTTGAAGTGCAATGCATCACAACCTAGAACTCAGCTCTGCCAAGTCTCAAGGGTGACTATAATCTCGATGAATCAGTGGCTTGCTTTTAAGCGTACTTTATTTTGTCAAGATGGTGGCAAATGTGAAGTCATATATATGATGCCTACCTTGACTATATAAATTCAAAAATAAGTTGCAAGTGGATTAAGTGGGCAAGGTGCAGTAGGTAATAAATGATATTGGGACTTGATTGCTGGAGGCAGTGGAAGGCTTCGGTTTACAATTGCTTTAGGAACTATGGCAAATATCATGCACTTGTAGGAGTAGATATGATTTCCTGACTTCAAATGTAATGCATGACAGAAAATTACTATCCACAATTCTCAGTACAATCAGATAAGCAAGTGTACTCATTGTGCTTTGACAAGCCATGGATATTGAATTCTTAAATAAATTTGGTTGGCCTTTTGTTTCTAGTATATGATTTGTGCCATTCTTTGGTGGGCAATGCACTGCTATGTTACTAACTATTTTAAGATACCTGTTCCTACCAAGAAATGCTGAACCATGCCGAATTTGCTAGTTCAAGGCATATCAAACTGGACCAGTTGGGAACTGGCACGGTTCATGTATGTAAAACGAGATAGCCTTGTTCTTTATTAAACCCACATTTCTCGTCTATTAAATTGCACAAATCATGTATTTGCTCTCCCCCGCCACCCACCGTAGCTTGGGATTCTCAAAAGAGCACCTGTCTCCCACTCAGGAACACCTTTCCTTCCCCCGACTGTTCGAGAAGTTGTGATTGTTCGCCTCCCCATTGCCCACGTTCCAATAGGTAGTCCCTCTCCCTCTCTCTATCTTAAGGTTGGGTTAGGATTAGGGTTTCCCTCACCCTCCCCTTCCTCCCTCCCCTCTCCCCCTCTCTCCTTTTCTATCTCTCCCCCCACTTTCCTGCCGCCTTCGGTTCAGAATAGGGGAGAAAGGGTTTCAGCTTTTTTTCCTAATTTTTGAATTTTGAATTGAAGTTGGCAAGCTATATGCGGACTTCAGTTCAATTTTTTTAAAAAAAAAAAAATAGGCAAAATGCTCCAGTATGGTATCTGTCCTGGTACTAGGAAATTCCGTACTGACGCAAACTGGCCAGTACACCCTGTATCGAGTCGGGATAGTTCAGCTAGGAAAAGCAATATACTGGAGGAAGGAGAGAAAAAGAAAGCAGACACCGCCGGAGGCCAGTGGTGGCCCGCTGCGGCTGCCAGAGGGCCGCGGAAGCCTCCGCAGCTCAACTGTCACCCAATAAAACTTTTAAACGAGCGAGAAAGAGAGAAAGGGGAGCGACATACCGGAGAGAGGTGCGGGTGGCCAAGGGGCCGCCGAAGTATGTTGGGTAGCTGCCGTGGCCACCGATCGATGGAAACTATATGGGCGGAGCCGCAGCTGCAGAACAAGGGTCTTTGTTTCTTCATCATGTTTTTTAAAAATGCCGATGAATGGTAAATTCGGCAAATCCATTGCCGGCTTCATTTTTTGAATTTATTTAAAAAAAATAAAATAGTGAAGCCAACAAACCAATTGCTGATTTCATTCTTTTTTAGATTTTTTAAAAAGAAAACCCGTGAAACATGATCATCCCTGTTTCACGCCCGTGGCGCCGCATGCATTGAGTGCATCATTTGGCGGCCTTTTCGATGGCTTCCCCTCCCTTCTTTTCTTTCTTCACCCTCTCTATTTCTCTCTTTCCCTCTTTTCCTCCCAATTTGCTTCTTTTGCCTGTGTCGGTTCGCGCTGGTCTGGTCCGATATGGATCTGTACTGCTGGCCGGCCGGCATGGATTTCGGTACCGAGTCCATGAACCTTGTCTGGTACTGGTTTGGCGCACCTAGGTTTCTACCAACCAAGACAAATTGTCCACCATTATAAAAATTAATTATAAGCTTATGTGCATCTCACATCAAAGAAACTTGTTCTCTATGAAAAACATATGTGAAAAGCATAGATATAGTTTATATGTATTTTATGTTTATTTTATCAAAATATTATCATCATCTTGCCTCCTATAGGAGTCTGGACCATTCTCAGTCCCTGTGTGGCTGATTATCCTTTCAGGCCAGCTATTGATCATCGCATTGATGAGAGATAATCCCATACCTTGGAGACTATGTATCCCTACCATCAAAGTATCAATAATTAATATAGATGCACATCGACCTCCCAAGTTTGGAAATTATTATCATCACTATCATCCTAATAGTGCAGTTTCAACCGGATATTCTATAGGTTAATTAATCAATGTGGAATGATACATCCAGTTATTGATGTGGATTGTTTTTTCCAGAGACAGAAAACATGCTCTACCATCTCATGGCCACCATCCACAAAACTGATCTACCTAAAATAAGCCCTCACAGTGATTGTTTTTGAGACTGGGATCATACTCTTAGTTTTCTTGTGATTTGAGCAGTATCTTGTCTTATCAGACTCTGAGTTACAAAACAGATGCTTCATCAGAAAATAAACTATCTCATATAATGCTGGAATGTTGATGCTGGAAATTGGATGTGTTTAGCCCCAAGAAGATATGGTGCTACAAAAAGAAATAGCAGTAAGAGAAGGATCGTGTTGAGTGGAATCTACCACTAAACTCAAATAAACCAATTCTTCATTGCATTTCTTCCTCTATTTTATGCCTCTACACAGATACTAGATAACCATTTATATTCCTTATTATGACCAAGGAATCAGTGTATTGGCTCTGTATCAGGTGGTGCACAACATACCAGCCTTAAGCCAGTTCCTTTGGGGTTGGTATGCCCTGAGAATGGCCGAGTCGGGCCTAAATTGCATGTATCAGATCAAAAATGGCCTTCTGAACTGAGCAGTATTGCTGGTACCACTACCACTTGGACGGCCTTCAAAGTTTTAATTTTTCTTTTCATAATCAGAAGGTGGAAATTCATGAATATCATTTAAAGGAGTTTTAATACTTGGGGGGGGGGCTAAAATTGTAATTCCATTGTAGGATATCTAACCTGATTGTTCCCTAGGTACCAAATAGCCATCCACACACACAGAGCTAGGGTCTTACAAGCCTATTTCAAATCAAAAACATGTGATCGTGAAGTTTGGCTTGTTTGTGATTAATTTAAGTTTCAGGCTTGGTTGAGTTACACAAGCACTTCAGATCCATTGCCCATCCTAACTAGACGGTGCTTAAAGAAAAATATCTTTTTGTTTTTATTCATCTATTCTCACCTTTTACAAGGATTGTATATTTATATGCTTTGCAAACTTTGGCAGAACAAGATTGGAGCTGATATTATCATGGCCCTTGATGATGTTGTGAAGACCACCACTACAGGTCCACGAGTTGAGGAGGCCATGTACCGAACTCTTCGCTGGATGGACAGATGTATAGCTGGTAGAATCATTTATGAAATCAATGCCGTAGATGCAGTTAGTTAATTTGTTTCAATGTTCATACTTTTCTTTTTGCTTTTTATGACTTGATGTTGTTGCTTCTTTTTAGTATTTCTATTCCAATTATGCAGTTTTTTGTTAGATGGGAGACTTTCACGGTTTTTCCCTTTGTGCCATGAGTTCTGGCATGTTTGTTTCATTGAGAGGGAATGGGAGTATTGTGTCACTTGCGTGTGTTATATTGGACAATAGGAGCCTAATCTGAGTTTTTAGCAAGTGCATGCATTTGAAAAGTTAAGCCTAATCTGAATTTTTAGCAAATGCGTGCGTTTGAAAAGTCACATATCTTTTGGTGGAAATTATTTGGAATTTTCTGGGTTTGGGCCTGGAGGTGACCTCATCTTTTTTTGGGATGTTTGTCAGCATGGATTGTGATAAGTCTTCGAAAGTTGCATCCAGAGATTAAGTAAAACTTGTTCAAAAAAAAAAAGTTCAAAGTGGTCTAATAAGTTTGCGAATCCCTGTTTTATATTCAGGCACAACTTTGCAGCATTTTTAGGCACCTAGTTTCTTTGAAGGTGGTTGGTGGCACTGCATTGAACTGTCCCTAACGACTCATTTTTGACAGGCTATTTGTACCGAGGAGAAAAGAGTATGGAAGTAAAGGCCGTACATGACACATATGAATGCTGTTTAGAGGATGAATTTGCATATATGAGTCAATTTGCTATCATTTTTTTTGCATGTGTGGTTTTTCCATGTACCCCTTTTGTACTCCCAAGTCCCAACATTATGGCTCTCTTAATATTCATGCAGGAGGATTGTACGCATGTGTAGACAGTTTGAAACTACAGCAACGTCAGATGCAGGAAATTCCTAAAAGCTGGAGTTTACATTGAAGTGCTTATTGAAATATAAATAGCTTTATAAAGGTAGTTGTGTCTGAATGAGGAGGATGTGCTTATAGGAGGCATTTGCAAAAAAGCAAGAAGTCAATCAACCTAACAGACAAGAGGAAGTGAAAATGATCATGAGCCTTATATGGTTAGTCATCCAAAGTGGTGGCCTAAAAATTGGAAAGCATTTGCTAATTCTAAAGAAATATGTAGCGTATAGTCAAATTGTTGAAGTCTTGAAGATACAGAGTCACAGGAGTATGATAGCCCTTGGAAGCTAGTTCTCTCTTTTCCATTTTCTGAACAAGAATGTGGATCCTTAATTGGAAAAATTTTTGTTTGAACTTTGAAGGATTGCAGACTGTATTAATCAATAAGTTGCTTGTCCGTCAATAGAATTTGTTGGAAAGGAACAAATGGAAAGAGGAATGGATACATAAATTGGTGAATATTTGGATCTTGGAGGGTGTGATAGAACTTGGTATTTTTTTTTTCTTTTTATTTATGTGGAACTTCAGTTATGGAATATTAATTTGAACAGGTATAGTTCTTGTCATTCAAGATTTTATCTCTTGATCCCAGACAATTTTGATCGGGAACCATGTTGGAACAATACCATCCCGACGCTAGGGACGGATTCAGGTCCTAATGATTCACACGGATGCCATGTTTCAAGCTTTCGAGATTTCTTTATTTTTTGCTATTGTTTATTTTTCCAATGATTGTTTAGAGGTTTTTTAAGGTTTGTTTGCCATAATTTAGGATTAAAGGAGGTTTTTGATTCCATGATTGGGTTTATGGTGCAAGTAGATGGTACAAATTTGCTATTGGTTTTATGATGCCCTTGATATGGGCTCTTTCTTCCAAGTCTTCTCATTCTTGCATCTCCTTTGCCTTGCATTTAGATGATATACTGGCACTGGATTAAGACCAAACTCCAAATGGTAAACTCTTTAAAACATCGCACAATCTTAGAGTATGGCATAAATAAATGCTAAAAAAACTCTAAAAAACCATCAAAAACAACAAACATGTGAAAAAAGAATGCACCCTGATGAATTGCTTTTGATGCCAAGACATCCTAAGTATTAGGACAGTTGGGTATTGGCTGTCTCGGTGCATTCTAGGAGGCAGAGACCAAGATGACCTTTTTTTTCATGCATCAGAGTCTCGGACCCATCCGAAGGCCCGACAACTCATCGATCTGTTCCAGGGTGGCTGGGACGGCCATTCACCAATATGATTTGGGTTGCCCAGTACAAACAAGCCCATGTTGGTTGAAATTGATATATGGCCAATTCCCTCTGGTCTCTAATAACTTTTTCCATTTATGATCTTGGGTGGGCTTCGCTCTCCCCTTCTACTCAAAAAGAAAGGTTACCTAATCTATTGTTAATAGAAACAAAGAAAAATGTTAACATAGTACCTCTGCTTGAATATACATCTCATGAATGCAAGATATTTCACATTTTACATGCCATTTTTATTTGCTCATACTTTCTTGATTAGCCTATGTATAAGATTTTCTTGATGCATATTATCATGTATACTTTGCCAAATGTTTTCATTTGTCTTGATAACCTAGTTTTTTGACTGAGAAAATGATATTAACTAAATGTTAATGATGTTTTGATCTTTCAAGATAAGTCTCTTGTCTTGTTTTAAAATGGTGTTTCTTGGTGCTTGTCTGGGTATATTGAAGGGCAGCTCATCAGAAACCTGCCATGCAGAATTTATTTGGAATTGTTCAAGGAGGATTAGATCCAGTTCTCAGGTGAATATTTATTGATCATGATGTTATATTATGTCTTGAAAACTTTGGAAGTTTTAGTAGCAAAATGCATCTAACCGTATGACTAATTAACCCTTATTTCCAGAGATATATGTTTGAGGGGCATGGTCGAACGGAATTTACCTGGGTATGTCAATAACTTCCCATGTTCCATTACTTATAATCACTAGAAATTTTCTTTGATATTCTTAAGCAAATTAGTGAAGTGTTATGAGAGAGAAGTAATTTTTTGCTGTTTCATATCTTATTGTATTTTACTCTAACAAACTGATGGTATTGGAGTTGTTGGGCATTATTACATTGGTAACTAGAACTTCATTTTCCCGTTTTGTTACTTGACGTAGCTGCTCGTTTACATGGGAGTGAATTGGGCTTGATCACCTTTTCTTCCATCTATAACTAATTTATGTTGCTGATTCAATGAATTACAAGCTGTTCTTTTATATTTTAAGCAAGGATTTAGGTGTTTTGGTCCATGCCAAATTGGCATAATTTGTTAGACCAATACCTATGGCCAACATTAGGTCAGTATCGGTTACCAAGCATGCCAGCCTTTATTGATCCAGGCTGGTCTGGTATGGGCTCAATACCAAGCCAAAAGTCTTTTCCTTTTCCTTCATAAGCTTGGGCATGGCATGTGCCATGCTGGCCGCTATCTGACATGCCCATGCTAACAGTTTAAATTTTTTGCTTGTAGGTTCTCTATCTATTCTTTAGGAGATTAGGCTATTCTAAGGAGGGGAAGTGGAACTTGGTTAATCATGCTTAATTGACCTTCTATTATTGAGTACGTCAATATTAGTTAGAGACAAGTATGGGCCTACTTCACTGCCTTTATGAGATAAACTATTGCTTATTGCCTCTAATACATGTTATCACAAGTCAGACAGACATAAACCTCAAATGTAACTAATAATACTTGGATCATCAGCAATCACACAGCTGATACTTGCAAAATTCATCCTACTAACAAGGAGTCCATCTCTATTTTTACTTGAAAACTCCACGTCAGATCTCGTGCCTTAGTCATGCCATTGTCCTTTGTAAGTGCCTTTTGCTTCTTCTGTTCAAGTGGTTCCGGATGTTTATCTTTGATATTCTATAGCATGATCATCCATCTCTTTTTTTTTCCTCCATCTCAGATAGAAAATCTTGTCTTTATCTACACTAACTATTATAGAAAAGTTATGAAGCATGCCCATACAGAGTTCAACAAAAAGAGCAGATATCAGGTTGAGAGTTGGTTGTGGAAAGTATTGAAACTTCTGTGCTCATGCTTTGATTAGTTAAGCCAACCATCTGTATTCTATAACACTTGAATGCTGTTTTTTCAAGAAAAAAATCTATAGACTGCGGTAATCAACCACTTTATATTATTCATGGAGACTCGTCTCCATGAGGACAACATTTTCTCTTATGTTTTGAATTTTCTTCTCCTATTCTTCTGAAACCTTTAATCATTTTATCAAGAGTTCAAATTATCTTCTTTTCTGCTTAGATGCTTTACTTCTTTGAAAAAAAGAAAATTTTGACCATAAAGGAGCTGATTTGTCTAAGTTGCTTTTATGACAGCTATGCTATAGGTGGTCTTTCAGGAGGTGAAGATAAAGACTCTTTCTGGCGTGTTGTTGCCCAGTGCACTGCTGCACTGCCTGAAGATAAACCACGTTATGTGATGGTGCAACTTTTGTATACACATCATTTTTTTTATTTTTTTATTGTTTATTTATATTGGAGCTTTTTTTTTTCTTCATTTATATAAATGTACATACTTTGCAGGGCGTTGGCTATCCGCTTGATATCATAGTTTGCAGTGCTTTGGGTGCAGACATGTACGACTGTGTTTATCCTACACGTACTGCACGTTTTGGCACAGCACTAATACCTGAGGTAGGCATGTATGTAACTCTTTTATCAACAAGTATGATTTGCTTCATCAGGGTCATGGTGAAATACTATAAAAATAGTAATTAATGTATTTTGTTATATTCTTATGTAAGATTTGTTTGATGAGTATGGTCGCTTAACAAGTGGGTCCCCTTGAATTCAAAACTGATAGGCAAAATCTTTGCATCTGAAGAATGTTTAGGGTAAAAGTTTAGGAAGAAGAAGTCTTCCAATGGGGCCTTTTTTTTCTCAAATGCATTTTTAGTGCAGTGATGGTATATTTCCCTCTGAATGAAGTTGATGCTAATGAAAATAGAAGAGAGCACTGGGGCATTTTTATGCATTTTTAATAACAATAACATTTTGTTTAAAACTATAAACAAGGACTTACCCTAATGGATGTACTTGTACCTCTTAGCTTTGCAATCAAAGGTTCTAGGTTTGAGTCTTGGATGGTGCATCTCCAAGAATTTGGGCCTGGGTAATTATAGTGGAGATGGGCTTCCCAACTTTTCCCTCAAAAAAAGGAAAAAAAAAAGAGAATTGCTTAAATCTCTGGCTGGAGCTTTTTTTTCTCTTCCATATACATGCAAAATATGTATAAAATTACATACATATGCTTAAATATATAAAGAGAAGAAGTTGACCTGCGATACTTCCAGTAGGAATTGAGCCGCACACCAGCTGCAACAGGATACATAAATTTCAATAACAAGATAAATGGTCTGATTTAATTTCTGTATACCCACTGCATATTGAGCTGTATTTGTTTTAAGACCACGCTGCATGATGGTCAACAATGTGGGTTTCAATGTATATGGCCCATTATGCATTTTGGAACCACTTGTTTAATAGGTAAAAGGTCTAAAACATTAGATTTTTGCTTTCTAGGTATTTTAGATTATTTTTCTGGGGGATGAGAAGATATTTTAAATTCTATAGATCATGAGTAGATTTCAGACAAATGGATGCCAGTCTATTTTGCGCTGCTAAGATTTTGTTGTTAATGTAACGAGATGATTGCTGCTCAACATGATGTTCTCAGGCAGATTTAATCAGATATATACAGATATTTACACATTAACTCTAATGGTCAATTCTAGAATATATAGATAAAAATTAAAGAAAAGTGGATTGCATAACTATTTTATGTTACTTTTCCTTTCACAACACTTGGTTATTTCTAGAATTTTTTCATTTGGCCCCATATGTCTAGGCATCTTCGTATAAAAGCGGACGGTCCTACCATTGGTCCTTGAAGGTTAGTTGGCTGAATGAAGAACTACCTACTTCTGCAGGCAGTCTAAACTCATTCAACCAAGAATCAGCCCACCAAGATTCCTGCAGCTTCAAAAAGAGTCTAGATGATGCAGGAGGGGGGGTTGGTTTTAATAATAGCTAATTGCATGCATCATTGATAAGCAGATTATCAGCCATTAGCCAATAGTCATAGCCACATCTTGGCTACCAAATGATCATCTGCAAATTAAGTTTCCTTGACAAAAAACTCAGACCATTTAAACAAGGTTGACATCATTTTGGAAGCCATAGATTATACATTCTAGACTTTGTTGGGTTCAATTTTGTTCACTAATTGGCTCCATATTTATGTAGGATTTCTAGCTTAGTTCAAGATACCCTTTCATTTCGAGCTTATTGGCAACGCAAATGTTTTGGTACAATCCATGTCATTCTTTGTGACTGCAAAATGTGACTGCCTCTTTAATTCTAGCATTGGTGCTAGAAGCTAAAAGTACAAGTTACATTTTGTACATCTAAATCTATTTCATTTCTGATAGTTGTCTTTCAAGTTCTATCAACAATTTCTGAGGTTATCTGGGGCCCCTTTTATGTCTTAATCTTATGAGGGGGCTCTGGTTGTTTACTTGTGATGATGAATTTTGTTATCTCCCAATTAGGGAGTTCTGAAGCTGAAACACAAAGTGATGGCCAGTGACGAACGTCCTATTGATCCCACATGTTCATGTATGGTAAGCCTTTATCTAATCTAACTTGTTAAAAATAGCTTGTTGGCTTAGCTTATCATTCGCTATTGTATGTTATATAATCATCTCTGCAGGTTTGTAAAAATTACACTCGAGCTTATATACATTGCCTTGTCACGAAAGATGCTATGGGTTCCCAACTTCTGTCATATCATAATTTGTCATACATGATGAGGGTAAAGTCACAACTCGTCTTGTTACATATATTCTGGAATCCTGTCATCATAATTTTTAGCTTCTATTATTCTTTAATTTCAGCTTAGCAGGGACCTCCACACATCAATAGTTGAGGGATGCCTCCCACAGTAGGTTCCCTCCTTGCTTGCTTTATTTTACCTAAACTGAAATTGTCCATACTGATGAATGATTTGTCTTTCATGATCTCATTTTGTGTCGTAGGTTTGTGCAAGGATTTTTACGTGCGCAGGTTTGTTTTTGGCCACATCTGAGTATTTCTCGTGCCAACCCCCCAAACCCCGTAAAAATAAAAAATAATGATGATTAAAAAAAAAAAAAAAAAAAAAGGATCCATCCACCAACAGAGACTGTTTAGTGTTGTTAGGAAAACTCAGTCCATATTTTGCTCTATTAAATAGTTTGCTTTCTAAATTTTGCTTCTTAATATCATTCTCTAGTTGATTTCGATCCTTGTGAACTTTTGAGGTTCATGAAACATATTCAGATTCCCCATGATTCATCTGAATGAGAAGGCAATAGCCCAACCACAAAATTTAAAAATAGTGCCAAAGTTCATAATTGTTTTTATGTATCATTTTTTTCCTGATTAGCCTTTAGATGATTGATATTGGGAATTTGTTACAGTTCCCCAAGGGCGATGTCCCAAAGTGGGTTTGCAATGCCATGGAGGTTGCTGGCATCGACATCTCTGCATGCTGTGCTCCACTCACACCATCCCAAAATTAGGTGCAAGTATTCTGACACGGCCAACCATTTAACAGCTTAGCAATTCCTCAATCTTGGATGAGATCTGGAAGGCAAGATTCTTCATGAAAAACATAGCTGGCAGCATATATTTTGTTCCTAATATGCTGCTGGACTAGGAAATACCCATTTTTGTCCCTTTTTTGGATTGTTCTATTGATTATCAGTTAGTCATTACTAAATGGCATTATATTTTTTTTGAGGACTATAAGCAATTTGTGAAAGAAACTTGGATTGCATGTCTTGTTCATCAGTTTCGTTTCTTTCCATCACAAGTATTGATGCTTTGGAATTGCTCATAGTTTTGTTGTATGCTTGATTCTGCCTTCAGCTCAAGGATGAGATTTTGGTAGTGTAACTGCAAATTCAGGTGGAGTACCCAGAAGACATTAGTTTTTGAGAAATAAATAGCCGTGCACCCTTTTGCAGACATACGGCCGGCTACTTGTTGATTTCTTTTTCCTTTCCGGCCCGTTTGTGGTTTCCATAATCCTAATGTCAAGTTTAGGAGTTCCTATAGAGCTATTTTTAATCATATTTACATGCTTTTGAAGTCTTCTCCTTAATTAGAGGTTATTTTCATATCTATATGCTTGGACAATGGGCAATATCCTGTTTGAAAAGGTAAACCCTCCTCAATGTGAACAAGGATGGGTGCTCATTTTGCTCAGTCACTCATGGCAAACTCGCAATAACATGGGGTGGTAATATTAGTATTCAACTTGCTAACTTGTGTGCAGGCAAATTTCTATCAAATAACAGCCTGCAACTTATAACCGCCCGCCCGAGCTTTGGTATTATCATAGGAACATGTGCATGCCTTCTAACTAGCCTAAAAAGTCCGTCTTTTCTCGTTACTGATTCGTTCATTGACTGGTGGTCAAATTGTCAGGTTCATTTAACAAAAAATGAAGGATTTTTCTTGGAGGGCTGACCATAATTTTATTTTATTTTTTTCTTATTTCAAAATTTGAGATTTTTTTTAGAAAATCTGTTTGCTTTTCCACGTGCCTATCACTTTTGGGCAGCCATTAACCCTATACTCTATACCGTCGGTTCTGCCCGTCAAGGACCCTATACTCTATACTCTAAGCGCGCGCGATGGCTCAAGCTAATTTCTTGTGGACGAAAGGGGAGTGATGCTGTGAAACATCCTAGCACCCCAGGTTGCGAACAGCATCACACCTGCAGGTGAAAGCACGGAGGGCCTACACAAATTACAGCAGAGAACGGGGGGATATATATATATATAGAGAGAGAGAGAGAGAGGGGGGGGGGCACAGTAAAATTTGAACAGAATTGTTTGTGAAAACCATAGATAGATAACAAAAGCATAAAATTTATGAAGCCTGATGTTGTCCATCACTCTCGATACCATCAATTAAACCAGTGAGACGGCCATTGAATTCACAAGTATAGATGTGCCCCATTTTAGCCCTTTTTGTCTCCAAGTATCTTAGGTTATCCTTGGTTATCGGAGTTAATAAGGGAACCATGCCAACCACGCTCAAACCATAGCCCTTGAGCCCAATATACTTTGCAGGGTTGTTGGTCATCAGCTTCATCGTCCTGACACCTAGATCACGCAATATCTGCAAAAAAAAAAAACAAAAAGAAAAAAAGAAGATAATACTTGGGAAAATTTAAACGGACAGCTATAGGAAATAAATCATGCAGTTTATAACTCCATGAAAAATAAAACAAATATAAGTAGGAGTCATCCAATCAGAATTCTGGATGGCATTCATAAGATAAGCAGCCATAATCTGAGAGATCAAATCAATCTCCAACACCAAAAAAAAACTCATATTACTCTATTTAAATTGCTTCCAAACAACAATAGTCAAGATAAAAGCCCAACGGTACTTCATATGATGTGCATCATGGTTTTAAATATCGCCAAAATAGGATGGTATCATCAGCATCATACCATTTCAGTGAAAAAGGGACCAAACACAAATATAGAAGGAAGAGGAGAAAATTAGAAAGACAAAAAATTCCTTCTCAGTGAAATATAGATTGACTAATAATGTTAAAAGTATAAGAATTCAGATTTTCTTTACTTCTGAGGTCCCTATGTGATTGGGAGAATATAGTTTACGAAATAATAGAAATTTTCAAATTGCGCCTTGCAGCTGAGTGGCACCAAGCCAAAAAGTGCAGGGAACAATTCAAGTATATTTCCTTTAAACGATATATTTGTTAACCCAACCATGCAAGCAACAAGTAGAACTACACTAGAAGCATTGCTTTAAAATAAGAGACTGGTCAACCATTTATCATTTCTAAACACATTACAGAGTAAGAAGGAACACATTAACTCTCTAACATATTCATTTAACTAGCCATCATCCAATTAATTCAGGTAATTTTTTTTACTAAATTTGCAAGACATGACAATTGACAAGAACAAATGAATGATTTACCAAGGCGATGAAACTACAACAGTTTAAAGGATAAGGTATGCGATTATGACCTTAGCGAAATGGTAACATCAAATAAATTATTTACCAAATAAGTGAAACTATAAATATCTATAGAGTGAGTGACAGAAGAAATGAACCTAATTGAAAGCATCAAGCAGAATTTAAAAGGAAAGGGGATGGTGTGGCACCGAATGATTTCGAGGCATGATATAACTTATTTGCACCTATTCCCTTCAAATAATAGCCTATACCAAAGTTATTCACACCCAAAAAGCTTAACAATTATTAGTTTACCTGCGCACCAATACCATATTCCCGAGAATCCACAGGCAATCCCAATTCCTCATTAGCTTCCACAGTATCACGGCCATCATCCTGTAAGTTGTTGGCACGGAGCCTGTGACCCAAGCCAATACCCCTTCCTTCATGTCCGCGAAGGTAAACTAACACACCCCTACCAGCCTTCTCAATCATTTCCATGGCCAGGGCCAGCTGGTTACCACAATCGCATCTGGCTGATCCGAATATGTCCCCTGTAAGGCACTCTGAATGCACCCTCACTAGGATATCGTGACCATCTCCAATATCACCCTGTTAACATTGCAGGAAAAAATGGAAAGGTCAGATAAAATATAGCAATAAAAAGGTAGCTAAAAATAAGCACCAAATAAACAAAGGATGAAGACTTAATATGATCGAAACACCCCTAAAAGGTAAATTTACTTTCAAAACCTATTCTAGTGTCAATTTTTGCTGATGCATGATCAAGACATGGTCAGGAAACATGGATAATATATAATTTAAGTATGTTTGCTCTACAAGGATGCTTACCTTAACCATAGCAATATGCTCCATCCCATCAAGCAATGATCTGTAACAATAGGCTTGAACAGAACCCCACTGTAGGGGCAAACGTGCAACAGAAACATGTTCCACCAACTTATCTCTTTTCCTTCTATATCTGCCAATATTAGCTATTGTCAGCACTGACTCAATGGCAGAAAGGAAATATTACAAAAGAACTTCAAGAAGTGCATCATGTTCCAGTACAGTAATGTCCTTCCATTGAAGAATGGCAGTCAATGGGACAAGTTGATTAAATCTCCACACCACAGGGTCAAAGACAACTTACTACAAAGAGGAACATCATAACAGAATTGATTTCAAAAAAGTAATGATCAGAAACAATTCAAGGCATGCAGAAGCATGAATAGTAAACCTTTTTTTCCTTGAGTCCATGATCTCTACATATGAGAGGCATGCTGTTCACTGACAACCATGCTAATATCACATGGGTCTACAGAATTTATTATTATTAAATAGATAAACACGAATTTAGTTTTACTATAGAAAAGAAGATAAGTTTGGTGAATTTTCATCCTCCTATCATGGTTCAAAATTTCAGCCCGAACTCTGGAAGCCGAATCAGAACTTTTCAGTTTTGGCCAAAAAAACAGTCTTTAAAAAAAAAAATTGTAGTTGGTTACAAAAGTTCTGGTGGAAGTTTGCTTATTGACCAAACATTTTGTACACAACTCATGCTAAGCTTTTTCCAATTCTTCACTCCTCCCAGTTACAAAAAATTTCTCAATATTATGCTTAATTTTTATAAATATTAGAAGTATTGCAAATATTGGGCTCTAAAAAAGACAATTATGGTACACCTTATAACATAGGCTTGTCTAAAGCTTGTGCAATTCTTTACCAAGCATCCAAAATCAAACTTGGGTCTTTGGATGCAACCAGCACCCCAATTCCTTACAACCAGGCTGTCCTGGTTGCGATTGGTGGGTCCTGACTGCTGATACCAAGCAAGATGGGGAGACTATGGACAATTACCAATCAGAATGAGCAGAAAAGGCACCCAGCTCTCACCTTTTTTTTTTTTTTGCAAGTGTTGTTGTTGGCATTTGAACATGGAGAGGAGGAAAATGAAAGGGTCAAAGGAAGAGGGAATAAACAAAAAACAACAATGAAAATAAAAAGAACATCAAAACAAAGGAAAAAATCAATTGGTCTCTATGAATAGATGAGATTGTAAACCTAACATTATAGACATTTGGTTTTGTGTTGAATTGTCATTGTGGAATCAAACAGTATTTTACGCTCTAAAATAATATGAAACATGATTATTAACTATTTTACATTTAAAAAACCCTACAGACACTTGCATGCATGTATCAAATACATATATATTTCATTTTGACATGAAACCAGCAGAAGTTCCATTTGGACATTAAGCCACCAGAAAGATATATATAAAGGTCTGGACGATATAGTGTACTTTACAATAATGTCTTCTTTTTTTTTTTGTTTCTTTTTTCTTTTCTAATGTATTTAATTTTTATATATTTTTCCAATTTTTGGTCCCATTTTGCAGAAACAGTTGAAACTACCAAAACCACCGAAACTGCCGAAATTAAAACTCATTTGACTCATCCAAAACAGAAACTTATAGTTTTTGAGCATTTCCTCCTATTATTCATTGTGATTATTTACTTATATTGCTTGCCTGCTAAGCTTTTACCTTTCAATACTTATATTGCTTGCCTGCTAAGCTTTTACCTTTCAAATGCTTTTACCTTCTGTTTAGAACGATCGATATTATTACCATACTTGATAATCCAGTCAAACTTTTTTAAAAAGAAAAATCTTACTTATGGATGAAGTACACTGGTATTTCCCAGGTGCTACATGACAGAGACATGCCTTGACAACTTTGAAAATAACATACCTAATTAAATCTGCAATTGAGATTATTTTCAGATTCTCCCTCCTTGCAAATTCACGAAGCTGTGGTAACCTAGCCATGGAACCATCATCATTATCAACAATCTCACACAGAACTGCAACAGGAGGTAAACCAGCCAGCATGGTGAGATCAACAGATGCTTCTGTATGTCCGGCTCTCTTTAGAACACCACCCTCTCTGTACTTTAGAGGAAAGACATGACCAGGGCGGTTGAAGTCTTCAGGCTTTGAAGTAGGACATGCAAGAGCAAGAATTGTCTTTGCCCTGTCCTTAGCAGAAACCCCAGTTGTTGTACCCTCTTTAGCATCCTAAGGGAAAAAAGGTGCAAGCAGTTAGATCCAATAATAAGGGATAATATCTTAGGAAGAATTACATAAGGTGTGCTGAAACGAATAAGTCAAGACACAACAAAATCAGCAAGAAATCTAAGTAACCGGACATCTTGTATGCCAGAACCCTAGACTCCAGTTGTCAGTAGAAAGTTATGAATCTTCTGTATATTAAGAGAATATGGCACTTAAAGTTAAATTCGTTTGAAAATCTAAGAACAAATTATATTTAGATATCCAGATCCCCGGTCGATTCAACCCTATTATAAATGACAAGAACATTAGTAACAATTATTAACATAACAACATGGTTGAAGTGGAAAACGTGGAAAACAAAAAACACTTCTTCAAAAATGGTAGAATTGAAATCACAGACCAACAAACACAGGTTTTCATGCTATAAAATAGTAAATCAAAAGCACATATAAGAACAAAAGGGGAATTGGCTTACCTGCAAAATCATACAACACTATAATGTTATAAAGCAACAGAATATTTAAGTTAAATTTAGACAGTGATATGGCCCGAGAGACTACCTTAAAAAATAAATAAATAAATAAATAACTTGTTTTATTTTCCACCTAAGTCAATAGCATATAACTTAACTGCCTTCAATTTTCAAAATGGATTAGATTAAAATTACAATTACATAGAGGGTTGCATAGAATCTTGAAGTGGCGAACGCTATAACAAAATATTTATAATTTCTTGCTGGAATATTCAACCACCTTTCCTCATTCTCTGCACTGAGGGCAACTTTTGATTATGAGAATAATTCATTCATCTCATTGATGAAGACAGCGAACATACCACAGAAACAGTGAATGCTGTGCCAAGCTTATCCTCATGTTCTTTGCTCGTTACCATCAGGGGAAGTTGTAACCTTTCAAGGTCTTCTCCTTTCATGCTTACACACACAATTCCAGTCCCATGCCTAACTATAAAAGCCATAGCCTCTGGTGTTACCAAAGATGAAGCCATTATAAGATCTCCCTCATTTTCTCTGTCTTCATCGTCTATGACAATCACAAGCTGAAAAATCAACCACATCAGGAATAAAATGAAGGACAAAAAGAACACTGGTATCAAAAGCAAAATTGATGTAATCATAAGATGACAAACCTTGCCTTGACGGATGTCCTCGATTGCCTCTGGGATAGAAGAAAACCCTTCTGTAGGGCATTCTAAATCAAGTTCATCATTATCAACAGAAAAGCCATCCACCACAGGAGCCATATCTGCAGAAATTGTTTCGAGTGATACAGCTTCTGCTTGAAGCATGGTATTAGCAGATGGATGGTCCTGCCCAACAACTGAAGTATCTTGTCCCATTAAGATGTCACCATCTCTAGATCTTGTCAGAGTACTAAAACCAGCATCTCTATTCAGAGCAAAACATGGAGCTTTCCTTGAACCGATCGACATAAAATTTGAAGTCTTCTTGCTCACTGCAAATACATTGTATTGCAACCCTCTGGACTCCTTGAAGTTGCTGCATGCACTAGAAAACAATGCATTTGTTCAACAGGCAAGCATCAAACTGGAAAATAAAAGATTCACTAAAAACAAGCACCAGCAAACTGGAAAATAAAAGATTCACTTAAAACAAGCACCAGCAAAATCTTGTTTAACAATAAGACCAGTCTACATAGCAAATTTTTCATTAACACATATAGTTGAAAAATCAGAAACCAAGAACTAGGAATTAGACTATCAAAAGCTCTTTGCAGTACTGGCCCTATTGCATGTGCTATCAACCAGGTATCATCCATCAAAATTGGAGTTGCTAGCAACCATGATGCATTCCATAACGTGAGAACGTTTCCGATTTCCAGAATTAGTTTTCAGTCTCATAACAACCCACTACAAGTTCAGGCCAAACTCGCATCAGAGACCAACACCAGAACATTTTGGGTCATTCCTTCCCATGCTTGAAACCAAAAAAACTAGGATCGGAAATTCTAGCAGTTGCACTGAAGATTTTGCAGACGAATGAACAAAAAGCATAGCATGAACAAATTGCCGGTTTTCACAAAGTCAATTTTTGAACTTCTTATTTGTGATCTTCAGGTTTTCATCTTTCGCTGGTAAAATGAATTTGGAACAAATATACAATGTTACGACTGCTTGCCAATTTCCAACAGTTAGTAGCAAGTTAATGACAAAATGTCATGTCAAGATTACGTCTACATACATTCGTTTCCAACTGTTCTGGCTACTGAAATGCTATAAGATCTCTAATTTCCTACCATATCAGCGCTAAAAATAACGAAGAAAAAAGGGGGTTGGGGAAAGAGGAGGGGAGCAGAAGATTCTACATTACCCTCTTGTTATTATTAGGAACCACAAATGTGACAATACACGAAAGTAAACACGAAAACCACAACTCGGTGGACAGAAAGCAAGCAACTAGGAATATAGAGAACTTACTGAAGGCGACAGATGCTGGAAGAAGAACCAGCACCAACATAAGCCATTACTCACTATCAAATCCTCCAACGCTTCCTTTCTCTTTATCCAATTCAGCTGCACTTGTTTGCACCGGACCTTCTCTGAAAATAAAAAGTCAATCTTTTAGCCTCAAAATATGCCCAAAAATCTTCGCAAAATCTCACAAACTCCATACCACCACGCAAACCTAGTTCCATCCAAGAGCCCAGACGTAAGCGAGCCTAAGATCGAACAAGACCGATCGCCAAAGTCACAAAAACTAACCCTTCCTCCATCTCCAACCTCCCCTCATCCTCTACCATTCACAGTACCCTATTCAACGGGAGAAGGAAAAGGAGAAACGATACCGAGAGGCGGCGCCACCGCGCGACGGTGGAGAAGCCCGCGGTGAATGGAGGCCGACAGCTCCAATAAACGGGAGAAGAGATGGCGAGCGCGAGAGGTGGAGGCGGCCGGACGGTTCCATTTATAGATCCCACAGAGAGGGGAGGGAGAGTCGAAGCCCAGTCGTCCAGGCTCCCGCCCCGTGCGCGCACGACTTTTGTAGTCCCGTCTCCGTAGCGGAAGTATAGGGCCCCGGATCCTGGAAATTTCTGGACAAAATCCCGATGCGGATGTTCGCATAGAAAAGGCTATAGAAAGAGCTACGAGCTTTGCCACGTAAGCTACTCTTTTAATCTGAACCGTCCGTGAGTTTCGCTGATGACGTGGTGAAGGTTCTATGCATAGGTTTGTAGTGCCTCATTTGGGCGCATGGGGGCGTTGCGCTGGTTGCCGAAGTGCGACCAAGCGAATGGCTGCGGACCCATTCGGAAATGGGTGCTAGAAATTTGGGTATTGGCCGAAACGTTTTGATAAACGTCAACTACATATTTAGGGATGCGGCTAAACTCGTCAAAAGCTACTCTGAGTTTTAAAATAAAATTTTTGATATTCGAATATAATCTAAAAATAATTTTAGACTGTATTGAAAATTATAATTTATTTAAAATTGATCGTCTCTGATTTTTTATAGATTCGGTCCCACAAGCATAATATTACATTCAGGAAAGTTGTTATTTTCAAAAAAATAATGCACACGTATAAATATATCAGGATTCTTAAATATATCAAGATATTTTATGAGATTTTTTTTTTATTTATTGAAGGACTCTTCCTAACGTTAATCTCTTATTTTCTTTTATTTCCATAAAAGAATGAAAATCATCGCCTACCAAGAAAAAATTTATCACCTTTCTCTTTCTTATATTTTCTATTTTGACCGGAATCCAAATTTGGCCCGTTCCTATGCGAATAATCAACCAACTTCATTGAATCACAAATGCCAATTTGGCAATATCATAATCAGCCAACTTCATCCGTTGTTTAAAATCCTATAATATATACTAATCCTTGTATTGCATATGATTAGAGAATCGGTTGTGTACATATAAAGAGAAATGGAGTCAAATCTTTCTCAGACGCCATTGCACAATCATAGCAACTAGCCATCTCCAGATGCATGATCATATATGATCTCTCATGATTAATCGATCGTGAATCTCAAAGCATGATTGGATGATTGCACAAACAAGAAAGATCATTGTTGGGGATAAATCCCGCTCCTGCCGAAGCCCGGCCCGACGCTCAGCCCAATGTAATCGGTAGCCGCCAGGCGCCAGGCCGAGCCCCTACCACGGCCGAACTGCCTAGAGGCCAAACTCCTCCGCGCCAAGGTCCGGGCCGAACTGCCTAGAGGCCGAACTCCCCTGCGCCAAGGTCCGGGCCGAACTGCCCAGAGGACGAACTCCCCCAGCTTCCCCCTCGGCCGAACTCTGTTACGAGTCCGAACTCCATTGGACAAACTGTCGCCTGCAGCAAGACCGGACGGCGCCTTCCTCTCCGTACCGGACTCCATGCGGCCCACGGCTCGCCGGTATGGCTCCCACGATCTACCGGACGACGCCTTCCTCTCCGTACCGGACTTCCTGCGGCCCACGACTTGCCGGTATGGCTCCCACGATCTACCAGACGACGCCTTCCTCTCCGTACCAAACTCCATGCTGCTCGACGACTCTCTGCCAGACGGCACAGCCGTCACCATCCACTAAGCTCCGCTATAAAAGGACCCCTCCCGACATACTAAGGCTAAGCTCTCTAAGCTCTCCTCCACATCTCTAAGCTCCGGAACTCATTCCGGGCACTCCATTACTGTTGGTCGGAAACTAACTTGACCGTCGGAGGGTCCTGCCGGAGCCACCACCCCACCGGTTCCGGACGGGACTTCGTTTTGCAGGTCCCCGGCGGCCTCGATTGCGGCGACCTCCGGCGGCGACGGATTTCTGCACCAACAGATTGGCGCTGGAAGAAGGGACTGAACCTTCGAGGTTTCCTTGTTCTTAAAGGAGTGCTCGGCGACGATTTCCTTCCCCTGCTCCGGATCTTTCTTCTCCCTCTTCAGTATCCCTTTTCTGGAAAGAAAAATGCCCCCCAGGAGAGCCTCGACCCGGAGGTCGGCAGCCTCCGCGGCCCGATCCCGTTCGGGTCCGTCCGCTCCCACTCCGGCCCCGGCGACACGGGCCCGCTCCGTACCTGCGGTAGATGCGGAGCGGTTCGACCTGCTTGCCCAGCAGGTCCGCGATCTTACGGAGGCGGTGCGGGCAGTGCAGGCCACGCATTCGCGAGGTCCGGCGCCCACTCGACCGGCGCGGGGTTCCCCGGAGCCCGGGAACCCAGTCCAGGAACGACCGATGTGGGCTACCCGACCTCCGGCCCTCGGGAGAGAAGGGCAGCCGGCAAGGAGCCCCTGCTCGGACCGCGGCTCGACCCAGGGAGAAGCTTCACACCTATTCCGCGAGAAGACCTTGGGGATTAAGGATCGCGAAGACTTCCTGGATCAAAGGCTCTTGGAGATGGGACGACGCATAGAAGAACTTCGTCATACTCCTTCCTCCCGCGGTAACGATATTTGCACTGATCCTCCCTTCTCGCAGAAAATTATGCAGGAACAGGTACCGCCGAACTTCAAGCTCCCGCATTTTGAAAGCTACGATGGGACCACCGACCCGGTCGACCATTTGGAGGCTTTCAGGACTACGATGTTGCTCCATGGCGCGCCTGATGCCATCTTGTGTCGGGCTTTCCCTTCTACCCTCAAAGGAGCGGCCAGGAATTGGTACTCGGCGCTTAAGCCGGGCACCATCCTGTCTTTTGACCAAATGAGTCAACAATTCGCGGCCCACTTTGTCAGCAGCAAACGGCCGCGCAGAGGCTCGGATTCCTTGTTGGCCATCAGGCAAAAAGAAGGGGAGCCCATCCGGGCTTACGTCACCCGGTTCAACGCTGCCGCGCTGGAAGTCCGGAACCTGGACCAATCGGTTGCTATGGCCGCGCTCAAGGGCGGCCTTCAGAAGAACGACCTGTTGTTCTCCCTGGAAAAGAAATATCCCAGGGATTTCGCTGACATGCTAGCTCGGGCCGGAAAGCTATGCCCGGGCAGAGGAGGCTTTTGAGGCCAAGGATAATGAAGCTCGCGACAAGCGACGAGTAGGCAGAGCGGGAAGGCCCGCCGAAGAAAGAAAGCGCACCGAAGCTTGGCCGCGCTCCCGAACTCCCGCCTGGTCGCGGGCGAGCCCGGACTCCACCTCAGGCTCGGGGGCGGGAAGCCACCGACGGAAGGGCACACCGAAGTCCCCCCCGACGCCGAAGTCCCCTCCGGCGCCGAAGTTCCCCCCGGCGCCGAGGTTCTCCCCCGCGACGAGGTTCCATCTCCGCGCCAAGGTTCTCCCCTCCGGCGGCGTTTTCACAGCTACGCCCCCCTCAACGCCCTCGAAGGCTCAAGTGCTGCTGGAGATCAAGGGAAGACTTCCGGAGCCGGAGAGAATGCGTTCCCATCCCAGAAAACGCAACCCCAACAAGTTCTGCCTTTACCACCGTGACCACGGTCACGATACCGAGGAGTGCATCCAGCTCCAGGATGAAATCGAGGAGCTGGTCCGGCGGGGCAGGCTTGGCCGATTCCTGCAAAGACAACCTAAAGAGCGGGAAGATCGGCCGAGAATGTTGCCGCCGGAAATGGGGGAGGATCGGCAGGAGGATCGGCCGCCTCTCGGCGTCATTAACACCGTCTCGGGAGGACCGCAGCGGGGAAAGACCGACGGAATCCGAGGGACCGGCGAAGAAGGCAGAGGACCTCGGAGCCCGTGACCTTCACCGAGGCAGACGCCCAAGGGATCCGATTTCCACATAACGACGCGGTTGTAATCTCTTTAAACGTCGCTGATTATGATGTACGCCGCGTTTTGGTGGATAATGGAAGTTCGGCGGACATATTGTTTTACGATGCCTTCTTAAAAATGTCCCTACCTGACACCCGCTTAGGGCCTGTAAATTCCCCCCTGGTAGGATTTGCCGGACACGCCGTTCCGGTCGAAGGCATGGTGACTTTGGCGGTGACGGCGGGCCAATCCCCAAAATTGGCCAAGGCGCGGATCGACTTTCTGGTCGTGAAGACCCCGTCCGCCTATAATGCAATCCTTGGGCGACCCGGCCTAAACGCACTACGGGCGGTAGTGTCAACCTACTACTTAAAGATGAAATTCCCGACGAGCCACGGAGTCGGCGAGGTCAGAGGAGACCAGGCCCTGGCAAAGTACTGCTACTCAGTTCGCCCTGCGCGGGGGAGACCGGCCCGACCCTTACCTTGTTGATGGACTGGACGTCCGCGACGACCTCACTGAAGAACGGGGCGAACCTGCGGAAGACCTCGTCCCTGTGTCCTTACACGACGGAGACCCGGGGCATGAGGTGCGGATCGGCTCCAACTTGGCGGCCGAGGTTAGGGGACAGCTCGTCGCTTTCCTCAGAAGGAATGCGGACGTCTTCGCCTGGGCCCCAGCGGATGTACCAGGGATCGACGCCGATGTTATAGAACATCGGCTGGCCATCGACCCAAGGCACCGACCCATCAGAGAAAAGTTGCGCCACCAAGCCCCAGAGAGACAGAAGGCGGTAGCCGAAGAAGTGGATAAGCTCCTCGAAGCCGGACTCATCCGGGAGGTCAACTATCCGACCTGGGTCTCGAACGTGGTCCTCGTCAAAAAAGCAAACAACAAATGGAGGATGTGCGTCGACTTCAAGAAGCTGAACAAAGCCTGCCCAAAGGACAGCTACCCCCTGCCGAGGATCGATCAGCTGGTGGACGCAACCTCGGGCCACGAGCTCCTCACTTTTATGGACGCATTTTCTGGTTATAACCAGATACGCATGGCGCCCGAGGATGAAGAAAAGACCACCTTTATTACTGACCGAGGTCTCTATTGTTACAGGGTCATGCCTTTCGGACTCAAGAATGCAGGAGCCACCTACCAGCGCTTGGTCAATAAGGTCTTCAAGGGGCAGATCGGCCGCAACATGGAGGTGTACGTGGACGACATGCTAGTCAAAAGCCGAGCCTCGACAGACCACCTCGCCGACCTTGAAGAAACTTTCGGTGCGCTTAGGAGGCACAAGATGAAGTTGAACCCGACCAAATGCGCCTTCGGCGTGACCTCCGGAAAATTTCCTAGGATTCATGGTGTCGAGACGCGGAATCGAGGCAAATCCCGAGAAAATCCGAGCCATTCAGGAGATGACTGCCCCGAAAACAATTAAGGAAGTTCAGCGCCTGGCTGGGAAGGTGGCGTCCCTGAACCGCTTTGTCTCGAGGTCGGCCGAGCGGTGCCTGCCCTTTCTTCCAGGTCCTCAGGCGACCGAAAGATTTTTGCTGGACAGCGGAGTGCAAACAGGCATTCGAGGAGCTCAAAAACTACCTCGGCGCGCCCCCGCTGCTGGCAAAGCCCGAACCTGGAGAAGGGCTGCTCCTGTACCTAGCTGTCTCTCCAATGGCCCTGGCGGCTGTCCTGGTCAGGGAAGATGCGAAGGCGCAACAACCAGTCTACTACGTGAGCCGAGCCTTGAGGGACGCGGAGACCAGGTACTCCAAGTTAGAAAAACTAATTTACTGTCTTCTAATCGCAGCCAGGAGGCTCCGACCTTACTTTCAGGAGCATACCATAACGGTCCTCACGGACCAACCAATAAGAGCCGTCCTCCACCGAGCAGACGCTTCAGGAAGAATCGCCAAATGGGCGATCGAGCTCACGGAGTTCGACATCAATTACCGGCCCAGGCCATCGATCAAGGCTCAGATACTGGCGGACTTCGTGCTGGAATGCACCGCACCAGTTGAAGCCGAACTTGAATCAAGCGAGACTATCATCGGAGGGAGACCAAGGCCCCAACGAAGCCGAGCTGTGGCGGTCGAGCTTCCCTGAAGAAAGGGCCGACCTTCTTGAAGGCGCCTGGGTTCTGCACGTGGATGGCTCATCCAACTCTAGCGGGGCCGGCGCAGGGCTGGTCCTGGTTAGCCCCGAGGGGATCGTCACCGAGTACGCACTGCGCTTCGAGTTTCCCACAACCAACAATGGGGCCGAGTATGAAGCGCTGATAGCCGGGCTGCAGATAGCCAGGGAATTGAAGGTGGGTCGGCTTCAAGTCTATAGCGATTCCCAGTTGGTGGTCGGTCAGGTCGGCGGCAGCTACGAGGCGCGGGAGGAAAGCATGGTGATGTACCTCGGGAAGGTGAAGAACTTAATACCAGCCTTCGACAGCTTCGACATTCGGCACATCCCAAGGACCGGGAATACAAGGGCCGACCTTCCTCTCCAAGTTGGCCACTTCTGCCCCGGCCGAACTACCAAAAGAAGTGTTTCTGGAAACTCTGAAGTGCCCGACCACCGAAGGAACCTCAGGCCATCCTGCGGACGGACTTCGAGCCCAGCTGGATCGACCCGCTGATCGCCTACCTCGAAGAAGGGGTCCTCCCTCACGACCGGAGAGAAGCTCGGAAGCTCAGGAGTCAAGCCTCCCGCTACGTCTTGTACGAGGGCAGGTTATATAAAAGGTCGTACTCCCTCCCGTTGCTGAGGTGCCTCCGACCCTCTGAGGCCTACATCGCGCTACAGGATGTCCACGAAGGACTCTGCGGGAAGTCACGCAGGAGCCAGATCCCTATCGCAAAGACTACTTCGGCAAGGGTACTACTGGCCAACCCTACTTCGTGATTCCACGGAATACGTGAAGAAATGTGACCGCTGCCAGAAGAACGCCAGCGTGCAAAGGCAGCCGGCGTCCGAACTCACTCCGCTCACTGCACCCTGGCCCTTCGCGCAGTGGGGGATGGACATCCTCGGCCCCTTCCCAACGGCGTCCGGACAACGGAAGTTCCTCCTGGTCGCGATTGACTACTTTACCAAGTGGGTCGAGGCGGAACCACTAGCGAAGATCACCGAGGCCAAGGTGCAGGACTTCGTCTGGAAGACGCTGATCTGCCGGTTCGGTCTGCCCCGAGCCCTCATAACCGATAATGGGCGACAGTTCGCTGGAGCCCGGTTTGCCGAGTTCTGCGAAGGACTAAACGTCTCCCACCACTTCACATCGGTGGCTCATCCGCAAGCCAATGGGGAAGCCGAAGTGACCAATCGGACCCTGCTGCAAGGCCTCAAAACGAGGCTCGACAGGGCAAAAGGGGCCTGGGCAGACGAACTCTACCACGTCCTCTGGGCATACCGAACAACGCAGAGGGTACCGACCGGCGAGACACCCTTCGCCTTGGCCTTCGGCACCGAGGCAGTCATCCCGATCGAGCTCAAACTTCCGTCTGCTCGAATCGTGGGCTTCAACGAGCAACTCAACCCCCAGGACCTCAGAGCCAACCTCGACCTTCTAGAAGAAAAGAGGGAAGGCAGCCCGCATCCGGATGGCCACCTACCAACGGAAGGTGGCTCGGTATTACAATTCCAGAGTCAAAAGCAAGGCGTTCAGAGTTGGGGACTTGGTGCTCCGACGAGCAGCCGTCTCTCAGCCCCAGAGTCAAGGGAAGCTCGTCCCAAATTGGGAAGGTCCGTACGAAGTGGTAGAGGTCATCCGACCTGGAACCTATCGCCTAAAGGAGCTCGGAGGACTAAGCGCTTCCCCGACCTTGGAACTCAGAAAACCTGAGAATGTACCTACCAAGTAGTTTCCCTCAATAAAACCTTGTTGCTCGACACTATCGTTTCAGGGTCGCTAAAAAAAAAAAAAAAAAAAAAAAAAAAAAGAGAAGAGAAGAAGCGAGCGGAAATGTCCCGCTAGGAACAGGAGGAGAACCTCGTCCTAGCGTGAGCAAAGTCGAAGGCCCCGTTCGCAAAGGACGGGATGGGGGGAGAAGCGAGGACGACGGTCCTCATGTGCCCCCACAGCCGGCTAGGAACAGGAGGAGAACCTCGTCCTAGCACGAGCAAAGTCAAAGGCCCCGTTCAAAAGGACGGGATGGGGGGAGAAGCGAGGACGACGGTCCTCATGTGCCCCCACAGCCGGCTAGGAACAGGAGGAGAACCTCGTCCTAGCACGTGAGCAAAGTCAAAGGCCCCGTTCACAAAGGACGGGATGGGGGGAGAAGCGAGGACGACGGTCCCCTCATGTGCCCCCACAGCCGGCTAGGAACAGGAGGAGAACCTCGTCCTAGCGTGAGCAAAGTCGAAGGCCCCGTTCACAAAGGACGGGATGGGGGGAGAAGCGAGGACGACGGTCCTCATGTGCCCCCACAGCCGGCTAGGAACAGGAGGAGAACCTCGTCCTAGCGTGAGCAAAGTCAAAGGCCCCGTTCACAAAGGACGGGATGGGGGGAGAAGCGAGGACGACGGTCCTCATGTGCCCCCACAGCCGGCTAGGAACAGGAGGAGAACCTCGTCCTAGCGTGAGCAAAGTCGAAGGCCCCGTTCCACAAAGGACGGGATGGGGGGAGAAGCGAGGACGACGGTCCTCATGTGCCCCCACAGCCGGCTAGGAACAGGAGGAGAACCTCGTCCTAGCGTGAGCAAAGTCGAAGGCCCCGTCCACCAAGGACGGGATGGGGGGAGAGGCGAGGACGACGGTCCCCATGTGCCCCCACAGCCCGTTGGGAACAAGAGGAGAACCTCGTCCTGACGCGAGCGAGGTCCAAGGCCGAGCCCCAGAGTCTACGGCAAGCTTCACTGCAGAAGACGAGGTCTCCTTCAGACCTCAGCTTCAACTTCGGTATCAGCATCAGCGGGAGACGGGATCTCCCCCAAGCGATCATAACCTTGACTGCAAAAGAGGAGGTCTCCCCCGAATCGACTTCGGTTGATGAAGGCAATGTCAACTCCGACCCTGACCACGGGGGGCGACACTGACTCCGGCCTCAACGTCGGCTTCACCAATTTTGGCTGGAAACGAGTCCCACTTCAACTCCAAACATCGACTGGGGATGAGGCCTCCCCCAAGCCTCAGCTTCAACTTCAGCGTCAATATTGGCTGGAGATGAGACCTCCCCCGAGCTTCAGCTGCAACAAATGCGGAGCCTGGAAGAAGACTTCGGCAGTCGCCTGTTTTGGTACTCCCTTCCTTCAATTTTTGAACTCGGGAGTGGGGGGGCTACTGTTGGGGATAAATCCCGCTCCTGCCGAAGCCCGGCCCGACGCTCAGCCCAATGTAACCAGTAGCCGCTGAAGAGCTTTAGCGCCAGGCGCCAGGCCGAGCCCCTACCACGGCCGAACTGCCTAGAGGCCAAACTCCTCCGCGCCAAGGTCCGGGCCGAACTGCCTAGAGGCCGAACTCCCCTGCGCCAAGGTCCGGGCCGAACTGCCCAGAGGACGAACTCCCACCGCCAGCCGAACTTCCTGACGGCCGAGCTCCTCGGACTCCAAGCGGCTGGACTTCTTCGGGAGACGGACTCCTCCCAGACGCCCGTTCGGCCATCCGAGCTCCTCCCGGGTTTTCCCTTCAGCCGAACTCTCCCACGAGCCCGAACTCCTTCGGACTTCCCACGGCCGAACTCCTTCGGACCGACCCCAGGCGAGCCCATGCAGCCGAACTCCTTCGGACTTCCCACGGCCGAACTCCTTCGGACCGACCCCAGGCGAGCCCGCGCAGCCGAACTCCTTCGGACCGAACTCCTCAGCGAGCCCTGACCGAACTCCACTAGCAACCGAAGTCCTTCAACTGGCCAGCCGAGCTTCTTCGGGCCTCTCAGCGGCGAACTCTCAGCGGCCGAACTCTACAGACGGCCGACCCTTCAGCCAGACGAACTCCCCCAGCTTCCCCCTCGGCCGAACTCTGTTACAAGTCCGAACTCCATTGGACGAACTGTCGCCTGCAGCAAGACCGGACGGCGCCTTCCTCTCCGTACCGGACTCCATGCGGCCCACGGCTCGCCGGTATGGCTCCCACGATCTACCGGACGACGCCTTCCTCTCCGTACCGGACTCCATGCGGCCCACGGCTCGCCGGTATGGCTCCCACGATCTACCGGACGACGCCTTCCTCTCCGTACCGGACTCCATGCGGCCCACGACTCGCCGGTATGGCTCCCACGATCTACCAGACGACGCCTTCCTCTCCGTACCAAACTCCATGCTGCTCGACGACTCTCTGCCAGACGGCACAGCCGTCACCATCAACTAAGCTCCGCTATAAAAGGACCCCTCCCGACATACTAAGGCTAAGCTCTCTAAGCTCTCCTCCACATCTCTAAGCTCCGGAACTCATTTCGGGCACTCCATTACTGTTGGTCGGAAACTAACTTGACCGTCGGAGGGTCCTGCCGGAGCCACCACCCCACCGGTTCCGGACGGGACTTCGTTTTGCAGGTCCCCGGCGGCCTCGATTGCGGCGACCTCCGACGGCGACGGATTTCTGCACCAACAATCATGATGGCCTTTGGCATGGAATACCGGTCTGATTGCCATAACATAAGCTCCATAGAATTATTCATTAATTTATCATATCTATATGGGATATGAAGCTTTTAAAACTAGATAATTATAAAATATGATATCCATAAAGTAAGTTTTATTTAAAAGTGGATAAATAGGTTTTATAACAAAAACTTAATTCTTTTAAGATTTTATAACTTGTGAGTTTGGCAAAATAGGTTCTATGAAAAATAATCATATAGCTGCTTTTGTAAAACCTATTTCTTTCGAATACCCTACATATTTATTTTAATGAAGATTATCAACCAAAAAGTCTCCCAATAAGGTTATCAAGATATACCTTTTAACTCACTCCTACGAAAGCTTTTACAAAGCTGTTACTCTCTGATATTACATATATGTTCGCTGATTAACATTTGTTGCTTCATGCTGTTTAAAGGCTCTCTTCTAATATATACTTACGGTTCATACTTTGATTGCTGTGCTCCAATTTACCTTCAGGATCTTGTATTGGCTTTGGCTCTTACTCTTAAAGTTATCTTCGGTTCTCTTCTGCATATAGTTGGTTCTTTATGGTGCACCTTCCTGCTTCAGTTGACGTTGTTCAAAAAATATACTCATATAATTTCTTGGATGTCTCGCTGATGCTTCATTTCTTTTTCTTTCATCGGAGCCTGCTGTTTTCTTTTTTTTCTTTTTTTTTTTCGTTCAACTTAGTTCTCGGATTCTTCTACAGTTTCATCCTTTTCTTTTGCTACATTCCCGTTTTATATATATAGTGGGCCTTTACATGTATCATTGCCCACCTTTTGTTCCTTGGATTTGTATTAGATGGTTGTATTTTCTCTTCAGCCTTAAGTAATACAGGATCATCCATATATATATATATATATATATATATATATATATGGATATTTGCACATGAAAATAAAGGTATTTAACAAAGTAAAAAAAATGCACTTTCTACTAAAATGCGCATGATTATATGAAATCAGTATTTAATTAATTTATATATTTACTTTGATGTATTGAGGGATGATACGGAAATTTAGCTCTTCAATTCCAATGTTAGAATTGGACTTAAACGTTTCAGAAACTCCGTACATTCAACCCATACGAACGCTCCATTCGTGCACTCAATAAAATGAAAGGATAGGATGCCTCGACGCGAAAACACGGACGGCGGACCGAATTCCGCATATAATTTCTACATACGAGTCAAAATATGGCAGTCCGTAGAGAACATTCTCAAACCTCTTTAGCAAGCGTGCCCGCTGGTCAATCTCTTCGCCGGTCCAGTTTAGCCACCATTTACCTTCCTTCCCCGTGCCTACGCTCCGGGTCCAGTTTAGTTACCATTAACTTTCCTCCCACGTGCCCAAAATCAAGGTACGATCCTGTGGGCGGTGGCGCCCACGCTCCGGATCCAGTCTAGTCACCATTAACTTTCCTTCCACGTGCCCAATAGGAGATCAAGGTGCGATCCCATGGGCGGTGGCCAGAAATAAAGCCGTCAGAACAGACCGATCCGGTCTGTGGCAAGCCTACTAAGATTAGATCAAAAAATATTATTTTAATAAACAGATCTTCAAATAGTCCAACTCTAAGTAAAAAATTTTAAAAGAACGATTCTTATAACTCATCAAAAAAATTAAAATAATTAAAATAAATTATAAAAATTAAAAAATTATAATAAATTAAAAATTTTTAAATTTATTTAATAAATAAATAAAATTAATCTCTACATCAAATTTTAAAATATCAAAAGTAAATATAAAATAATTTTAAAAAATTTACTTTACTAGTTACTTTAACGATCTGTTTGGATTGGAGGTACTTGAGTTCATAAAGAGAAGAAAAAGGAGGATAATAGAGGAGAGGGGAGGAGAGGGTAACGAAATTAATAAGTCCTTGTTTGGAAAGAAAGAGGTAGGGTAAAGAAAAGTACATACTTTATCCTTATTTGGATAAAAGGATTAAGGAAGGGATAGAAGAATTTATATATATATTTTGATAAATATATCCTTTTCATTAATGTATATACTATTTAATGTTTGTATTGGTACGGTCAACCACTTCTGGACACGTAGCATCATCAAAGGGGTTACCATCTCAGATGACAGGTTTACAAAAAATTTGATACCAAATCGGTAAAACACCGACCTAAAGGTTAGACTGTTAGTCAAAGCCAAATCGACCAAACGATCATGTCCAGATCGGTAGATAACTGACCACAATAAATTTCAGATCACGGCAGTCATGCTCTACAAGAGATCGAATTTTCACCGATCTCGTCGATAGCAGTCAGAATATGATCGATATTCGAGATTTGAAAAATACTGATACCATCAACTAGACAACTCATATGGAGATTGGTAAATCACCGATCTCATTACACAAGCCAGATCGATGATTTAATGACCTCGACATGTTCCGATAGTCAGTTAAGCATCAACTACGCTTCAATCAAATTACAATCCTGTCCAGCTGTATTCTAGCTAATCACCATCAAGGCAAATGGTCAACAGCTATAATCCAGCTAACCATAACAAACTAACGGTCTAACAAATTTTTCTTAAGATCTAAGCGACCCTCCTATAAATAGGGGCAGAATATCCCTTCAAGGTAAGCACCAATTCACAAAGCCAAAACTCTGCTGAAATTTGCTTTCGACTTTCCCATTGAAGGAAGATCCAATCATCCTCCACTTAAATCTTCTTATTTTGCTTTTTAATTTTTCATTTATACTATCTGTTAACAAGGCTTCGACTGACTTAAGCATCAGAAGATCCTAAATCAAAGGATACCCCATTGATTCTTAGATTTTTCTTATAGATTGGCCCATGATCCATGTCGAACCAGCTCGATCAGCTCTCCAGCATAAATCTCTTCGACAATCTAAAATCCTGCTATAATATTTTATAATATTTTTTATTATCTAGAATAGATTTATTAGATATTTTCATGTAAGATGTATTTGCTCCATGTACCAAAAATTTTTTTACTGAAACTATGAGCTTGTAAGGGCCTCGCTGCATATATAAAATCTCATATTATATATATATAATTTTTATTCAAAAATAATAGAAAGAGGTCCATCAAGTAAAGAGCTCACTACTATATTTTTTTAAAAAAAAATCAAATAAGGATAATATCAGACCTAAAAAAGCTAGCAGCGTCGCTAGAAAAAAAACTTGTGCGAAGACTAACGAGTTGGTTTATACGATTAGAAAAATAGAGTATATAATAGTGTAGTTGTAATTTTAAAGTTTTATTAAGAATAAATAAGAAAAATAAAATTTAAGCATGAACTTTTTCCTTCGTTACACACCAAATTGGGGGTAAATTGAATAAGTGAGGGGTAAGGAGGGGTTGAGAGAATCTTTTTCTATCCTTCTTTATCTCTTAAAAAATTTTATCAAATAAAAATTTATTCTTTATCCTCTCCTTCCCTCTCCTTATGAACCCCGTGTACTCTCAATCCAAACAGCCATAAGTGGTTAAGTTCTTTTAAATTTTTTTAAATAAATGGGCCGGCCAGTGGGCTAGATGGGTCAGTCTTTCATGGGCTGAGTCATAAACAAGTTGTGCTAAAAAGCTTTTTTATTAAATAAGCTGCCAAAATACTAGCCCAATTCTATTATTTCAAAACTTTAAACAGTCGGCCTGCAGGCTATAGTCCGTTTTGACGGCTCTAGTTAGAAACCACTCATATTGTCGTATGTGCATGCGGCCATCCGGTTTTAGTTTTGTTACCCCACCCTCGTCTGGTTTCCTTCCACTCTCCCTTAGGAAAAATTATTGGTTCAGCCTGAAGCATCGCGTTATTTCTACACCAGTTCAATCAAAAGTCGACATGGTACTGGCTTAATAGATGGAAAAAAAATGCTAATGAGAATGAGAGAATGGAATCAATTTTGGACCAAAAGGAGGAAAAAAATCATGATTTAGATTGGAAAAAAAATTGTTAAGGACCAAACTGGATCGTAACGGTTGAGATGCAGATTCGTTTAATTGGATATACTGAGATAGAAATCAGAGATTGCGAATGGAGAGATGCTGATATCCTTCGATCCATTTACCGTAACCCATTTTCCAAATCAATCGCAATTTCTCATTTAGAGATGGGAGAGGAGAGATGGCGAAGATGGTTCCTCTTCGGGTCTCCTCGCTTGAGCACTCCACTTCACCTCTCATGAAGCCGGAGACCAATGGGTCTCAAGGAAAACATGGACGGTGCATAGGAGCTTGAAGTTCCTATTCAAGAATCTAGTTTGTCTAAGTTACCGACTCGAGATCGTGAACTAGAAATCATATCAACCTCTACATATTTATGAAAAATTCTCTCCATAAGCATACAAGCATCTCATTACGATATCATAAAGCAATAAAATAATAGTAGAACAAAATTTAAATAATTTAATATTTAATTTAAATTCAAATAATTTAATTAAATATCTTAAAAAATAATATTTCATAATTTTACATCAAATTTTAATGAATCCTAATCTAAAATAAAAATATCAAAATCTACTTGTAGTTTGCTCTCCCATAATGAATCTCCAAATCAAGCTAGATCTCTGAATCTATAAAAATTATAAAATATAGAATAATGAGCTAAACAATCCAGTAAGTAATAAAAATTTTGACTAGATAATTTATATGATAATATGGATTATAAAAATATCAAAATATAATTTATCATTAATCAATGTATAAACATAATCAAATTCATTTTCTAAACATAAATTCAGAAATATTATCTTTCAAATATTCATATATATAATCATATATCTGATTTTGAAATCAATTATATTCAAAAATCTGATTTAAAATAAATTTTATTTAACTCATAAGTCTTTAACTACAATCACACCTATACTCTATAATTGTTAGATATATGCCCTAGAAGCTAAATTGGCTGACACATATGTATATTCTAAGAACATAATTTTATAATTAAAATTTTAAAATAAATAAAATTTAGATTATTTTATTTATATTATATTTAAATTTTTCATGAATCATTCGAGAAATTAATGAATAATGACACATATTCTCAAAAGTTAAAAATTTGAGACACATATCATTAGTAGTTAATTTTTAAATGCTTTCAATTAATGGATCATCATGGGAATGGTGACTAATCCAAATAGATCGATACATGAATCATTTTTTTCATGGATAGATGAGTCTCGAATCTATAGTATGAAGATACTGAAGTGAGAGTGCGGGTACTTAATAAAGATCAAGGATACTAAGCATAATCAATACGAGAAATCACTAGGATAGCTATCCACTCATCAGTAACTTACTAAAGTTATAGTTTTGTAAATAGTTCTTTGACCTGCGTTGCCTTAGCTATTCACAGTGGGGTTACTATAGTTTGACTGCACCAACACTCGATTATCTAATTATCATTCGGTATCTTACGGTATATATTGACTACAGTAGGTCCATTGTAGGAATAGAATGTGCACCAAGATGGAATCTATCGATCCTGATAAATAAGGAGAGATCTTATGCAGTTTCATAAGACTGAGTCCTAAAATCCATGACCATGGTAGGTGAATAATGGAAAGAAGTTTTCATAAGATTTTACATGGACTCAAGTTAATTGAAATTGGCATATGATAGATAATCAGATTTGATGAGTTATCCTTGACTTACATCATATCGAAACTCATAATATAGGAATCGAACCGTATGGTAACTGCACTTAGAGATTCGTTATTCAGTTTTACTGGATTACCACTACATACTGTTAGATATCACTGGTAGATTGTCAGATCGATAAGAATTATTTTGATGATAATAATTTTTAATTGATTGAATTGAAAAGAGTTTCAGTCCATTGAAAAAAGTTTCAATGACATTGTTGATGAAGATAATAATATATCTTACTGCCAAACAAAATTGAACATATAGGGTGACATACAAATGAGGTCTTAATTTATTCATTCAAATGGTTGATCTATGATTATGAATCATAAAGGGATCTAATTATCAATATGATTGATAATTGATTCAATGTAATTATTGAAATTATCAAAATTACTAAGTGTTAGTAAGTTGTAGGATAATTAATTGGCAATTGAATTGCTAATTTGCTCAATTTCATTGAGCAATAGAGATCGGATCAAGTCTAATTGAATTGGATTCAATTTGATTTAATTTGGATTTGATTAGATCAACTCTAATTGAGTTAATTATGAGATAACTCAATCGCAAGAAAAAATAATTTCTAATTTGATCAGGATTTCGATTCAACTTATTCTTAATTGGATTAGGATTTTATCAAGAAGATTAAGTTCCTAATTAAATTAGGTTGTCTTCTCTATTTGGGTCTAACAAAATTTGATTTGGTTTGAGACAAAATTGAATCAACCAAAAGTCCAAATTGGTTTGGACTTCTTTCCTTGCACCACAACCCAATCTCCATGCCACATTCCTCACGCCAATGTGATTTTGCATGAGGAATTCTCCATGCCAAATGATGTTGTCACCCCCTTCCTTCTATGCTTTGGGTAAGGATGAGTTGGTTTTCCTTTTGAAATCAAATTCAAATCAGTTAAGGTTTGACCTTAGCTTTTTGTTGGATGCCAAAAATAAAAGAGTTTTGTATTTGGGCATGGGGTTTTGGAGAGATAAGATTATTCACCATGAAAATATCTAAAGGGGCATGGGCATTTCTCCGAGTGAAGGCCCTTACATGAGAAAGAGTGGTGAGGGGCATGGGTCCTTCATCTTGGGCATGAGGTCTAGTAGGGCTCCTTCATGGCCTTAGGATTTCGGGGAGAGAGAAAAAAGGGTTTTCTCAAAAGGGTTTTATTCTTCCTCCCCTTCCTCCTTCTGGCATGGGTTCTAGAGAAGAAAAGAGATAGAGAATCTCTTCTTCTTCCTCTCCCTCTTTTTCTCCATCATCTCTAAGAGGGTTTGAGATAAAATGATGGAGATGTTCTTCATCAATCATCTGAAGGCATCTTCTGTAAGAAAGCTAGCATCTCGATGAAGACGCAGACCTCTGATCGGATCGAAGACTTCGTGTAGATACCTATAGAGACTGGATACGTGTGCGGCTCTATAGGAATCTCATCGAATTATCAAAATCATCAGCAGTAGAGATCTTCGACCCGTATGTGCAAAGATATGGAGATCTGATCTCCGACTTTTTATTTTTTATTTAAATCTAATTTTAATTTTAGTACCTTAAAAACATGTGATCGATCCTATTGTATGTAGATTAGATCTACTTCATGCATGTTAGATAGATTAAAGCGTTTAATCTAGATTAGATTTTTATTCCATCGTGTTCATGATTTTTAAAAGTTAAAAATCTGCATGTTCTGATTTCTGCATGCATGTCCCGAATGTGCGACATCCTATAATAGTCAAGTTAGAATACTACATTCATATCCTATGGCTGAGTTGGAGTATCATATTTATACCCTAAGCATGGTGGGAGCAGAATACCACATTTATATCCTGTGATCAGACCAAAATACTACACTTATCCTTATGGCGAGACTGGAATACGATATTTATATCATATGGCTAGGCTAAAAATAGAATCATGAGCTCATAG
Source organism: Cocos nucifera (assembly GCA_006176705.1). Classification (NCBI taxonomy): domain Eukaryota; kingdom Viridiplantae; phylum Streptophyta; class Magnoliopsida; order Arecales; family Arecaceae; genus Cocos; species Cocos nucifera. The sequence goes on from QRFJ01000013.1 coordinate 2,588,812, forward strand.
TACTAATGCATAACCCATAATTGGCAGGATTCAAAATATACTCAGGTTGAGAGTCCAAATCTAATTCGTATCAAATTTTTTTATAAAATGATATATATTTCATAATCAAATCAAAATATGTATATATGATTTTAGATTAGTAAATAATTATAGTAACAGTCCAAAAAATATTATTTCAAAAATTTCATATCAATTTCCACATAAAACATATTCTTCATAAGATTCATAAAATATATATAAATATATTAATAATTTATTTAATATTTAAAATAATATTATATAAATAAAAAATTTAGAGAAAGTAAATCATTGCTTACCTCACATATACTCCAATGAATCTACATAATTCTAATTTTTTTTTTCAAAATCTAATATCTAAAATTATACTTTCATCAAAATTTAACCATGATTATTTTCAAAATAAAAATCCTAAATCTTCATAAGACTAGCTATATCATAGCACTTGACATCAATCAGTTTAATTTTAGGTATCAAGCCGATCAACCACAAATCAGGGGTACTCATGCTAGAATGCTATGATACAATCGATGATAAAATCTTATGATACTCAGTTCGATTACAATGGATGCCAGTATGCTGTCTGGTAATTATAGATTAGATCGAATCAAAATTAAAAGTAAATCCTTTACTAGATCAAGTCTAGAGAGAGAAATCTATAAAGAGAGATATACAGTCTAGAGATAATTTAGAGAGAGAAACTAGAGAGAAAGTGAAAAAAAAAGATGGAGAGAGAGATGAGATCAGAGAAACTCCCTCTCTCTTTCTCTTTCTTTTCTTCTTTTTTTTCTTTTCTTTCCTTTTTTTCCTTTGTCTTGTCCTTTTCTTTATTTTTCTCTCTCTTAGTTTTGTAATAAAGCAAAAATAAGGATTGTTTCCCTTTTTGCGCTCGATCATTTTAAACTTCAACTACTTAAACTCCTATTGCTCAGACTCAGGCAGCTTGGACATCTTCTCAAGAGTAGCAGAAAGGGGGTAGACCACACCATCAGGATCATGTTTATACACTAATTCCGCAAAATGCATAAGCGTTCAATGCCAAAAATTTGGAATAACTTAGTTTATAATATAGCACTAGGTCATGTAATAGTTTTGAATATGTTAACTAACTTAAGGACGTTAATCATGATAGGGTATGTTCAAGGTAAGTTAAGAAGAAAGACTCAAAGTTTTGTTCAGATTCTATTATAAATTTGAAATTATGGATCTTCTTAGTTTTAGTGTGAAATAATATTTTGGTTAGAAACTACTTAGAGAACTTGAAGGAATTTTATGAGTTTGGACTAAAGTGCACAGCAGAAGTATGATAGGTTAAGTTATTTTAAAGTTTACTAAAAGTGATATTTGTGACGAATATGATACCTCGACAGATGACTTATGATTGTGTTAGCATGTGTGTGCAATAATTGATAATCAAGTATGCTAAATTTTAAGGACGGAATTTAATTAAGGAGGGAGGATATGATACCCGAGCTCGGACCTAGTGAACCAGGCCTAGCCCTTGTCCTTAAGCGGTAGTGCCTTAAGCATTATGTGGTTGAGAGTGAGAAAAGGGAGAAGGCGTGGATACAAGGGTTTATCACGTGCGTCCATGCTATCCCTCAAAAAAAAAAGGAGAAAGAAGGGCCAAATGGTGAGCATGCTTCTTATCCGCGTGACCTAACAATAGCCTCCCATTTTCTCTCTCCCTCTCTCATGCTCTCTAGCGAATCTCACTTCAAGAAATTCTATTTTTTGCGACATTAATTTAGCCATATTTTTTAAAAAATATTGGAAAATCATATTTTGCCCTACATTTATGGTAAAATACTAGGTATCATTTTTCTGCGACATTAATTTAGACATATTTCTAAAAAATATCAAAAAAATTATATTTTATCCTATATTTATGATGAAATGCTAGGTATAAATTCATAGAATTATTACTTGGTTGGTCAATAAATGAGAAATACAATGTTTTGCCGATATAAAATAAAAATGCCAGCTATAAAAAAGCATGATTTCATGCTTATCCAAAAAAAAAAGTATAATTATTTGCCCATGTTTTCTTGTCTAAATAAAATTTACAATGATTTGATTTCTGCCTTGATGGATAGCATTCTGTTTGTTTAGTTTGATTGTTCAGGATTGACTATAAAAGAAGTATAATTGATTGTTTCTTAGATGATGAATTAGCATATATATTCTTTAACCATTTATTCCTAGTCATTGCTTTCCAAATGAATACAATTGTATATTGAGATCTTCAATCACAATGATGGAGATATTATTCAATAATTCAAAAGGGTCATACAATATGAAAATGCCCTAGGATTGAGACTCCATCCACATCAAACTTCCTACTCCAAGACTTCTAGGGAATTTGGACTCTATCAAGAATTGTAAACTTCCATATGCATGCATCTATTACTATCACTAAAAAGGCAAGGAATTAACCTCGCTAAAAAAAATCAATCTCTCATCGTCATAAAATATATAAGAAAAAATCTCACTCCAACATATCATCCATTGCCAGTAAAAAATAAGAGAAAAATCCACAAAGAACCATGAGATATTGCAAAAAAAAAATCTGATTTTGGGACTCCCATCTATGCTAACTTCTCATCCTAAACTTCTATTAGATTTTAAATTCTTAAGGGAAAGGAGCGTGGCTTGTGCATCTATCTCCCATTGCAAAAAAAAAAAAAAAAAAAGTAAAAGCATAACGGAGCATATCAACCATCGCCAAAATAAAACAAGAATGGGTTGTGCAATATCAAAAAATTTCTATTTTTAGGACTCCATCCATGCCAAACTTCCTACCTAATACTTTTATAGAATTTGAACTCTATCAAGGCATGTAGAGTGAATCTATTTTCATCACCAAAAAATAAAGAATTAACCTCCCCAAAAAACATCAATCTCTCATCACCAAAAAAAATAAGGAAATTCCACTCCAATGTATCATCTATTGCCAATAAAAAATAAGAAGAAAACCGACCAAAGAACCTAGCGATATCAAAAAAAAAAAAAAAAAAAAAAGATTTTAGTACTCCCAGCTTCTCATCTCAAGGCTTGGATTAAAACACCTTGAGGTAAGGAAGAAGCATGTGCATATCTATCTTTCATTGTAAGCAAAAAAAAAAAAAAAGCATATCAACCATTGGCAAGAATAAAATGGGATGAGTTGTGCAATATCAAAAAAATTTTATATTTAGGACTCTAGCCATGCCAAACTTCTTATTAAGGCAAGTCCACTCGAATCCATGCTAAACTTTCTATCAAGACTTTTATGAAATTTGGACTCTATCACGGCATATAGCGTGAATCTATTTTCATCACCAAAAAATAAAGAATTAATCTCACCAAAAAAAATCAATCTCTCATCACCAAAAAATAAAAAATTCCTACTCCAATGTATCATCCATTGCCAATAAAAAATAAGAGGAAAACCCATCAAAGAACTGAGTGATATAGCAAAAAATATAAAAAAAATCTGATTTTGGGACTCCCATCTATACAGAATTTCTCATCTCAAGACTTCTATTGGATTAAGACTCCTTATAAGTGTGTGCATCTATCTTCCATTACCTAAAAAAAAAGTGCATATCAACCATCACCAAAAAGAAAATGGGATGAGTTGTGCAATATAAAAAAAAATTCTATATTTAAGACTCCATCCATGCCAAACTTCCTATTAAGGTGGGTCCACTCCAATCCACGCCAAACTTTCTACCTAAGATTTTTATGAAATTTGGACTCTATCACGAATCTATTTCCATCACCAAAAAAATAAAGAATTAACCTCTCCAAAAAAAGAGAAAAATCAATCTCTCATTGCCAAAAAATAAGAAAAATCCCACTCTAATTTATTATCCATTGCCAATAAAAAATAAAAGAAAAACCCACCAAAGAACCAGACGATATCACCAAAAAAAAAAAATCTAATTTTTGAACTCCTATCTATTCTGGACTTCCCATCTCAAGACTTCTATTAGATTAAGACTCCTTGAGGTAAGGAAAGAGGCATGTATATCTATCTCCCATAGCCAAATAAATAAATAAATAAATAAATAAAGAGCTTATCAACCATCACCATAAAGAAAATGGGATGAGTTTTGCAATATCAAAAAGAAAATAAAATTAGGACTCCATCCAAGCTGAACTTCCTATTAAGATGGGTCTACACCAATCCATGCCAAACTTCCTACCCCATGACTTTTATGAAATTTGGACTCTATTAAGGCATATAGACTTCCATATGCATGCATCTATTTCCATAGCCAAAAATTAAGGAATTAACATTGCCAAAAAGACTCAATCTCTCATCACCAAAAAATAAGAGAAAATCCCACTCCAACGTATCATCCATTGCCAATAAAAAATAAAAGAAAAACCAACACATCCAAAGAACTATGCAATATCACAATAAGAATTTTGATTTTGGGACTCCTATCTATACTGAACTTCTTATCCTAAGACTTCTATTAGATCAAGACTCTTTGTAGAAAGAGGCGGGTGCATCTATCTCCCATCACAAACACTCCATTGTTAAGATTCAAGGATGCAAAAGGAAGGCAAATAAAAAGGGTATGAATTATGCAATATTAAAAAAAACTTTAAAATTAGAACTTCATCCATACTGAACTTCCTATCAAGGAAGGTGGGTCCATCCCATCACTAAAATTCAAGGAAACAAAAAGAAGGCACAAAAATAGGAATAAAACAAAAAGAAGGCGCATCCATCTCCCACCACCAAAACAAAAATCATTTGCATCCATATCCTATCACCAAATATTAAGGAAGAAAATAGCACGAGGCATCGTGCAACATAAATTTTTTATAAAAAAAAATCATGGGATTCCCATCTATGCCAAACTTTTTAACACTTTTATTGGGATTGGATTCCATCCGACAGCATTAAGCAAATCTTGTGATATATCAAATATATATATATAGGCGTCCATCTCCTATCCATCGAAAAAAAGAGATAGACTTCCATCGCAAAAACCTCTCATTAGGATTCGATCCCTCCATGAAGTAGTGATTATACCATCCGCAACGAGCAGAAACTCCTTGCGCGCTATCATACTATCATAATTTTCTTCATTATATCGATGAGTAGGCTATATCATTTTAGAATCTCTTTGATCTCTATTAGTTTGAATTCTAATCTAATCTCTATCTTTTTTTCATGATTAAACTCTAATGTTTAAACCCTAGTTGATGCTTTAGGCCTTAGGATTTTCTTAAAATACCTATGGATGCATCTATATATAGCATAGAAATTTTATATTTAATCCTTATATATGTTTCATACGAATGAATTTCATAATCTTATAATTTCTCTAATGATTTTTTATGTGATCTATAAAATTTCAGATTATTCTTTTTTTGAATTTTTAATAATTCTACTGGAAATTTGATAGCACTTTGTGTTAGAGCCATATAATCATTACCATGGCCTATCTTTTGACCACACTTCAAATTTATATTTGTAGTTGGCAAATACTATTATGCACTGTAATTTTCTTCTACAAACAACTCAGGTCCATATCCATATGGCTGGTAGCATCTCTGATAACTGTTGCTTGCTTCTGAGACCGTGCACTATTATATCATTCTAAAAAATGTCACCTACACGAGTAAGTTATGGAGAAGTCACTGCTTCTAGTATATCTTCATCCGAGGAACATTAAATTTATAGACCTGAGTAGGTCGCTGTGATGATAGAATTTATCTATTGATTGGATATTGTATTTTTCTCACAACGTGTAGCTTAGCGTGATTGCATCTCAGATACTGGCATTAAGTTCACTATGTATGCTGCATTATTTTTGCATTATCTAGAGAGGCTATTATTTCTTGAATAGATTGTTTTTCTTGATATATTCGATCATAAAGTAGCCACATGTCTTAATTATTGTGATAGGAAAACAACCATATGAAGGGCCAGAAGTAGCTAGGTGGTGCCATAGAAATCCTAGGAAACACATTATTGCATTGTTGGTGGATTATATCTTATTAACCATCATAAGCCGTGATATGATGAGATTTTCCTTGGTAACTAATCTTAATTATAGAAAAACTGAAAAAGAAGGTAAAAGGCTAGGATGAAGGCTGCATTGGAGCATTATTGAGAGAAATGGCATAAATCAATAGATCTAACTTAGTTAAAATGATAGACTAACTTTAAGTTCAGAGGTCCAATGAGAGTGCAACATATCAATTTCTCACATTTATAAGATCATGTCTTGAAAGAGAAAATTTTGGGCTTGAGACTTGTGTTGGTCCTCCTGCATTTAGAAGGTAGAATCACTTAACAAGATTATCTTGTGAGTCCTATGAGGTAGTCGAAGAGAGGAATATTCAATTTTTTGTGCATCCTATGTGGGCTAGGGGACCGATTTTTTCTATATCATAGCTAATTTGATGTAAATCTTCTTCTCCTAGTGCACGTTTCTGTATTCATAGTTTCAATATAGACTTTTATGGCCAATTTGGATGCAGGGCATTGTATTTGCCTACCGTGTGAGAAGCTATAATTTAATATTTGAATGGTTGGGATTTGATTTTTTTTCTTTTTTTACTCTTTTTCTCATTGTTTTATTTTTTCATACATCATTTATATTCAAGAACACTGATTGAAGTGTACAAGAATTTCTCTTGAAGGATAAAAGTTGGATTAATGACTCTAGGTAATTTGGTGGTCCCTATATATAGCTTCCAAATATATTCAGCCATCTAACAGTACTGCATTGCCTTGACTAATTTTTTTATTTGTTATTAAACAATATAGGGTGGGTGACTTGCATTTAAAGGGGATTGCTCGATTTCTTGACTTTGCATTTGCTAATGCATCTGATGGAGAAAAGATCCTGTGCCCATTCATCAATTGTAATAATTGCTTGTTGAAAAGTCAAGAACATGTCTATGATGATCTCATGTGTGATGGCTTTCTAAAAAGGTACACTAATTGGTTTATCATGGAGAAGGTAATCCATCTGCCATATTGGATTATGACTCTGATGCATATGATGATCAAGATGATATGTGTTGAGGATAAATTTTGCTCTCATCGAAATTCAGTTCGATGCTCAGCCTGAAGCGGCTGGTAGCCACGGAAGAACTCCTTCGGACTCTCAGTGGTCGGGCTTTAGCTGAACTCCTACAACTGGCCAAACTATTTAGCGGCCGAGCTCCTTCGGACTCCCAGCAGTCGAGCTTTAGCCAAACTCCTCAACCACCGAGCTTCAGTCGTACTCCCGCGAGAGCCAAACTTTCTCCGCGTCCTTCCAGCCAAACGCCTGCGAGAGCCGAACTCCCTCTACACTCCTCCAGCCGGACTCCTTCCGAGCTTTTTCTTCGGTCGAACTCCTCTACTAGTCCAAACTCCTCTGGACGAATTGTCGCCATCAGTCTGCCACAGGCGACGAGATCGGATGACATGGCCGCCACTACTGATGACACCACTCTCTCCGTAACCAGTCCTATGCGGCCCATGACCTATCAGTATAGCTGTCACTATCCACCTGACGACACCTTCCTCTCCGTACCGAACTCTATGCGGCCCCAACGGCTCGCTACCAGACGGTATGGCCGTCACCATCAATTAAGCTCCACCTATAAAGGACCCTCCAGATATGCTAATTATAATCTTTAATCTTTTCTCTCCCTCTCTAAGCTCTAAGAAACTCATTTCCGAGCACTCCATTTCTGTTGGTCAGAGCTGACTTGATCGTCGGAGGGTCTTGCCGGAGCCACCCCCCCACCGACTTCGGATGGGACTTCGTTTTGTAGGTCTCCGGTGGCGACCTCGTCCACCTCCGCTCTAGCTGATTTCGGTGACGACCAGTTTCTGTGTCAACAAATTGGTGCTAGAGGAAGGGCATGAACCTCCGAGGTTTTCTTGTTCTTAAAGAAGTGCTCGACGATGATTTCTCTCTTTCCTCTTCGGAGATCTCTCTTCTTCCTCACTAGAGTTCTTTCCCAAAGAGAAAATGCCTTCCAGGAGAGCTTCGACTTGACGATCGGCGGCCTGCGCGCCATGTCCATCTACTTTCATTTCAGCCTCGGCAATCCAGGTTCCACACAAAGCCACCACAGATGTGGAGCAGCTCAACCTGCTGGTCGGGTTCGTGGCCTCGTCGAGATGATGCTGGCCATGCGACAACCCCCGATGGAAACTTTGCCAGCAAATCCGCCATGAGAACGCGAGAAACCGGCCTTAAGGAAAAGTATTCGGGCATACCAATCGTCCTAAGAAAGGATAAATGGAGAGAAGAAGTTATCCCGCAGAAGCAGAACGAAGTTTGGGCAAGCAAAGCCGAGCTCCCCCTCGAGCTCGTCGTCAAGGAAGTCCAGACAAAGAGGCATGAAGTTCTCCCATGAAAGGTTTCACGAAAAAGCGGAATGAAGTTCGTCACAAGCGAGGCCGAACTCTCCCTTGAGCCCGTTATCGAGGAAGCCCCGACAGAGGGGCATGAACTTCTTCCGCAGAAGGTTTCACAAGGAGGCAGAATGAAGTTCAGCCGTATCCACGACCTCCATGGCACAAGCAAGGCCGAACTCCCCTCGAAGCTCATCATCAAGGAAGCCCCAACAAAGGGGCATGAAGTTCTCCTTCGGAAGGTTTCGCGGGAAAGCGGAATGAAGTTCCCCCCGACGCAAATAAGGCCGAACTCTCCCTCGAGCCCGTCATCGAGGAAGCCCCGATAAGAGGGGCATGAACTTCTACCCCAAGAAGGTTTCACAAGGAGGGCCGAACGAAGCTTGGCCGCATCCACGACCTCCCCCCATGGCAAGTGAGCTCGAACTCCCCTCGAAGCTTATCATCAAGGAAGCCCCGACAGAGGGGCATGAAGTTTCCCTGAGAAGGTTTCATGGAAAAAGCGGAATGAAGTTCGGCGCAAGCGCCGAACTCCCCCTCGAGCGAGGAAGCTCGACAGAGGGGCATGAACTTCTCACAGAAGATTTTACAAGGAGGCAGAACGAAGTTCAGCCGCATCCACGACCTCCCATGCAAGCGAGGCCGAACTCCCCTCGAAGCTCATCATCAAGGAAGCCCCGACAAAGGGCATGAAGTTCTTCCGTGGAAGGTTTCATGGGAAAGCGGAATGAACTTCGGTGCAAGCGAGACCGAACTCCCCCTCGAAGCTCATCATCGAAATGAAGTTCGGTGGTAGCAAGGCCGAACTCCCCCTTAAAGCTCATCATCGGAATGAAGTTCGGCGCAAGTGAGGCCACGAAGTTCTCCCACTCGAGTGAATGTCACCAAACGGAGGCCGAACCTCCTACAAAGATTTCACAGGAGGTGAGATGAAGTTCGGCCGCGCTCACGACCGCCCCAGGGCAAGCGAGGCCGAACTCCCTCTCGAGTACGTCGACTCAACGAATTCACGGGAAGGTGCCGATAAAGGGGCATGCAAAGTTCTCCCGCATGTTTCATAAGGGAAGTCCGGAATGAAGTTCGGTCGCATCCACGGATCTGGGGAACCCGGAATGAAGCTCCGTGCAAGCAAGGCCCGAACTTTTCGAGCTCGCCACCAAGGAAGCCCCGATAGAAGGTGCACGAAGAAAGTCCTCCTCCCGAAAGGTTCCGCGACTGCGCCCCTCTCGCAACGCTCCTCGAACTCAAATTCTCGGCGAAAGTTAAGAACCAGCCTAGCCAAGACCAGAAGGATTACGGACCTCCTCCAAACGTGCGCGATCGAAGCAAGTAAATGCCTTCTACCATCGCGACCACGGCTACGACACCTAATGGAATACATTCAGCTCCTGAGACGAAATTGAGGAGCTCATCGAAAAGGGGCGGCTGGGATAAATTCCTTCGACGTCAGTCTGAAGCAGGAGAAGATCGGCTACCTAGCCAAGGGGCAAGAAGCTGCCATGCCAAGCCAGAAAGGACAAGGAGGTCGGCTGCCTTACGGCGTCATCCAACGTTGCCCCTTAGGAAGGAGCTTGGTGCATCGATCGATTCCATTCGTCATCTCCTCAGTGTCAAAGCCAAGAGAAGCATGCTCCAAATTGAGGAGGCCAGCATGAGATAGAGGAGGTCGTCCGGCCCGGGACTTACTGCCTAGAGAGAACCCGGCAGGAACAACGCACCCCACGATCTTGAAATAATATGGAATTTGGGGAATGTGCTGCAAGTAACTTTTCTTCGGTAAAATTCTCCCCTTTCAAATAATATTATTTTTGAGATGCGAAAACTATGCGATGACAGGGAAGAAGCAGTCAATAAGTTGCCGAAAATCAACCTGTTAGGAACAGGAGGAGAACCTCGTCCTAACACGAGTAGGTCAAAGACCTTCAACCTCGATCAGAAATAAGATCTCTTCCGAGCGAAGGCCTCATTCACAAAGAACGAGATGGGGGGAGAGGAGCGGATGACGGATCCGTATGTGCCCCCACAGTCCATTAGGAACAGATGGAGAACCTCGTCCTAACGCGAGCAAAGTTGAAGGCCTCATTCATAAAGGATGAGATCGGAGGAGAGGCACGGATGATGGTCCGTATGTGCCCCCATAGTCCGTTAGAATAGGAGGAGAACCTCGTCCTAATGCGAGTAAAATTGAAGGCCTCGTTCACCTTAGACGAGATGGAGGAAGAGGCGCAGACGACGGTCCGTATGTGCCCCCACAGCCCGTTAGGAATAGGAGGAGATCTCGTCCTAACATGAGCAAAGTTGAAGGCCTCGTTCACCTTAGACGAGATGGAGGGAGACGGACAATGGTCCGAATATGCCTCCACAGTCCGTTAGGAACAGGAGGAAAATCTCGTCCTAATGCGAGCAAAGTCGAAGGCCTTGTTCACCTTAGATGAGATGGGGGGAGAGGCACGGATGACGATCTGAATGTGCCCCCACAGCCCGTTAGGAACAGAAGAAGAACCTCGTCCTAACGCGAGCGCCCGCATCAACCTCGATTGCAAAGAAACAAGATCTCCCCGAGGGTCCGACAACCTCGACCCAAGCGATCGGGACAACCTCGACCAGAGATGAGCTCTTTCCAAAGCGACCGAGATAACCTCAGCCAGAGATAAGATATCTCCCGAGAAGCAATCTCGACCAGAGATAAGATCTCTTCGAGCGATCGTTGACAACCTTATCCTGAGATCAATTTCTCTCGAGCGACAACCTCGGCCAGAGATAAGATCTCTCTCGAGAAGTGACCTCGGCTAGAGATAAGATCTCTTCCGAGCGAAGCAACCTCAATCGGCCAGAGATAAGATCTCTTCCGAGCGACAACCTCGACTAGAGATAAGATCTCTCCTAAGAAGCAACCTCGGCCAAAGATAAGATCTCTTCCGAGTGACAACCTCGGCTAGAGATAAGATCTCTCTCAAGCGACCGTGTCAACCTCGGCTGGAGAGCTTCAACTTCAACAGAGATAAGATCTTGATCAGAGATAAGATCTAGAGATAGGATCTTTCGAGCGGCCGAGATAATCTCGATCAGAGATAAGATCGGAGACAACCTCGTCCAGGCGACCGCATCTGAGATCAGATCTCTCAAGAGAAGAGATCTAAGCTGTAGGAGATAATATCCCATATTAACCTCGATTGCAAAAAATAAGATCTCTCCGAGTGCCCGCATCAACCTTGGCTGGAGATGAGATCTCCTCCGGGCCTCAATTTCGATATCAACTTTGGCTGGAGATGAAATCTTTCCTCTGAGCTTCGATCTGAACCAGCATGGAGCCCAGAAGAGGACTTCAGCAGTCACCTTTTCTACACTCCCTTCCTTCGAGTTTTGAACTCGAAAGTGGGGGACAATTGTTGGGGATAAATTTCACTTCCGTCGAAGTCTAGTTCGGTGCTCAGCCTGAAGCGGTCGGTAGCCACGGAAGAGCTCCTTCGGACTCTCAACGGTTGGGCTTTAGCTGAACTCCTACAGCCGACCAAACTATTTAGCGATCGAGCTCCTTCGGACTTCCAGCGGTCGGGCTTTAGCCGAACTTCTCAACCGTCAAGCTTTAGTCGGACTCCTGCGAGAGTCGAACTCTCTCTGTGTTCTTCTAGTCAGACGCCTATGGGAGCCAAATTTCCTCCACACTCCTCTAGTCGAACTCCTTCCAAGCTTCTCCTTCGATCGAACTTCTCTACTAGTCCAAATTCTTCTGGACGAACTATCGCCATCAGTCTGCCACAGACGATGAGATTGAACGACATGACCGCCACTACTGGCGACACTACTCTCTCCGTAATCAGCCCTATGCGACCCATGATCTGTCAGTATGGCTGTCACTATCCACCTGACGATGCCTTCCTCTTCGTACCGAACTCCATGCGGTCCCAACAGCTCGCTATAGACGGTATGGCCGTCACCATCAATTAAGCTCCGCCTATAAAGGACCCTCCAGATATGCTAACTCTAATCTCTGATCTCTAAGATCTCCTCTTCCTCTCTAAACTCTGAGGAACTCATTCTCGAGCACTCCATTCCTGTTGGCCAGAGCTGACTTGATCGTCGGAGGGTCCTTTCGGAGCCACCCCCCACCGGCTCCGGACAGGACTTCATTTTGCAGGTCCCCAGCGGCGATCTCGTCCACCTCCGCTCCAGCTGATTCTGGCGACGATCAGTTTCTACGTCAACAATATGCATGGGATGTTGCAAGATGCATTTGGAATCACAACCCTCAAAGGTGAAATGGCAAATATATCTAATGAATATGATGAAAAGCCTAATGCAGAAGCAAAAAAAATTCTATAAGTTAGTTGATCAAGCTGATCAAGAACTAATCCCCTAGTTGTAAGAAATTTAGCAAATTAGCATTCCTTAATTAGTTACTAAATATTAAATGCATGAATGGATGGAGTAATAGTTCATTTACCTCATTGCTTGGGCTATTAAAGAAGGTTCTGCCTGAAGGTGAAAGACTACCAAAAACATTGTACAAAGCCTGAAAGATAATTAAAAATTTTGGGTTGGGGTACCAAAAAATTCATGCATATCCTAATGATTGCATGCTATTTTGAAAGGATTATACATTGGGGTATCAAAAAATTCATGCATATCCTAATGATTGCATGCTATTTTGAAAGGATTATACAGACTCTAGCTCATATGCTTTTTGTGGTGCTTCTAGATGGATACCTACGGAGAAACAAACTGATGATGGAAATCATTCAAAAAGCAATAAGAATAAAATTCCTCCAAAGATCCTATTCTACTTTCCATTAAAACCAAGGCTTCAGAGATTGTTAATGTCATCAAAAATGGCTTGATTTATGACTTGGTATAAAGATGGCGGAACAAATGATGGAATTTTAAGAAATTCCATTGACTCTCCGACTTGGAAGACATTTGATTACTTATACCTATCTTTCTCTCACGAGCCTCGCAATGTTAGACTAGGCTTAGCAAGTGATAGGTTCAACCCATTTCGGACAATGAGCATAGCTCATAGTACATGGCTTGTCATTTTGATTCCATATAATCTACCACCATGGATGTATATGAACCAAACTTATTTTATATTATCTTTACTAACAGATGGGTCATCAGCAAAATAATATTGATGTATATTTGCAATCTTTAATAGAAGAGTTGAAGGAATTATGAGAAGTTGAGATCGGGACTCATGAAGCTGCTAGCAAAAAGAATTTTTAAATGCACGAAGCAATTTTATGAATCATTGGTGATTTCTCTGGTTATGCCTGCCTATCCGGATGGAGCATAAAAGATTCCATGGCTTGTCCTTCCTATCATAAGGATAGATGCTCTTATTATTTGAAGAACGGACACGAACACTGCTATATGGGGCATCATTATTTCTTGGATCCAAAACATAGATTTCATCTCAATATAGATGCTTTCAATGGTAAAGTAGAATTAGTTAATACACCTATGCCACTATCTGGGTCTGATGTGCTGCAACAATTATAAGATGTAAATATTATATTTAGGAGGCACGAACATAATGCACATGTAATAATTAAGAAGAAAAAGAAGTAACAATGTAGAACTACCATATAATTGGAAGAAGCAAAGTATCTTTTTCTCATTGCCTTATTAGGAGATGCTTTTGCTGTGTCATAATTTAGATGTGATGCATATTAAAAGAAAATATCTATGATAATGTAGTTTGCATATTATCGAATCTCGATGATAAAATAAAAGATAATTCAAAGTCTCGCTTGGACTTATGTGAGTTAATATTAGAAAAGCACTATATACAAAGAGTAGTGACGAAGATGGTAATAGAACATACTTGCCTCTAGCTGCTTCACAATGGCTTCTATTGAAAAAGAAGTGTTGACGCAGAAATTGATCGTCGCCAGATTCAGCTGGAGCGAAGGAGGATGAGGTCGCCATCGGGGACCTGCAAAATAAAGTTCTGTCCGGAGTCGGTGGGGGTAGCTCCGGTAGGATCTTTCGACGATCAAGTTAGCTCTGGCCAACAAGAATAAAATGCTCGGAAATGAGTTCCACAGAGCTTAGAGAAGGGAATGAGAGTTTAGAGCCTAGAGATCAGCATATCTAGAGGGTTCTTTTTATAGGCGGAGCTTGATGGTGACAGCTGTAGCCGCGTGGTGGCGGGCCGCTCGAGGTCCGATGAAGTCAGTCCCGAGGGAAGGCGCCGTCTGCAGTGCCGCTTGCAGTGGATTGATGGTGATAGCCATCATCGTCTGGTAGCGGGTCGTAGCGGACTGATGGTGATGGTTGCAGCTGTCTTGATACTGAGCCAATCGGGGCCGAATGAAAGGTTGAAGAGCTTTGACGTGTATCCATTTCGAAGGAGTTCGGACTTCCTAAGGAAACATGGCTGGAGGGGGCCGCCCGGGAGGAACAATAGCTGAAGGAGCCTGGAAGGAGTTCGACTCCCGTAAGCATCCGTCAGGAGGAGGGGTCCAGGAATTCGACCGAAGGAGGTGTCTGGGAGGAGTCCGACTGGAGCTCGACTGCTGAAGAGTTCAGCCGCTGAAGAGTTCGGACTCCTTGAGGAGTTCGGCTAAAGGGGGAGCTAGGAAAGAGTTCGGCTCAGGCCCGACCGCGGAGAGTCCGACTGGAGCTCGACCGCTGAGGAGCTCGATCAGGACGCAACCACTGAGGAGTTTGATCGAAGGGAAAGCTCGGAAGGAGTTCGGCTCAGGCCCGACCGCGAAGAGTTCCGACTGGAGCTCGATCACTGAGGAGCTCGGTCAGGGCGCAACCGCTGAGGAGTTCGACCGAAGGGAGAGCTCGAAAGGAGTTCGGCTCAAGTCCGATCGAGAGAGTCCAACTAGAGCTCGGCCGCTGAGGAGCTCAGCCAGGATGCAACCGCTGAGAAGTTCGATCGAAGGGGAGCTCGGAAGGAGTTCGGCTCAGGCCCGATCATGGAGAGTTCGACTGGAGCTCGGCTGCTGAGGAGCTCGGCCAGGGCGCAACCGCTGAGGAGTTCGATCGAAGGGAAAGCTTGGAAGGAGTTTGGCTCAGGCCCGACCATAGAGAGTCCGACTGGAGCTCGACTGCTGAGGAGCTCGACCAGGGCGCAACCACTGAGGAGTTCGGCCAAAGGGGGAGCTCGGAAGGAGTTCGGCTCAGGCCTGACCATGGAGAGTCCGAAGGAGCTCGACCGCTGAGGCTCTTCCGTGGCTACCGGTTGCGTTAGGCTGAGCATCGAACTGGACTTCGACAGGAGCGGGGTTTATTCCCAACAATAGTCTCCCACTTTCAAGTTCGAAACTCGAAGGAAGGAAGTGCAGAAAAGGCGACTGTCGAAGTCCTCTTCTAGGCTCCGTGCTGGTTCAGGTTGAAGCTCGGGAGAGGTCTCATCTCCAGCAAAAATTGATGCTGAAGTTGAAGCTTGGGGGAGATCTCATCTCCAGCCGAGGTTGAAGTAGATCTCGCCCCCTGCGGTCGAGGTCGGAGGTTAAACTCTTCGGAGGCGATATTGTCACCAACGGCCGAGGCTGACTCGGAGGGATCTCCTCTCTTACAGTCGAGGTCGACTCGGGGGAGCTCTCATTTTCTGCGGCTAAGATTAATACGGATGCTCGAAAGAGATTTGATCTACAACTGGGGTTGACGCGGTCAATCCACTACCAGGCGACGATGGCTGTCACCGTCAACCCGCTGCAGACGGTGCTGCAGATGGCGCCTTCCTCCGGGACTGACTCCATCGGACCTCGAGCGGCCTGCCACCACACGGCTACAGCTGTCACCATCAAGCTCCACCTATAAAAGGGATCCTCCAGATACGCTGATCTTTAGGCTCTAAACTTTTCTCCTCTTCTCTAAGCTCTATGATACTCATTTTCAAGCACTCCATTCATGTTGGCCAGAGCTGACTTGATCGTTGGAAGGTCCTGCCGGAGCCACCTTCCATCGGCTCCGGACGGGATTTTATTTTGCAGATCTCCGACGGTGACCTCATCCTCCTCCGCTCCAGCCGGATTCGACGACGATCAATTTCTGCATCAATAAGAAGTATTCTACAATGTATTAAAGAGGGTAAGAGCTCGAGATGGGTATTCATCTAACATCTCATGACGTATACAGCTTGAGGAGCATAAGATATCAGGACTTAAAAGTCATGCCTGTCATATTCTTATGTAACAACTATTTTTGGTGATAAGACGATCTTTGCCTAGAAATGTCAGCTCCGTATTAATTGAATTATGCAATTTCTTTAGAGAAATATGTCCCAAAGTAGTTCGAGTACCATAAATTCATTCAGCAATTGGAATCTCACGTAGCTGTGACCCTATGCAACTTGGAAAGAATTTTTCCTCCTTCATTTTTTGATACCGTGGTTCATTTGCCTAGACATTGGGCAGCTGAAGATAGTGTGAATTTTGGATTATACCTAGATTTTTGGCACCAACTTATTGAAATTTGGAATAGTGAGGCATCAAAGGTAAATTATAAATGTAATATTCTGCTCTATATTTTACATTATACATGCTTGTGAATCATTTTGATTTCATAAATGGATGCAGATACGAAGTGAAAAAAACAAGGCCAATCGTAACATGCAAAAGATGGGGCACACTGCAGGATCGAGAAGCTTTGCACAGATTAAAGCAAGAATGGTAAGTTTTTGCCCTATCTTATGATACCATAATCGCTATTTGAGAACATTTGATTTGCTGATCATGGATGAATTGTACGTAGGTTCTCAAGATCTTGCTTCCAGAACTTATGAATTTGGAGAACATTTATTTTGCTGATTATAATCACTGTTTTGAGAACATTTATTTTGCTGATTATGGATGAACAATATGTAGGTTTTCAAGGTCTTGCATTTAGAACTTTTGAATTTTGAAGAATACATTATAAAGCATTGGAAACAATATTATCATGCCATGTCATTGGTTCATACAAAGCTGGAACCTTCCTTTCCATCTTTGACTCATTCCCTTGCAGCAACATCGGGTTCATACGTACATCCCATTTCATTTTGCTTTCGCTGTGAGACACAAATTAACATAAGGAATCCCTTAACCCCAGGAGAGTTCTTTCTCGATCGTTTCTAGCCACGAACGGAACGCCCTGAAGATGCTAGCCTGTCAAACAACTAGCAATCTTCAAATTTAGCTGGAATTTTCTTTTACCCAATAAGTGGCCAGCATAAAAATCTACTGATTGCAGTCCGTAGGCCATATAACCATCCAGCACTCCACCACATAACATCTAATCACATAGCTGTCCATTAAATCTCAAATGAATGCTCGTCAAAATAAAAAGTATCTTTTACAAAGCCTTGGTTTATTTTGGATGAAGAACATAGCAGAAACTAAAGGCATACCATGAAAATTTGAGAATCCGTAAAGCTTATATCTGAAATTCTGAAAATCTGAAAACATGTATCTAAAAACCGGTATGCACGGAACCTGAAAACGGTAAAATGTAACTGCATCCCCTTTGCACCTTTGGACATGGAAACAAGCCATTACCCTCCTTCTGTAAATATTCTCCCATTAATAAAATAAAGGTGGTATAACCTCCCACTTCATAAAAAAAAAAAAGGGCATCCTTTGCTTATACTGGGAGTTTCATCTTTATAGAAGAAGTTTCCTAGAACACTTAAACATTAGATTTTAGATGTAAAAAGTATTAATTTTACTCTGTCACCTCTTCAGCATGAAAAATAGCAACATTTCATGATCCACCAATTACTCACCGTAAAAAGACTAAGGCATGCACCTTTTCTCCAAGTTTGCTGATATGCATGCGCGGTGATCGATTAAAGAATTTTTTGTCAAAAGTAGATTAAAGAAAAAATCATAGCTAAAAATTGTCCTTTCATATAAGGCCTCCCTGGAAACGAATCCCATCGAGCGAATTGCCCTTTCATCATTATTGTTTTCGTACCCATAATTATTTTATTAATATTATCTTCTTTGTTAATTGTATGTATGTAGCGAGAGAAAATAGATGATGGAAAGAAACCAATAAAAGCCGAAGTTTTCGCTAAAACACGGACACAAAGATGGGACCCCTATGGATTTGGAATCAGTTGTTTGAACAAAATATAATAATAAAGAAATTATCTTATTTAATTTACTAATTAAAATCTATTTGACCATTAATACAAGCTGAGCTTGAAAGGCTTACCAATCCGCAATCAAACTCCCAGGACAATATCAACCCAAATGATGCATTCTCTCAAGTCTTTGGTAAGGAGAAACATGGTCATGTCAGGACATACGAATTGGGTGTTTATCCTGCTGATCTTTGAGGCAAAAATTATAGTTCTGTGGAGAGTACAAAGATGCAAATAGACTCTGCACATGAAGTTCTCGAACTTAAAGAAAAGTTACAATCTGTTCGATAAGAAAATGCTGATGTGAAGGTCCAATTAGCAGATTTAAAGGCATTGGTGGAATCTATGTGAGGCAAACAGACTGAGGCTGATAAACATGCCGCAACTTCTCATATTAGACAAGTACATTTATTTTTAGCAAATATTTTTGTATTTATATAATTTGAATGCATCGATGAACCTTAACTCTTTATTTCATATAGGATGCATGTTGATGCCTCTAATGATAATGACGACCGAGACGACGACACAAAATTACTCATCTTCTTTAAATCACCATGTTGCTACATCCCACCAGGTATTTAGTTGCACCTTTATTTTTGCATTCTTGTTAGTCTTCTTTTCTAAAATCCTATGAGCTTCTTTAATTGAATTTTTAGGCTCATAAAAATATGCTATGTGCATGTCAGTTATAACAAAATGAACTAGTGGGTTAGCCGATCACTTAATACACATACATATATATATATGATTTTAATTCCTCTAACTACTCAACAACTTCATTTCTAACTCTAAAACCATATTCTATATACACTCAGAAGTAACCCAGGTCCATTTATGTCCTCTTTTTTTTTTCAAAATTGAAATGATTTTGCCTATTGAGATGCAGGGTATTTCAAGAAGGATAAAGTTACAATGTTCTATTTCTATTGAGGTAAGCCAAACACTTGTTAACCTTAAATTTATTTTTTTTAGTTCATATAGATATACTTGCAATCTATTAAACTTTTTTAGCATTTGACTTATTTTATTTCCTGATAAATGTTATACATTGGAAGTGATGTTGTCCTGAAAGGCTGTAAGTTTTCTCACAACCGGTTGCACGGCGAGTTTTACTTAGTAAAGATCCACTCAGGAAAGGATGTGCCTGGGCATCAATTTTGGAAAGTACAAGTTAATGTGGCACGTGTGCCTCGATAGTCGATAATAAGGCCTTGAGATAGACTAAGAAGAATTGTTGATGCAGTGGGATACTCAATTGTCTGGCCATTATACTAATATAAATTATTTATATTTTTATATATATTTATTTTTTTGTAATAAATAAAATATTTGTGTATCATAAGCTAATTATGCATTCTTTTATTTTTGTAGGCGGCAGTTACCGGAGACTAGTAGAAGAAATCATTTGCAATTACCATGCATGGAGAATAAATAATTTTGTTTGTTTCATTAATAAAAATTTTTTTTAATATGGTTGTGATGACTATATTTGTTCATGCATGTTATTTAGTATATGTTTGTCATGCCCGAAATCCAGCATTCGGATCGGATACATGATGGCCACATATTTCTTAGGACAAGAGTACCCTAAAAAATATACAAGATCTTAAAAATCCAGTACAATATCAGAATTCATAAAAATAATCTAATTCCATTTCAATTGATAAAATTTGCATAAATACCAATTAAATTCTTTCGTTCATCCAATTAAAAGTCAATGATGCTCTATCTATACATTTGCTCATCCGCAGACCCAAATCATAGCCAATTTTGATCATCCAACTATCATTGATAGAGCTCTATCTAATCGATTCTTTAGATTATAATTCCAATCTTATCCAAATATATATATCCTATAATTTTGAAAAGAAAAGAGAAGAAAAAGGGGTTTATGAGCTTTACAGCCCAATAAGAATTTTCAAATACTTGCCCCAGTATGACATTATGTTTCAAAAAATAAAATCTCATGTCAAGTATCATATCAAATAACCAGTGAAATTAAACATTGATTTATTTAAACGTACATCAAATACTATCAAATATTCATTTTTCCAAAGTGATATACCATATATAATTAAGTAAAACTCTATTTTACTTAATTATTATTTCATATCTCATCAACCATATCTCATAATATGATCCATATCAATCAACAGTTGTCTTAAGAATTTTGGACTAATCACGATCATGCTCCAGCCCATGACTAGCAAACTATACTAGCCACGATCCAGCCCATGATGGCAAACCATACTAGCCGCACTCCAGCCCACGGTAGCAATCTCAAAATATCCACATTCCTATCCATGGTGGGATTATTCTCAATTTAACGTGGCTAGTCCAAATACCCTCTCTTTTAATCATCATTATTTAATACAATCATATGATACAACACAAAATATAAATGATAATTTTGGCAAACATAAGATAAAAATCAACCACAAAAAATCAAATCATACAGTACCATAATAAATATAAATACTAGTGTTTGTGTTTAAGAATCCCTTATCTCAATCGATCTCAGACTCAAGTATGGCTATTGATTAACCCTTCAATCTATAAACTTGAGATCAAGATATGTCCACTCAATATCTTGTATAAATGATCATATCTCACTCAACCCTTATATAAGAGTCTCTCAATAAAAAATTTTAAAATTCTCATAAAAGCTCTTTAAAATTTTTTAATAAGCCTTTCAACACCTTCATGACATTACCAGCTCTCTAACACAATAAACGGTTCATCAATCGGAGTTATATAGACTCCAGAAACTCAAAAATAGTATTCTAGTAAAAAATCTAGTACTAAGCATATTCGGAATCAATTTTGGACCGTTGGATCACGACCGACTTTCTTTTGAACCATCAGATCATGCACACAGCTCCTAATCAGGTTCAGATTGCTCCTCATCCATTTGATCATGACTAGAAGCTTTTTCAACCATCGAATTGTGCAAAACAGCACCCTATAATGCTAATCAAGCCCAGATCAGATTTCAGCCATTGGATTACAATTGGATCATTTCTAAGCCATCAGATTATGATCGGTCCATAGAATAGTGCCATGGACTGCATGAAATAGCAGAAAAATCGTTCTTTGGTCCATGCGCTCCTCTATACACCGAGGTCCATGTGGACTGCGCTCCCCTATTGGGCGCCCGCATGACTTGTTCCCACACAGCCCGCATTCGCACGCCCACGCGCCTAAGGCAACCCAGCACCGCCACACGCTGCCAGCTTGGGTCGTGCTGCCGCTGGCCAGCATTGCTGGCGGGGCCCCTCCGACAGATCCAAGGGTCTGCTACCTCGTTCCGACCTTCTTTTGCTCATAACTTTTTTGTTTGGACTCCGTTTGGACTGTTATTAGGCTCGTTGGACTTCATTTATCATCCTGGATCTTATTTTGGACTTATTATGGATCAAATCTTAATATTTTTTTAATAATTTTTAGGATTCTTCCTCTCTCTTTCATGTATGACACATAGGGTATTGGGCCCTTTTAGATCTAGGCCAGGTTCAAAGGCCCAAATGACTGGATTATTACATTCTTTCCTCCTTAAAATAATTTTATCCTCAAAATTAACATACTATAAATTTAAAAATTTGAGGGTATAAATTTTTTATCCTCAAGTTTCTAAATAATCTTCTTGATTGAGAAAAGAAATTCAAATCCTTTAGCATAACGCTTTTATTTAAATCATCACACTTTCGCTACACACTTTGATTTAATCTACCAAATATCTCAGGTTTGTTAAATAACTTCAAAATCAATAAGATCGTAGATTTATAAATATATCAAATTATGACCAAGATATAAATTATCTATCGAGATCTGAATCTTATGAATCACTTCTGTCGTAATTCTTAGTGATCATAACTCTAAATTTTGTTATTCTTGATTCATGCTCCCATAATTAAATTCAATCCATCAATAAAATCAAAAATATTTTTCATCTACATACGGGCTTCATATATGTTCAATGTTCGAAGAATATTCCTCACTCATACAGTGAAATCTTTTATAGGCCATGCCCTAAACAACTTTCTTTTAATAAATCTAAAATTGTATTGATCAAATAATTAACATCAAAATTAGAGTGTCATCATAATCTTCATCTAGTCAAGTTTGGGATTCCAAAGCCATCTGAATAACAATATAACAAGCATAACATATCAATATATATCACACTTTATTTCAGGATTAAAATCTATCATACTTAGGTCAAACCCTACTCATATCATATACCACTTATGCATAAATATCATCATAATATTTATTGATCCAAAATCCATCCTTTGAATCCTTTCTACTACTTCCATCATGTTCTTAGTGATCATATACCATTCTATCACATTCTTAATGATCATAACTCTATGATCCAATACGACTTAAGTCACCATTCTAAGTGATCATAACCTAAGTTTTGATTCCATTCACCAATCTGTCATGTCCTAGTCATTTATATACAGTCTCAAGTAATTACAATTTAAGCTCCGATAGCACTTATGCCACAGTCCCTAGCAATTTTAAATCTAGGCTCTGATACCATTTTGTCATGCTCCGAACCCAGCACCCAGGTCGAATACGTGATGGCCGTATACTCCTTAGGGCAAGAGTACCCTAAAGAATATACAAGTCGTTAAAAATCCAGTAGAACCTCAAAATTCATAAAAATAATCTAATTCCATTTTAATTGATAAAATTTGCACAAATATCAATTAAATTCTTTCAATCATCCAATTAAAAGTTAATAATGCTCTATCTATAAATTTGCTCATCCGCAGATCCAAATCATAGCCAATCTTGATCATCCAACTATCACTGATAGAGCTCTATCTAATCGATTCTTTCGATTATGATTCCAATCTTATCCAAATACATATATCCTGTAATTTTGAAAAGAAAAAAGAAGGAAAAGGGATTTGTGAGCTTTATAGCCCAGTAAAAATTCCTAAATACTTGCACCAGTATGATATTATATTTCAAAAATAATTATTATACAGTAGCATAACAAAATCATAATCAATAAAATCTCATGCCAAGCATCATATCAAATAACTAGTGAAATTAAACGTTGATTTATTTAAACATACATCAAATACTATCAAATATTTATTTTTCAAAAAGATATACACTACTACAAAAAAGAACTGCGGCAGCGGTTTGTAACCGCTGTCGCAATCCAAAAAATTACTGCCATAGGCTATGGCAGTGATTTTCTAACCGTTGTACTGTGGTCATCGTTGTAGCTCTATGGCAGCGGTTGTTAGAATCGCTGCCATAGATAGCCTATTGCAGCGGTTTATAAACTGCTGCAATAGATCGACCTATAGCAGTGGTTATGTAACCACTGCCACTGCCATAGGTTATCTATAGCAGCGGTTTCTTAATCATTGCAATAGATCTAATGCAGTGGTTAATACCGTTTGTATCAGAAATCTATGGCAGCGGTTGGCATGGATATGACAGTGATTATAAAATTACTATCGTAGATCTTGAATAATTAAAAAAAATAAAATTTTTATTTTTTTATATATTTTATCAGATAAATATAGATATATAACATAAGAAAATATAATAAATATAAAAATTATTCTAAAATACTAAAATTTTATTATCGAATAAAATTTATTATAATATTTTTTTAAAAAAATAAAATACATCAAAAGTCTTCTAAATCTACATCGTCGTCGTCGTCGTCGTCATCGAAAGTCGGAACCGGAGCTGAACCTGGAGCTGGAGTTGAAATGCGAGCCAACGTATCCTCGAAGCTCAGGACTTCAAAATACGTATTGAGCGTCGATATCATGTCTCTCACAATGCCCTTCAGATGAGATGCGCGCTCCTCAGCCCGATCAACCCGCATCGCAGCATGATCTGCTCGTGCCAATGCCTCCTCAAGCTCCTTCCGACTGACGATACTGAAAGTCTGTGAGGAGATACTCGCCTCAGATCAGTAGCTCATTGGCATGTATCCGGGCCTACATCGGATCCTTCCAAAGTGCTCAGGCTCCAAGACCTGAGACAGATGGTCATGGGGCCCAGAGGTATCCAGGTCCTCGCTCGCAAGTGCATCTAACTGATCCTATAATTATAAAATAAAATAAAATTTTATAAAAAATGCTATAATACTAATCATATATACTAATATATTTAATACTTACAAAAATATGCTCGATCGTGATGTTCATCGACCTGTCCATCTTGTCCGTGCGGTTGGATCGAAAGATCTCGCTATGGCTGGACATCACTCCTCTCTCATCAGCTATAATAAAGAATAAATTTATCAAAAAAATGATAAAAAATATGAATTTAATTTATCTAGTAAAATTTAGAATTAATTACCTCTCTATGCACACGACTGATCATAGACTTGCGGCCTAGGGTGTGAGTATACTCCTGGACTGCATGGTTCTCCTAATTCTGACGAAAGATAGTCTAACAAGTATTCAAATAAATAATAAATATTTAAAAAATATTTAAATAAAATTTTAAGCATATTGAAAAATTTAAAAGTTAAAAATTTTACGTCGAACTCCTATCTCCTCTAGTGTCTAACCATTCTCTCCCACTAACTTGGAGGACAGTCCTGTATCCAAGGAACAAGCTCCTCCAAAGTGTCTCGTCGGTGCTCAAGCCATCCTCTATGGAGCTTGATCTTATAATCCTGATATAACTCTCCAATCTTCTTCAGTTGGGCATCTCGAGCTCTCTCATGATCGAAAAAGTCATACCTCCTCTGCATAAATTTATCAAAAATCAATTACAAAATTATTCTAATCAAACATATATAGTGTAAACATATAAAATGCATAAATATAACTAAGATGCACATACTTATCCATATCTCCTTCCATACTCGATCTCTGATGGTAGCATCCATTAAACGTCAGTCTCTGGGCTTTACAGGAATAATATCCGATCGTCTCACAAGCACTCCAAAAAAAAAATGCATCTCCCGCACGATCTCCCCTATCGACCTTCCCTCCGCATCATAATAGACCATCATCTGATGATGGTGGTTCCACACGTGTGCCATACGTGTGGGACCGTGAAATGTCTGGCTGGATGATGCACCTATAATGCAAATACATTATGTAAATATATAAATGTATAAATACCATATAAAAAATAAAGTTGTGCTAATATAATAAAAACGTACACTCAGATGCCTGTGACGGTAGAGGCTCAACTACCGATGGAGTAGATGCTGGCGGTGAAGATTTTTGAGCAGTCGATACCGAGGTGGACGGAGTATGCTCTGACTACTCCTCGGATGCTGAACTACACGTAACCCACTGAGGGATAGGGGCGAAAGCTAGATGGCATTTTGGTGCCATCGTGATCTGCAACGTTAATGAACATTAATCAATATAACATCATGATATATCAAATTCTATTCGCTCGAAAGTCGAGCTGGCTCCGAGCCTGAGATATCCAACTAGGGTCCTCCCCTAGTCGGCTCGATCATGGCCCGAGCTGACTCGACTATGTGCCATCCCCTCGATCACTCCCTTTCTTCCTCTCTCGATCTCTCTATGGCGGTGAGACCGAACCCCTCCCGCCCAACTTTTTCATCTCTCAATCTTCCTCTCTCCCTCTCTCGATCTCCCTCACCGGCGAGGCCGGACCCCATCCCTCCCTCTCTCACTCTCTTGATCTCCCTCACTAGCAAGGTCGGACCCCCTCCCTCCCTCTCTCGCTCTCTCCCTCTCTCGATCTCCCTCGCCGACAAAGTCGGATCCCTCCCTTCCTCTCTCAAGGATAGATCCGTCGGATATTCGGATTCGAATCTGGTATCAGTAATTAAAATTGGATCCAAATCTAAATATCTAGATTTCGATCTAAACCCAATCCATTGATAAATCTAGTCCACAGCCACCGATATGGTACGGTCCAAGGCTACCACCACGGCACGATCCAAAAACTATGGCATGCAGATAATTATAATATTTATTATAAATATTTTATAAATTATTATAAATATATATGATTAATAAATAATACTATAAAATTAAAAAAAATTATACCTACGACTATAGAGAGTTGGTCGCATCGAAAGCTCCAAGGATCGCCAGCGACGATGCTAGAGGAGGACGACGGCATTAAAGGTAACTTGCAAAATAAAAGTAAGATAGTGAGATAAAGAAGAGAGAAAAAGAGGAAAGAGAGAGAGCAGGGGCTGCCAGGAATGGAGGGCCAGGGGAGAGGGCATAGTGACGAGGAGGTCGAAGGAGGCTTCGCACTCGGTCGGAGGAGGGTCAGAATGGTGGTGGTGGGGAGGATGGGATTTCGTGGGGGTCGAAGAAGGTTGGATGGAGGTTCGTTGGAGGGGGGGTTCGTTGGAAACCGAGGAAGGATCGGATGGGAGGCGGGGGGCGGGGGGCAGGATTTCGCGGGGGGCCGAGCGAGGTGGAGGGGGGTTCGCCGGAGGAGGAGTTTCGCGGAGGACCGAGGGAGGGTCGGATGGGGGTTCGTCGGAGGGATTTCGCTGGGGGCCTAGGGAGGGTCAAATGGAGGGTGGGGGGGTCGGGTGGGAGGTGGCGGGTGGTGGGGAGGGGCGGCCGAGGATGGAGGGTCGAAGAGGGAGGGGGAAGGAGGGGCGGCGTCGATCGAGGGGAGAGGAGGGGCGACGTCGGCCGACGAAGAAAGAGCCTCATCGACGACGAAGAGGAGGGGGAGAGAGAGCGAGAGAGATCAAGCGCACACGGAAGAAAAGAAAAAATTTAAAGATTTTTAACCTAACCTACGACAGCGGTTATCGAACTACTGCCATAGATCTACAATAATGGTTATCCAAAATCGTTGCCATATATCTACGGCAGTGGTTCTATAACCGCTGCCGTAGATCTATGGCAACGATTTTTAATAACCGCTGCCATAGATGAAAAATAATTTTTTTTATTTTTTTTAAATATTACATAATTTTAAAATTTAATATTCATCTTCATCATTCATTATCTAAATAATTATCATTAGAGTGTCATCATAAAAGATCGCCTCGATCCGATGGCCCTAGCTTCATCAATCAAAAAAATTTGATTTCGACGATCACGAACGATGATGCGATGATCTGATAGATAAAGATCTTTGATGGATTTCAAAATCTACAATAATGATTTTGATGATGTTTGTAGCATACTATCAAAATTTCACTTCAATCGGATATCGTTATCATGGTCAATTTAGTATGGAATAATTTCGATCGTTAAATTAGAAACAAGTAATCAAAGAA
Organism: Cocos nucifera; assembly: GCA_006176705.1. Lineage (NCBI taxonomy): Eukaryota > Viridiplantae > Streptophyta > Magnoliopsida > Arecales > Arecaceae > Cocos > Cocos nucifera. The sequence continues at coordinate 2,616,514 of QRFJ01000013.1, forward strand.
TTAAACGGCATCCGATTATGAGATAATTTTTTAGTTAAATAATCTTTATTATAATTTTAAATATTTTATACGGTGATGATAGTAAAATTTAAATCATTTTTGTATAAACTATTCATATTAAGCAGATATTACAAAAGCACGAGCATAACAACCAGTGAAGTTTCAGAATGGTTATCAGAAGACGTATAGTTTTAAATTATTCTTCATCTCACGAGTTGAATTTTATAATCACCATCATAAAAAATGATTAAAATAGTAGCCAAGATTATTTAGAAAATAAATTATCTCATAATTGCATACCGTTTGATCCTTTGATCATTCGTTTATCATTTAACGATCGAAACTAACATATACTAAATTGACCAAGATAACAATATCCGATTGAAGTAAAACTTTGATGGTATGCTACAAACATCATCAAGATCATCATTACATATTTTTGAATCCATAAGAGGTCTCCATCTATCAGATCATTGCATCGTCATTTGTGATCGTCGAAATCAAATTTTTTGATCGATGAAGCTAGGGCCATCGGATCGAGGCAATCTTTTGTGATGACACTCTAATGATAATTATTTAGATAATGAATGATGAAGATGAATATTAAATTTTAAAATTATATAATATTTTAAATATATATATATATGGCAGCGGTTATAATTAACCACTACCATAAATCATATTATAGCAGCGATTTCTACTAACTGCCGCTATAGATCCGACTTATGGCAGCGGTTACAATGAACTACTGCTATAGGTCGACCTATCGCAGCGATTTTTTGTAACCGCTGCTATAGATCTTACCTATGGTAGTAGTTTTCTTGTAATCGCTACTACATGTCGGACCTATAGCAGTAGTTATAAAAATCGCTGTCATAGATCTGACCTATAGTAGCGATTAATAAAAACCGCTGTTATAGAAGCTATGACAGCGGTTTCGAAAATCGCTGTCATAGGTCATTTTTGTAGTAGTGATACCATATATAATTAAGTAAAACTCTTTTTTACTTAATTATTATTTCATATCTTGTCAACCATATCTCATAACATGATTTGTATCAATCAATAATTATTTTAAGAGTTTTGGACTAATCACAATCATGCTCCAGCTCATGACTAGCAAACCACACTAGCTACGCTCCAACCCATGGTGGCAAACCATGCATACTAGCTGCGCTCCGGCCTGCAATGGCAATCTCAAAATATCCACATTCTTGCCCGTGGTGGGGCTATTCTCGATTTAACGTGGCTAGTTCAAATATCCCATCTTTTAATCATCATTATTTAATACAATCATATGATACAACATAAAATACAGATGATTATTCTAGTGAACATAAGATAAAAATCAATCACAGAAAATCAAATCATATAGTACCATAATAAATATAAATACTAGTATTTGTGTTTAAGAATTTCTTATCTCCATCAATCTCAAACTCAAGTATGGCTATCGATCGACCCTTCAATCTATGAACTTGAGATCAAAATATGTTCACTCAACATCTTGTACAAATAATCATATCTTACTCAACCCTTATATAAGAGTTTCTCAATAAAAGATTTAAATTTTTTTTATAAAAGCTCTTTAAAATCTCTCAATAAGCTTTCAACACCTCTAGAACATTATCAGCTCTCTAATACAATAAACGGTTCATCAATCGGAGTTATATAAACTCCAGAAACTCAAAAATAGTATTCTAGTAGGAAATCTAGTCCTAAATAGATTCGGAATCAATTCTGGATCGTGGGATCATGACCAGCTCCCTTCTGAGCTGTCAGATTGTGCACACAACTTCTAATCATATTCGAATTGCTCTTCATCTATCCGATCATGACTAGAAGCTTTTCCGACCGTCGAATCATGCAAAATAGCATCCTATAATGCTAATCAAGCCCAAATCAGATTTCAGTCGTTGGATAGCGACCGGCTTGTTTCTGAGCCGTCAAACCGCAACCGATCCATAGAATAGTATTGTGGACCGCGTGAAATAGTAGGAAAACCATCCTTTGGTCATGCGCTCCTCTATACACCAATGATCCATGTGGACGGTGCTCCCCTGCTGGGCGCCCGTGTGGCCTGTTCCCGCATGGCCCATGTTCACACGCCCACATATCTGGCCCAGTGCCACCACGCACCGCCGACCAACATCACCAATGGGCCCCTCCGATAGACCCGAGGGCCCACTATCTTGTTCCGACCTTCTTTTGCTCATAACTTCTTCGTTTGGACTATTCTTGGACTTGTTGGACTCGGTTCATCATCCTGGATCTCGTTTTGGGCTTATTATAGACCAAATCTTTAGATATTTTTCTTAATAATTTTTAAGAATCTTCCTCTCTCTTTCACGTATGACACATAGGGTATTGGGCCCTTTTAGAACTAGGCTGGGTTCAAAGGCCCAAATGGCTGTGTTATTACAATATTACCATGTAAAGAACCTCTTTCATTTTAGTTAATAAATGCAACTTTTGTTATATATTTTGTGCTTGTGGATATCAATGATAGATCAGAAAATATATTCTCAAAAAAAAAGAAGAATATTTTATATAGCATTTTTACAAATTTAAATACCACTAAAATTATCATGAAAAGCTCTTATGAAAGACCACAATAAATATTAAAACCTTGCATTTTCAAATGGGGCAAAATATAAATAAAAACTCTATTATATATGCCTTTCCTAATACTTCTAAATTCTGGCAAAAATCATGATAAAGTATACCCAAAAGCAACAAATTCCCCATATTAGAAATGCTGCAAAAAAAATAATATTTAAAAAAAGCTATTATGGATGGTTTTTTCCAACACTTATAAATGCTGGCAAGAAATACAACACTTTACAAATGTTAGGAAAGATCTATTCAAAATGCCGCCAAAAGAACTAAAATTCTATAATTTTTTTTAATTTTTCTAGCATTTTTGGAATGCTGGGGATTCCATAATTTCTTATAGTGGATCTCCCTCTCACACTCTGTCTCCCATGACTTCCTTTCTCTCATTACTCTCTCATTCTTTGCCCCTTCCATGATTCTCACTCTCTCTTGCATCTCCCTTCTTTCTCTCTAAACTTGTCATTGAGGGGATTCATTGTCCTACCTTATGCTTCTGTCTTGTGATAAGAAATATAAGGTAAAATTAGTAATCCATCCTCCATAGAAAACTAGAAATTGATCAAATTCTTGAAAGTCTTAGAAATTTTAGAAATTATTTTAAATTATTAGCATGCTGCTGAATAGACCCATGTTCATGTGTGGTTTTGAATTATTAGGTCTCAAAGCATCTGTGTGACCGAACTTATCTTGATTCTTATCATTTGTGAGGTAAGTAACTTAACACTTCTTGGTATGTTTTTAAATGATTTAATAATCTTCGCATTTGTTTAATTGGATGGTCAAGCATGTTATATTTTATCTATAATATACTAATTAAATATATGTTTCGATACCTCCGTAATTAAATTAGTTTGATATATGAGTTATTCTAATATTAGAAAATATGGCTAACAATTCACATAATTATTTTTTTTAAATATCTAATATGACTATGATCTATTCTGGCCCTGCAATGGGGATTATACATTGATCCCGTCGATTTATAATCTAAAAAATTAGTTTCGATATTGTACCATCGGTGAATAGAATAGTGGTTATTTAAAGGGCCATTATCTTATATCCATTATCCATATCAGTTAGCTCTTACCAACTCATGCCACTGGACTACATGGCCATAGCCAATTTAAATTTAGTATTAGTTTCTAATTATAAGTAACCTTTTGAAAAGAAAATTATTTGTTACTCTCTGATATGTGATAAGAACTGAATATCACCCAGTCAATTATATGAAATTAGTTTTATTATGAATCAACATACTTTGACCTATCTTGAAATATTTTATTATTTGCTAGGTTAGTATAGCTCATTATTATTCTTTATCTTTTTTTTAAAATTCTGGATTTGGGGGAGTACTAGAGCATTTAAGAGATCTTAATTTGCAAGGATTAAGGTTGCCTTGTCATTGATTTAGAATTATTATGAAACAGTTAGATTTATTTTTCAGTAAACCTTGCACGTCTGTGGGGTCCATCTTAATGGCATGTGGCGTCTATTATACTTTCGGTTTGGGGCATGACACACAGTTTTCCAAATAATTTGTAGAAACATAGATAAACACTATATGCATGATTGCATATGATATAGTATGCTATGATGCAGTTCACTGATTAATATTCATATCATGTCTAAAATGTAGTTGTAGACAGTCTGAACATTTCAAAATGCACAGGCAGACTGTAGAATTTTACATTTCTATTCTAGAGCAATTTACTCACTTCTAAGGGAGTTCATATAACTTGTACGATTTAATTTTTTGTTTCCAAATTATATGCTGTCACTTTTGTTGTAGAAAGTCCTTTTATGTCCAGTATAATATGTTTTTTTTAAAAAAAATTGTGCATGTGTTTTCCCAGGGCCTTTATTTTGAGGGTGCACATCCATGTCCTTCTATATGCCCTCACCCAAAACCGGACGGTCACACCAGACACAAAACCACTTGCAGTGGTTGCCCACATAGCGAATTCCACTTTCAAAGTTCTTTTATGTGACATTATAGAGGATTGAAAGGCAAGGTGCCTAACCAACTCAACTAATGAGTTGCTGGATTAAAGGGGGGAAGAAAAAAGCAAAAAAAAAAAACATGTTATAGGAGATGAATTAAGCATTTATATTAAATGATTTGACAATTGTTAGATGAAGTTTTGGGCAATTTGGCCGTGAAAAAACAAGTTGAATAAAAGACAAAAATAAGGTAGATGCAGATTAAACTAAAGAAATTAAGTATAACAAAATTTTGTTCTTGTAATTAGATAATTTTGTCTTGGTTGAGTTCCTTTCTATAAAAAGGAAACAAAAGAGGAGTCAAAGAAGAAGAAAAAAAGCTACTAGGGCAGACCACAGTAGAGTTTGAAGTTAGAAGTTGCGGCTATTGAATCCACTCCTCCATCTCGATCTCATGGATGATTTTATCCGTAAGTGGAGGGGAGATTCCCAAAAAAGCCTGAACTTATCAATATTAGACTATTAGCCGGTCCATGTGATTCAAGTTTCTTGTCAAGACTGAAAAGTTGTCAAAGATAGAAATTCAAGTTTTCCATTTTTGTTAATGACTACGATCGACACTGATGATGTTAAGACAAGAGTTCACTTCATACCATAGCCACTATCATCTTGCCTTTCCCAACTATTTGGGGTTAGTAGTTTTATATATTTATATTTCTATTAATTAATATAAGATGAATGAAATCAAAGTTCATTTATTGATTACAGTAAAAGATCATCCTATGATAAACGAGAACAAGCCACATATCTGGTTGAGTTGACCTTTTGGATTCTACTTCCATTGGTTAAGTATGTTTTTGAAATGTCTTGGTATTTTCTCATAAAAAATTTTGCAGCACTCATGCATAAATGTGAATCATATGCTGGTAGGCACCGGAAGTCTACTGCACTTGTAAAGTGAACTTGAGATGCCTTCACTTATATGTTGTTTTATAAGAAATACACACGGGTTTTTCGTTCATTACTTGGCCAGCAGACATATACTTGGTAAAGTTTTTGCTGCATATTCGCTATATATGTTAAGAAGCTTAATGCTTAAGAGTTATGGCGCAGAGGCTCTTGGTGTAGCTAGTTTTGTTGCAGCAATGCTTGGCTCATCCACCCTTCTGCTTCTGGGTATTCTGGATTGGGATGTTTGCCTAAGTGAAAAGTCCGCAAGGGATATTTTGGCTTGGTTCGCAATTCTAGTTGAATGTCCGGCCTGCTTACAAATCTTGGATTAGTGACATGGATGTCTAGTTGTGTGGTCAAGATCCCTTCAGTCTTTCTCACTGAGCTGGCTGGCAGCATTCCGTGTTCTTCAGGGCAACCTACTTAATTTCTCATGCACTACCTATTTGCAAGTCAAGCTGAGCATGTTGGAGCCTCGTACTTGGCATTTGTTGCCATGCACTTGGCAGCTGGTGTTCCTGGTATGTTAGCAGGACAGACTTTAGCCTACGATACAAATCTTTTGGTGCACTAACACATTATAGCAGTGATCAGGCTGCTGTGTACTATGGAGGTACTATCCTTTTTTCCTGTTCTCTTATATTGAGTTCAAGAATGTTGTTTTTTAATTTTATAGACTACTGTTCACTCTCTAGAGTTATGATTAACTTGGCAAGAAATCATTTATTTTTCAAATCATCAGAGTATTCAATCTAGAAAAACTTGGTGAGGCATGGGAAAATTAGTGTTTTAGTTGCTGGTACTTGTTTCAAATCATGCTTTGTTTTTGTGATATGCTGGCATCCCTTCCCAATGGTTACATGTATTATGTTCTCATCATCTTGTAACAATCGCTTGCAGAAGTAACATTTCTTGTTTTGCTTCCTCTTAAATGTTTTGAGGAGCCTGTTAGACAATAATTTTTTTGGAAATTAATTAATTCTATCATGTCATGAAAATGAGATATGGAGAGGTCTGGCTTTTTTCTTAACAAGCACTACCGCAGTTTGGAGGTTAACAAGTGTCCATTTTACAGAATAGTTACTTTTGTAATTTCTTTTTCTTTTTCTTTTTCTTTTTAATGCCTATCACTATAAACACTAGGGAAAATGACAATGTATGCATAGCAGCATTCACTGAAGGTTCGGATGAATGAATGTTGTTTTGGCAGGCTAGGCTTTCAGAGAACTTTGCATCTCTAGATATTATTTGGAACAACACCTCTATCTCCATTCTTTTCTTTTAGAAAAATGCACTTTTTATCTTCATTTATCTTTTGATTTTTTTTTTTTTTTTTTGCTTGCTTAATTACATGCAAGTTTCTTTAAAGATAAGATTTGCGTTCGACGCAAAAGGGCTTTGTTGATTGGAAACAACTTCAAAGGATGATTCAGTTACGAGATTATATTTCATGTCCTGTTAGCAAACGTGGAGGTGGAAAACATTAGCATAGATTATTTTTTTCTTTTTCTTGTGAATATAACGTGTTTTTAAAAACCTATTTAAAAGAAGGTGCTGGAGCTACTAGAAGCATATTTTCTCGTTATGGTACCCAAAAAAACAACAATCCATGCATGTTCCTATAGTCATGCATTAAACTCCCCATACAAAAGAAAACCTAGCTAGGCTATATATGTATGTTAAGATCTTAATAATCAGGTTCTGAATATAAAGTTCATAGAAGCAGAAATTACGGTGTTATGGTAGCGAGCATATATAACTACGCGCCTTGAGCAGTTCCCCGCACCAGCTCTCCCGTTCTTAACACATGCGTCGCTTAAAAATGTAAAAATTGAAAATTTAGTCACCATTACTTTGCGCCGTGTCCTTTGCTGCTCCCTTGGTTTCTCAGATGTGGAGGAGAGACAATAGCAGATAATTGAAACTGGTATTAACGTTTGCCATTTTGGAAGCCATATAGATTAATTCGTGTGGTAAAAATTGTGAAGAAGAGAGACCTAGCTGATCGGGGACCTGGAGAAAGTTTGAAATGACCGCATTTATCTAGTCTGTCCACCTTTGGTTCATGTCATTAGTGAAAAACATTTCATCTTATTGATGCACGATGACATGTTCATGCTGCCAAGTGGTTCCAACGAGCACCTAATGCTATATACGTTGGCTGAATTATAAGAATTTGCACATCTTTTGGCGTCAACGAGCACAGCCATTGTCTAGAGTTTTCTGCTTTTTATGTTTTATTATTATGTCAAGGGCCTTGGACGACGGCAGTTAGTACGATGGGCGCACCAAGTCTCTGCTCATCAAATGACTATGATAACCCAATAAAATGATTCCTGAAATATCTCTTCCATTTGGATGAGTGGTCTAGTGGTCATGGAGTTTCCAACAAGTTACCTGGTTTTCATCCAGTGCTGAGATTTATAATACACTGGAAGCTCCAAATAAAATTTCTTTGGATGCATTAATAGTTATTTTTTAATTGGTTTCAACTTTCAATAATAAGATGTTAAAATTTCTTGTATGGTACAGAGAAGTCGGCTGATGAGATGGTTTGAAGTTGAATTTATAAATAATTTACGAAATTTTTATCATACAGTTTGAAGCATAAAGGCGAACTGACATATGGGAATCGAGGATATAGATTGATATGTAGAAATCTGAATTCACTCATCTTTTCCGTTGAATCAAATAATCTGATCTGTGTCATTTCATACGGTATGCTTGTTATTAATAAATATGCTTTGATATCTACATGGTTACCCTCTACTGATGGAAACGAAGACCATTGAAATGATAACCTTGCGCAAAGTATCAAACAGTGGGCAAGAGTTGCAAAACTTGTCTCTGTTCATTTGCTCAGAAACTTTTCTTCTTTGGGAACTGATCTTGTGCAAAGTATGTGGGCAATCTTACCTCTTATCAGATGCTATAGGAATTCCAACCAAACCTGGTTCATTCACTGGCCAAACTTTTCTAAAGTTTTCCACACCCAAACGCCTTTGGCATGTGCTTTACATGATCATGACATTTGCGAGTTAAGGGAAAGAAAGATGAGAGAGAAATGGAGAGGTAGTCCATCTTTCCACTTCTTTTTAGGCTTTCCGGCCACATGACACGCACCCATGCAAATCAAATAGCTCCCTTCTTTTCTTTTTCCTTTCCCCTTTGCTTCAGCTTTTCCTTCTGTACAGGATTCCATTAGCGCTGGGGGACTCACACAGGCTCCACCGGGAGACGTGGAAAAAAGACCAAGCCATCACTTTCCTAAACCTATAAAGATGGTGGAAAGAAAGCATGGGTAGATGCCCTGCATGGAGTTCTAAAGCTGGCTCGCAATCGATTGCTTGGGGGCAGAGAGAGGACATCTTGTTTTGCTTGTGAACTTTGTCTGGATTCCTCTGCCAGCTTGGAAAGTGAAGTAGAGGGAAAAAGAGCTTTTGCTTTCATAACAATGTCAGGTCACCAAGGTAAAGATGAGCTTTTCTTTTGGAACTTTCACGAGAACGCCTCCATCCACTGCAGTTTCTGTGGTCTAACCCATTGTTTTGATAACACCCTGCTTAAGAGCTGTTGTCAGCTATTATAAATTTATAACGTGATAATAGGTTGCCCATCTGGCGGAACAACTTTGAAAATCTATTTTCAGTTAAAAATTTCATTAGTGCAAATGCAAGTGTCGTTTATCCCTTCCACTTCGTATATACATGCATGCATGCATAGATTTAACTAATATTACATCAAAGGAACATAAATGATTGTTATTATTATGATATAGATAGGAGGACATCATTAATTCTATATTAGTTATGAATTAAAAAAAATTTTAAATTATATAGAATGGAATCTTCATCTTTTAAAGAATAAAATCATGAACCACATACCATAGTGCCAGAAACTGAAGAGGATAATAAGTGGAGACCGATCTGCTCGAGTCACGAGCCTTGACTGCAATATTGATATCCACAACGAGACGACATGCCTCCAATGGACTATAGTATATCTTCTGCAATTTTACTCAGAGTCTTTCTTGACTGTGGAGCTATATTGTGGTATACATGAAAAGACATCATTAATTCCACATTGATTGTAAGTCAAGAAAAATTTGACTTATATGGGATCGATGAGATTTTCTCTTCCCCACCAAAGATCAAAATGCATAATACCTCATATATGCAGGAGTAGAAACCGACCCCTCCAAGCCTAAAGCCCTTGAATGCAATGGTTAATAAATTTTGACATGAACTTGTGATGTTAATGAAGGGCTTGTTTAAGAAATTTATAAAGAGATTGAGGTAAACCAAGTTTTTCATTTATGTAAATTGACTAAATTTTATGTATGTCTTAGTCTCCTGATTGAATTGTATTCTTCTTTTTATAAACTATATTATTATTTTATAAATAAATATAAACATAATTCATATTTTTAAACATAAGTTTAATTTATAAGTTATAATCAATATATATTACAAAGAAATATATATGCATGCATACTATTAAATTTATTAAAATTATATAAATATATATTTTTTATTTATATATATTTTAAATATTTTTGAGCCATGCAAAAATAAGCTAGACAAAGCATAAGCTTGACTCCACCAATCAAGAGAGCTTGTACCAACCTAAATTTCAAGCCAAACATAAGATGCCCGCAATCATCTTGCTTGTTCTGCAGCCTGGTTATATCATCATCTGTACGGTTCTTAAAATGGAGTTGCGTTAAAACCTACCTTGAGTGTATTTAGAACCATGGACTCCATGAATGAAACAAGTTCGTAATAAATAAAATGAACAAAATTGAAAAGTAAAATGAGTAGTTGCTCTTTAGAGTGGAGAGCTTAAGTGAGGCTATATATTAAATGACTATTTTAATATGCAACTAGGAATGGCAGGAGCACCTGTTAGTGTCATTTAGGGACTTGCTATATATGTCTGCTTTGATATACATTTGATATAGTCTAGTGACATTTATTTGACGATGGATTTAACTATTGATCAGAATCAACTCGCATCATATCTACCATACGAAGCCTTACTGGTTTATGTGTACCCAAATAGTATACGTACTAATTAGTGTACGTACTAGGTTCTTGCAATGTGACACAGCGCAACACAGCTCGATCGTATCATGTCAATGCCATATATAGTTTTGCCACTGGAATGCAATACCTAAATTCTTGTAACTCAATTTATCACAAACATCTATGTCGCATTAACTTTGTCTCCTGCAGTCAAAACAGCTGTAGAATAAGTTGCAGGGAATAAGACTGCCTTGATGGCATTTGAATTGTATTACATACATGTTATTAAGAGCTAGTGACGGCCAATTAAACATCGTAAGCTGAGCTACAACAAGCTAGCCAAACAACTGCTATGAGTACAGTTACATCGCATTTGCCGTAACAAATATGTGATTCCAACCGTACGAAAATATTTTTTTTTTTAAATTTGTAGCAGTACGAAAATCTAAGTACTCGCTCGTAACCAGATGGACCCAAAATGGAGGTTAGGTCGCAAAGCTATTCTCGCGAAGCTGCCATGGCTTTTTAGGTCTGTCTCCCTAAAGCTAGTGGTCATCACCCTAGCAATGCGCCAACCGCAAATGAGCTAAAGGACTCGGATGCAATCAACTCGATTGCTTTTGGCTTTGGGGAAATAAATGAGAGTGACCTGCGGGTGATAGCTTGAAGCATTGCAGCATAGTGCAGGTGAGATATGAGGTGGCAGATTACAAAAACCAACAGATACGGAATCTTATTTAGCACCTAGCAGTTTTAATTTAAAGGTGCAACATGGTTACGGGCTCAGGTTATATATATCTTTCATACGAAAGAAGAATTCATCTTCCTCCATGCAAAATCACCATTGGATTATCTACCGTTCATTTTAAGATGCGTGTAGATGGATAAATGATGAAGTTTGGAGTGCTTTGAGAGCTGTGCTGCCGGTGATTGAATGGTGGATTTGCATGAAGGAAGGTGAATGCTTCTTTCGCACTGAAAAAGACACAACCCAAGTCTCATGGTAACCTGATTTGCTTTAGAGGGATACGAAATGCTATTGTAATTGTACATGCATGCGCACGTAAGAATAGAAAGTTGATCTGCAATTCATTTGAAGTGGGCATCTTTCCATTCTTTGTATATCCTACCTGTCATGCTCGGATCCATGCAGGATGCTGTTTGGTGTTCCACATGGGTAAGTAATCCGCTGCCTCTCTTAATAGAGAGCACACGTCATAAACTTATTCAAATAGCCCGAATCTCCGTAGGTTTTGTTGCTATAAAAATCTATCTTGAATCGAATTGGCTAGAGATGGTCGATGATAATAGATCAATAATGATAGGATGATAATGATTGACTCTGGTGGAGATCCTTCGATACTCAAATTAGAAATGCAAAACAGATGAGAAGAAGTGAGCATTTTGGAAGAGAAGTTTTTTCATATCTTAAAGATTCCGTGGATCTTTATTTATAGGTGAAGGCTAAAAAGTTATAAGAAGGAAGAAGAATCAAACAGTTAGCCTTGACTTATTTGGCAAGATACGTCTATCATTTTCTGCTTTTTTGGGAGAGATATATTTATTATATCTTACCTTATTGGAATACCGTTATAGTTGCCTTATCTGAGTGGCGGCTAGCTGTCATAAAGAAGTTGTGCAAATTTTAAAATTGAACATAAGAGGTCATCAACTGTGAGGTCAAATGATGTCGAACTCGGATGATGCCAAATTCAAATAAAGCCGAAGATCACAGTTGTGAGGTCAAATGATGCCGAACTTAAATAGAGTTGGAGATCATCGACTGTAAGATTAGATGATGTTGAACTCAAATGATGCTAAACTTAGATGGAGTTGAAGGTAATCGAAGATTACTTTATGCTTGAAGCTGATTGATCATGTGGCAAGGATCGAAAATATTCGAAATGGGCATATTTTACCCTCAACAGATTCCATTTGGCACTGGTAGATGTCCTATAGAAGGGGAATGGAGTATTGATGCTACCTTGTCTTTAGTTTCCCCCGGGATATTGGCTTTGATATTTAAGTAGGTGGTAATCTGGGTCCAACAATCCTATGCCTCCATAATGGCCGGCGGAGCACATTGTATCTTTGTTTACTTAAACCAAGAGGCCTTAAGGCACATCTTACGTGAAAGGAATATGGTGTTGGTGTGCCTTGAGGGACCTACATGTGGGGCCATCGTCAGGCCTGAACGAAGTCATCGCAATCCAAGCATGTGGGTCTCTCCGCCTTTAAAGCATGCAGGTAGAAGAGGAAAGCGACAGGTTAATATGTTGGTGGTCCCTTAAAGCAACGTATGGATACCAGCTTTAACAGTTGCACCGTTTAATGGAGTTGCAGAAGCTAAAAATATATAGATGATCATGTCCAATGTATAATATATCTATGTGTAAATGATTACCTGTTGATACATCTCACATTCCGAACAAGAGGATGCTCCCAAAGGTACAGTAATTCTGCCTAAAACAAAAACAAAAAAAAAAAGGGTGCAGTTCGGCCATTTTGCCTCATGAGCCATGCATTTTAATTACTTGATCAAAAAAAATGTAAGATTGCTTGGTCATCACTTGACAAAGGAAAAGAGAAGAGCCCCAAGTACCTTCAATGCAGCTTTCAAGGAGAGACTTTATAACTTCCCACTTCGGAGGCATTGTTGTTAAGTATCTAACGCGCATCACTTTCTATAGTGAGGCATCCTCTTTGGAATTCCTTTAGTTTCTTAGCAGGACATACACTTGGCAAAAAGGGGGAGCTTGTAACTGACGAGTCTCTAGCAATTCATAAATTTCAGACACCAACTCACGGAAGTATAACAAAGTGATAGCTTCTTTTGAAGGTTGGTTCACTTTTTCTCTTTTGAACTTTTTCAAAAGTTCAAAACCAACAGGACACGTATCCAGCCCTCTTCGTTTGACAAATATCTCGTAATTGATGAAGGAATTCCGCATATTATGAGCACACGGATGGACATACCAAGGTAACCCATCAATCTCTCAGATATTCTTAGCCAAATATTTCGCACAAGGTCAAGCTAGCTTTGCGGGAAACACTAGTTTCTATCAGGGAAGTCCAGGAGGAGGAGGGGGAAGTGCTGCGCAAAAAGCATGCTAAATATAATAATTGGAGATAAAACCATAATAAAATCTTATCTCAGATTTTTTCATATAGAAGAAAGTTGATATTTTTATATATTCCATTATACAAATTGTCAGAAAACAGTGACCATATTATTATATTAAATTTCTATGCATAGTTTAATGATGTTGAATAAAAATCTGCTTATAAGCCTATGACAAATACTTTCGATCCAAATAACTCGTGGTTCAATGACAAGGCCAACAAAAGGTACGAAAGAAATACAAAAAGTTGATTTCTTAAATTTAGGAGTCATGACTTCAAAGTAGTTATAGCTAAATTGGCAAAAATATCCTTTTATTTGAGGGAGTGGGAAATTACAAACCAAGATTCTATTGCCAGACAAGTAATCTCCTAGATTTTAGGGGGGGACATATCTTTAATTTATTTCTTTTCAGACATTAAACCGAAACATGTTATAGGAGACTCCATGCCTAGCTTCAATTAGATATTTTTGCGCTTTATCAACATCAATTAAGTTTGCTTTCGCCGTTCTCCTTTTTTTTGACCTTCAATATAAATTTTGATCCTCTATCTCGACATCTTTGTTATAAAGGCTTGTAAAATAATATCGCTTGATTATCAATTTTATATATCTTTTAAATTTTATCTAAAGTTCTAGTGTCTCACTCTCATCTCTGCAACTCCTTATAATATACATAAACTTCAATTACTATACAATCTTAGTCATATTATCATCATTGTTCCTTTTATCTTTAATTTCTTAAATCCAAAAAAAATTGTTCATGCACCATGCCCAATTAGGTCAATTAGATTATACAACTTAATCTATCCTTTCTATGATGTATTTAAAATAGGAAACTAAAAGTTATAGTTATCAGCATTTTTTCAAGAAAGTTACAGTCACTTTTCAATTTGCTGATTTGATATCATTTTTTTATTTAGCAGTTTTGTTATAAAATTTGAGGCTAGGACAAAATTGTACCTGACTTTCCACACTAGTTCATCAATATTCTACAATGTTGACCCAAGCTGCAAGTTCTAAATGGACTTTGCACAATGTCATGAATGGTTGATTTTAGAATATAGTTAGTGCAATAAAAAGCTCACATGGGTCTTGTGTTAATTTGATATCCTTGTATTCTACTTAATTATTTATTATGCTCTAATAAGTCGTTGTATTAGTTGTTTGTTCTTATGTTTATTATTGATAAATTTAATAATGTGCTTTGAACTCCATCCTTTATGCATGTGAGTCCTATACAAAGCTTATGTAAAAGGTATTAAAATCGTATACAAGTCTTCAATATGCCAACATGGTAAGATAAAAAAAATAAAAAAACTTATCTGGAAGAACAAGGGGCACCATTCTACACTAGCCCATTAACCCCCAATATTGGTCTAGGTTGCACCGAATAGAATTCGCACAGAGTTGTGAATAGCTAAGTTTAGAATATAGTCAGTATAATAAAAAAATTACCTAGATCTTTTACAAGTTTGTCAACAAGTTAGCTTTATACTTTAATTGTTTGTTGTGCTCTAACAAATTATAGCATTAGTTTTTTATGTATAATTTATTATTGATCAATTGTATAAACTAATTATCTTGTTATATATGTTTTTTGAACTTTGTCATTTACAAATTTGTACAGGTTTTCAACGTGCCAATCTGGCTAAGTAAAAGAATCCTACGTGGAAGGTTGGAGGAAATTTTGTCCAAATTTCAAAAAAAAAAAAAAATTATGTGGAATGTACTAAAGAATTAAAATGATTCTCAACCTGTAAAATTAAAAAAATATGTATTTTTCTCACTTGAAAGTCGTGTTATATGATTTATGTAGTTTATTCTCCTTGTCTTTTAGTTTGATGGTTAAACTATCCATTCATGTGGGATCCTATTCATTGGTTTTTTTAGCTCCAAAGCATATATATATATATATATATAGAGAGAGCTAAGGGCCGATTGATTGAGCATAATTTGGCATAAAAAAATAATTTTTATATCATATTATCTTATTATCATATTTAGTATGAAAGTTAGAAGAGAAATGATAAAAATATTGATGGATCCCATACTTACTTTTGAAAAAAAAAAAAAGATAAAATAAATATCATGGGACATTGGTATTTATTAAATTCTTGAATAGTAATAATCTATATTTGATAAAAATACCTCCAATAAATTGTATATGCAATCATTGACTTTATTCTAATGTCCTTCAAAATTTGTTCAATAAAAATTTTTTATAAAAAAATTAAAATAAAGATGGCATTAAGCTTTATGTAATTATAGTCATCATATAAAAATTAATTGAAGATAACAATACCATCTTAGTATTAAAAAAATATTTTATATTAAAGAATATATTTATAAATTTTACTATATTTTTATAAAGAATTACCTCCAATTAAATGTGATAATTTTTTTTTGATATTATTTTTTTAAAATATTTTTTTATAAACTAAATATAATAAAAATTATTTTTTTAAATAAATAATTTTTGAGAATTATCAGATTATTGTATAATCTGATATACTTTAACTAAATAGTTTCTGATATAATAGTTATCTTTGGGATCATCGATTGAATGAGCTCATAAGTTTCCCACGTCCTTTCCCTTGCTCCATCAGACAACATTGTTGGACTAGTAGTGATCATAGCTCAGAAGAAAGCAATCAAAAGATAAAAAGGGCAGCGTACACCATGGCCCAAGTCAGAAACGCTATTTAATGAGTGCCATCATATGACCCGTTTATGGTCCCATTTAGTGTTTTCTTGCCTGATCGCATCGTATTAGCAATCAATTACAATGGAACAACTTGCCCATACCCACATCTGACACCAAATAGAACCCAAACAAAAACCCCATGGCCTGCAAACAGCGGGGACCCATTTGATTCGCTGGAAGAGGAGGGGAGAAAGCACGGTCAATAAAAAAAAATTGGAGAAAGATCTCGTATTTGATTGGTTTTCAAAGAAGGGAAATAGATGTTCACTATAAAAATAAAAAATAGAGAGAGAAATGGAAAATAGTATTCCTATGGTTATAAGATTCCTACGTTTCATGGTCCATTCTTTTGTTGGTAAAAAAAAATTATTAAAAAATTTATATTTTTCTAAATAAATATTTTTTAAATAATATTTATATAAAAAAATAATTTATCTATATCTTTTATGTATGAAAAAGTGGATCCGAAATATGTTATCGATGTTCTTTCACATTACTATTTTTTTTGGATAAGTTGTTAAAATTTATCCATATTTTTCATAATATCTCTTATATTTTTTAGATTTAGAGAAAATGAATGATTGAGTTATTAAGTATTGAATGATGAGGATATTGAAAATGAAGATGAGGCATTTTAAGAATAAAATTATATGCTTACTCTACTGACTCATAGGAAAATGATTTAGCCACTACTCCTATATGGATAAAATTTTTTTCCTATTTTATGGATAAATGCTATCCATAGAAAATAACTTATTCATCTTTAAAGACACGAGAATATGAATAAATTGGTCCATAAAAAAAATATATTGATCTTTTTATAAAATTTATGCACAAAAGAATGGCCTTTATTGGAATGCGGAAAAGTCCAACCTCCACCAATGAAGAATTGGAATTATTGTTTTTCAAATATATCCTTAAACTTTTAGATAGAATGTGATAAGATATTTTGCTCTATCAAGGGCATAATATGCATTTTACATAATTTTTTAAAGAAATAGATATTCAATCAAATGTAAATCATCCAAAAATATATAATTTTTTTGATGTTCAACCAAACATTTAAAAATCGCATTCTTTCTAAAAAATATATTTTAATAAAAAAATTCTTTTGACCAATCAATCAAGCCCTGGATGTGGGCTCCACTAATGGTGGTGATCAAAGCTCTCAAGTAAACTTTTTACATGAAATTTTATGAATAAATACTATCTACGAAAAAGTAATTTATCTATCTTAAAAAAAATAAGAATATAAGTAAGTTGATCGATCATAAAATTGATCAATTTTTACTCTAAAATGAGATACGGAAAAGCTCAACCTCAACCAATGGAGAATTGGGATAATTTATTTTTCCAAATATATCTTCAAGCTTTTAGATGGAATATGATAAGATATTTTTTTTATTAAAAATATATATAATAGATATTTTATATAATTTTTTAGAAAAATAAATATTCAATCAAATGTATGCCATTCAGGAATATATCATTTTTGTATGATTAACTAAATATATAAAAATTACTTTCTATAAAAAATATTTTGACGAAAAAAAAAATTTTTCGACCGACCAAACAAACTCCGACTCCACTGATGGTGGTGATCAGGGCTCTCCTCGGTCTTCAGAGCCCGGACTCGAAAACAGAGAAGGAAAAAAATGGAAAGATGCGCACCCTCAACCTGAACTTTATGTATTTCATGATACCAAAACCTAAAAGAACCTCACTTTCTTAAAGATGGCATCACCGGACCTCAAAGGGAAACACGCAAGGACGCAGCCACCTGTGGAAAAGGACAGACCAAAGGAAAGAATGCTTGATCCCTAACCTGCCCCAATAAGCTAGCATGGAAGTTCCACGTTTTCTTTGCTTTTCAGCAAAGTGCAAATTTTGCATCTAGTTTTCCCAGCACACGCTTGGTAAAAGATGGTAGGCTATGCGGACTCGCAAAAAGAAAAGACCACACTAATTGATTGGCTAATATTAGGTTGCAACTTTAATCGACAGCTCTATTTAACATTATGCAACTCGATATTTTGTTACCACGTTGCCTAGATCTGGTCCAAAGTGGTTCTGGTTTCGGGCTATGGAGTGACTCATCCAGTTGATGGATCCGGATTAGGTTGTGTCTATATTAAATTGAGGTCAGGTTAGATCTACATGCCATGTTCAACAGCTCATTTTGATGTTATTTGGTTTAATTGATAGGAAATCTATGATGGTCGTGTCCAATTTTGCTTGATTCATATGGGACAAAGTGTGAGAATATCCGAGAAAAGGTGACCAAGACAGGGAACTAACTAGTGGTTCGGGACCCAACTCTACCTACGAGAGTAAGAATTTGAGTTTTGGACGAGCACTAGCCGGTTTAGTCTAAAGGGACATCCACCGCATTAAGTCACCATCCATTTAGAAAACGTACGCCTTCCCTTTTCCTTTTCAAACTTTAAATATGCATGTAGGGGCACCCAATAATTAAGATCGTTTTAAGCAGCGGTGGAGGGTAAGAGAGACCGGAGGAGACCACCGTCCTCCTAAAAAAAAATTTAAAATATTTATTATCTATATATTTCTATAGTGGCCTTCTCAATATTTTAATCTCGGATCCATCAATTTAAAAAAATATATAATTAATTTATATACTAATTTTTATTAAAAAAATATTTATTTTAAAAAAAATTATTTAATTATTTTTTATTTATTTATTTATTCTTCAATAAAAAATTATTAAAATTTTTATACAATCAAAATTATTTTACGGATGGCATAAGATAATATATTCTTTTTACTTATCTTTATTTTACAGATAGCATAAGATAATTATTTTTTTATAATATTTTAATAATGTATATTTTTATTTTATTATTTGTTATAAAAAATTTATTAATAAATTATTATTTTATTTTTTTAACATTTAATGTCGGGCCA
The DNA here is from genome assembly GCA_006176705.1 of Cocos nucifera. Classification (NCBI taxonomy): domain Eukaryota; kingdom Viridiplantae; phylum Streptophyta; class Magnoliopsida; order Arecales; family Arecaceae; genus Cocos; species Cocos nucifera. Next base: position 2,635,799 of record QRFJ01000013.1, read on the forward strand.
CTGTTTTTAAGTACTATGGACCATGGGCTAATAACTTTTCATTTAAAAAACTATACTTGTAAAGACAAAGTGAACGAAAAATATCATGCCGAATCTACACCAATTGATGAGTTGAAAAATAATTATACAAAATGCTGTGCATCTCATATGCAGACATCCTTCATCACCTCTACTTGACCATAAAACGGATAGCCTTAAAATACTCAAATATAGATGTCATGTGTTAGATCACAATGAAGAAGCGTTATTTATTCACGAATAGGAGATAAGATGTATCTAATTACAAATGCTTGAACGCTATTACTGAAATAGCTGTAATTCCATTCATTAATTCAGTCTAAATTTGAGTATTTTTTCTTGCATGTACGAATTAAAAGCGAGATTCTATAAACCTATATGCAGTAAAATAAAACTTATCTAAACAGCTAAATAAATTAAAGCTGACTAATTTTTGCAAACAAAACCTAGACCTAGATTCTAATATAAGCTCTTACATAGTTTTTTGAGTCAATTCCCGACATGCAAAACAAAAATATTATTGCGAGCTATGAGATTGGGAGAGCTACTTCTCTGATGATGAGCAATTGCATGTCAAAGATGAGGATTCATCAATTTACGCCTACATTGTTCTGATTTCTAATCAACTAACAACAAGGCTCGAACCAATAGCTAGGAAAAAGGGAAAAAATAAAAAATAAAAATCATTTTAATGCATGTAAGCATGTGGCCCAATGTGGATTATATAATAGTTGATCAAAGCTTTTGTTCCAACCTATCACTATTAAAGGCCTTTTTTTTCTTGGTTCTTCGAGCCCTTTCATGAAGCCTTACGGGTACCTTCCAAGTCGATTTTAACGGAGATGATTGAGTTGGGAAGTTGGAACCATTTTTTTCTCAGGACACCTCCAACCCACACCATTCTCCTTTAGCCCTGGCAGCTCTCACCTCCTCCCTTCCGTTCTAAACAAACCATATCCTTCCCATCTACTTCTTTCATGTTAGCTATAGACCGTATTCAAGTTTTAAAAAAAAAGGCTAAGACTGGTACAACGAACAACTTGAAGAACTTGGCAACCTTCTTATTATAATTGAATTGCCTCATTCTAGGCATCAGTTTAAGAACTAGCAATAAAGAACACCTCAAATAAACGAAGCATGCTTGGTTCTGGATGGGGTCCAGTGGAATACTAGTAGGAAAGACATCCTACAATTTATGGCTTGTAAGCTGTTTAATTGCTCAATTTTATTTGATATGCTGATGCTAATGCTTTAAAAACAATTTTTTTAAAAAAAGTACAAGTCTTCTATCTTAATTTTGTGATTGGTTGATAAATAAATAATCAAAAATTATTAGTTAGAACTATTCTACCACATAGACTTTGGACCATCTCATAAAATATTGTCATATCATTTAGTGATTCAAAATTTCAAAACTTCCCACTTAATTGAAAAGTATGAATAAAAATAAAATATATAGTTACTCATAATTAGCTATTTTGAACCTAACTTTTGTTAGATTTATTTTATCTCACTGAATGATACGGTGATATCTTATTAGATCATGGATAAAATAGTTCTAATCAATAATTTCTCTCAGAGATATCAGTTACCAAAGATTTATACTCAATCCTGTGCACAGATTACGTCCCTATAGATGATCTATCTTGCTGTGCATTCATGAAATCCAGTTTTTAAGCTTTTTCTTAATTTTTGTGAGAGAGAATTAGAGGAATGCTTAACTAGATAACCTTTTAATCTTTTCGTCAACCTCTAAGGGACAAGACATTTCAAGATTAATTTTAAATTGTAGCATAGGTGCCTTTTTTTTTATTATGAATATTAAAAAAATACTACTATATAGAACCTTAAATATCTATATATTCTTAATTTAATATTTTTAAAAAAAAATGAGGAAGAAAGAGGGATGTTGATTAAGGGTGCAATCGAACCGAGTCAAGTCGAGTAACTGAAAGCTCGAGCTAAACTCGATTCAAAATACTTGGACTCAAAATTTGGCTCGACTTTAATCGAGTCTTAACATTTCAAGCTAGAATTTGGCTCGATAAAAAATAGGCAAAGCTCGAGATCGATTCGACTTGACTCAAATATGAATCGAGCCATACTCAAGCTCGAGTTCGAGCTCGAAATTGAGCCTTATCTTATTAATAATATATATTAATATATATATTATAAATAAAATTAATATTATTATTATATATATATATATATACTCGAGTAGGTTCGTAAGTTTTTGAGTCGAATATCCAACTACTCGAACTCGACTTGAAAAGCTATTCGAACTCGATTCGAACTAGATAATAACCGAATCGAGTCGAGTCGAGCTCGAATAGCTCGTGAGCAGTTCGACTCATTTGCAGTCCTAATATTAATGATGAAAAAGAAGAAAATTAATTTAAGAAAAAAAAAATAGAGATAAAAATATTTTTATTATTTTATAAAATAACTATATCGTATCGTGGCATTATTTCATGTTAACAGAGAGAGAGACGGATGAATCAGATTAAAATATATTGATAATTAAAAATTTTAGTTTGATATTTTTAAAATTATAAAAAATATAAGTAAAATTAGATTAAAATTATGAGAATATTTTTATTATTATTTTAAATAATGATGCCCGAATCTTTTCAGTATTTTTTTATTTTAAGGAAATAGATTGGCTTTCGCCACGGTCGTCCTCTCCGTACTTTTCTTCTAGGCACGCGGACCATACAGCGGCAAAGAAGCGCCCGCTGACCGGATCCCAAATTGTGGTTAGGGTCACCTCCAAGTGAAATTAAGCTCGCTAACATACTAGCTAATACAAGGTTAATAAAGTTCACCATATAAGCCACGGCATAATTATCTTAAAACCAGTCGTTGAAATTATTTTTATAAAATTCCAAAAACAACATTTTGTACTGACATGTTTATGCAAAAGTTTTATTTTATTATGCTGGTTTGAACTGTTTTACATTCATCAACCATTGTTCACTCGCACACTATTTTGGTGATAAACTAAGAAAAAAATTTCATTGCGATTAGGATCAAATATTGCACGCTATTTAAATAAATATTTTTGGTTGGAGTTATCAGCTGCCTTAGTCTTTTTAGTTTAATAATTAATACCAATGTTCATGCATGGGAGTTGCATATGACTAATTAACATGCAGTAGGAATTTGTAAATCCAAATCTATCTTTTGCTGATATACTTATCTTGCTTTATATGTCATGAATCGAAAAATTATTACGTGAGTTTTTTTCTTAATTGTTAAAAAAGGAAGTGTGTTTATAATGGAACTCATAAACTAACAGTTTAAGGGCATCTTGGTTATTAGCAATAACAAAAGTGATGTTTGTAACATGATTTTGGAGAATTGTCTCATTCAGCTCTCATAAAAAGATCTTTATGCAAAAATTGATGGCATCAATTTTCTTCTTCTTCTTCAGAAATCATAAACAAATTTTGAGAAAATCTCAATTATAGCACTAACATCAGTGATGGATTTAACATGATTTTTGGGAGACAATCTGATTCAGCTCTATAGATAGATTTCTATGCAAAATTTAATGCCATTTGTTATTAATAAGGATCGATTTGACTCAAACCGATGAACTGAAGAGATGAAAGAGGGCAATCAAGAGATTTGAATAGCTAGTCGAGAATCTCGATGTGGTTGACGATAGCTGGATCTTCGTCTAACATCTAGAGCAAATCTAAAACACTACAAGAAGAAGAAATCCACTTGTTGGAGATTTTTTGGTGGAGGACTCTTTAATGCTTAAGTCAAACTATCTCAAAATAATAGAAGAGATTTTGAATGGAAGAAGGCAAAGAGAGATAATGAAGGAGATCTTGAGTCTATATATCCGAAAGTTCATAAGGAAGAGGGAGAGAGAGAGTTTCTATATCATTTTGCACTCGATGGGAACTTAGACTCAGTTCGATCTAGGGAGAGTTCACTTCAGTTCTAAGACTTATTTGGAAAGAGCTTACAGGGAATATCTTATATAAACAAAGGCTAGAACCTACTGCAATTAAGATCTTGGGACGTGTAAGAGAGTTTATTGAGAATAATTGCTCACGCTTCTAAGGGATGTGGTGAGATTTGAGTTTCATGATTAGAGAGGTATTTCTACTTTTATGAACTAGTTGACATTGAGTAGGGAGAGGTTCGAATATCTTCGTGTACCCTTGGAGTGGCTACGTGATAAAAACTGATTGGTCAAGATGAGAGCTTCATGGCTAGTTTATGTTATGAAGCTCCGGTTGATCAGATGAACCATACTGGTTGGGTCGATTCCAAGATGTATCACCGTCATTAATTATTCTTTTCATCTTCTTATTTTTCACTTTCTATCTCATAAACTTACATCCAATATTATATCTTTTTTCTTAACTTGAATAAGCAAAGTAAGTATAATATCAGTGTTATTGAGGTCCACATTTATATTTGTTTCAATTTTAATTTTAATTTTATTAAATGAAAACTTTATTCATAATTTTTGATTTTGATGGCTGCTATATACATGTGCTTAATCTTTGTTTATCTATATACTTACATGTAATTATATATACATAAATATCAATATAATTATTCTTTATAATTATGTAAAAGCTAAATATAAAATGAAAATGGTTGACTTTAAAGGTATTGACTTATTATTTCTGCACAAAAATTCTTATTTGATAATTAAAATAGGATTCAAATATTTATCTTACGCTCCTTATTTTATTTATTTATTTATTTGGATAGATAAATCTTTTGCTTCATCCAACACATTTAATGATAAAGGTTTTCATGAGGAGGTGCTCTAATAATTGCCTTAGCTAGGAAGGTCTTCATTTGCCCTAATAAACACCGTATGTGCAAATCTTTAATATTAATTGGATGTTTTATTTTGCATTAATAGATTTCAGCTTAAGTTTAATGTTGCTTGCAAAAATCATATAGCATGTTTTTCTTTTATTTTGAGAAAGAATCATGCATAATTATTTTAAGTTTCATAGTTAATGTATTATAAGGAGATTATTGTTCTATGAATTATTCATTTGTTAGCCGCCTTTGGATTTTCATGTTACTCTTTGTTGATCAAGACCGTATAGCATAAAGTTTTATTTGTTGATAACTTTGAACATAAAGTTTTTTCTTACTTGCAATGCTGGCAATGTTCTTTAGAGCAAACCATAATACTCTCAACTTGTACGCACCATATAGGAAATAGTTTAGATTAATAATTACATTTATATCATACTTACTGCTTGTTTTAATTAGGAGGATCTCACCCAACGCTGAGACATGATTCTTTCAATGTCGTTGATTTATACGCAAAGTGGTCCAACCAAGTTGCTACCTTGAATGTTGTTAGTCGAGATGCAACAAATAGTCACTGTTCTTGTTTTGTTAAGCAAACTTCTATTTTGTTGCTAAGGTTTACCCACATGGGGCAACATTTGATATATGCATCTAAAGCTAACTTGTTGTAATAAAGAAATAGATTAATAGTTCATTTAAATATGAGTTAGTTTAAATGAGAAGCCTCGTCTTGGAGCAGTATTTAGGATCTTGAGATGATTATTTTTTTCATGCACCTATTACATAATGTGTAGAGGAGCTCAATATTTTGGTATATCAATAGTGCCACCTAAACTCTGGAAAAACATAACTTTTACCATGCATTTTTCACCTCTGTTTTACTTGATGTGTCTTGAAGATCTTGATATATCTTGAAAACAAAAATATTTATTTATGGAGAAGGTATGGGACTAAAAATTCTCCAAAAAAGACTTGAAAGCCTCACCATTTTTTAAAAAATTCTAAAAATGATAATTTTTTAATGTCATAAGTAAACATTAAAGTTTATTAGGATTTTCTTCAATTAAAAAAAGTAGTGAAAAGGAAAGAATGGGGCCATAAATTAGATAACTAAAATTATAATGCAGCCATAATTTTGATCAGAGAAATTGTGAGTCATGATCAGTCACATTTGGAACTCAAGAACTTGTATTTCGAGAAGCTATCGTAATCAATCTTTATATGAAGTCCTTTTGACATGTCACTGAAGTGTGACTGCTAAGTTATATGTTAGAAAAACTAAATGTTATATTCTACAAAGTTAGCGTCTTTGTGATAGGATTGAAAAAGCTAGAGTATAGTTTTCTTTTAAATTCATTTACTTTCAATTATAAGTTAATGTAAGAACCCAGTTAAAAATAAAACTACCAACAAGAATAGATATTGCCAATGTGTGTACAAAAGCCATTTGAGCTACTTCTTAAGCGTAGGAAGGCATACTGAGGATGTTATATGAGCACGGAGACCATGACTCTTTCTTTTTATCAAAAATATCTTCTTCTTCTTTTTTCCAAATCATATAATATAATAATATAGTAATATAATACTATATATTTATGAACAACTCAAAAAATAAATAAATAATACATACAATAAAGTTAGCTGCATATGCACTGAATTTCATTTCATTTTCCCTTAACCCCGGTCATCTCTTATCCCACCCTTAAAAAGATTATTTGGTCGGAGATAATCTAGTATAAAAAAATAATTTTTATATCAAATTTTTATATTTAATATAATAAATAAATAAATAAAATAATAAAAAAATTGATAAGCTCCATATTTATTTTTCAAAAAAAAAAAAATATCATAAAAAATTAATATTTAATAAATTTTTAAGTGATGATAATTCATATTTAATAAAAATATTCTCAATAAAACTATGTATATAATCATTGATTTTATTCTAATATTTTTTTAAATTTATTTAATAAAAAAATTTTATAAAAAAATTAAGATGAAAATGATATTATATAAATGATAATATAATTATAATTATCATATGAAAAATAATTGAAGATGATAATGCTGTTTTAATATTAAAAAATTATTTTATACTAAAAAATATATTTATAAATTTTATCATATTTTTATATAAAATTATTTTCAATCAAACGTAATAATTTTTTTATATTATTTTTTAAAATAAATTTTTTATCAATTAAATATAATAAAAATTATTTTTTTATAATTATTTTTTTAAATAAATAATTTTTAAGAAATATTATATTATTTTATAATCTAATATATTATAATCAAATAGATCCAAAGGGCATTGCTGTGGCTGTTTAAGTATCTTTAAAATTTATAAATTTTTTTTTAATATTCTAACATGTATATGTGAGCATGTAATGAGCTACAGTACTGTACGGTATTTTTTTTTTGAAGTAACAATCGCTTTTTCAGAAACTCCAGACCAAAATATAGTAATATAATACATACAAGCTTATAAAATTGATGTACTATCAGAAAAAATAAATAACATACAAACAAAATAAGCCGCATATGCGCCGAATTTCATTTCGTTTCCCATTTCATTTCCTCTTAACCCGGATCTCCTCGTTGCCCAAACCCCACCTAACCCCAACCCGTGAGATTTTTATTTATAATCCCGGGGAATCCCCCACCCCCGAGCTCTCAGTTCTTCTCTCTCTCTCTCTCTCACTCTCTCTCTCTCTTAGTGTTCTTCTTGGGCTTATGATATGTTTGGAGGTTCACCCGGAGGGACATATCAAAGGTGACGGGCTCTGAAGGAGAGGAGATGGGGAAGGACAAAAAAGAGGGATCATGGAAGAGACCTTCCTCCACCTCCATCTCTCGTAGCTAGTCTCTCTCACCCCTACACAGCTGGTCCCCCGGCGCGCTACTGTGTAGAACTTCTCTTCCCCACCTCCTCTGAGAACACAAACAGCAGCACATCTCCAGAAGAGAGAGAGGAAGTGCGTGTGAAGCCTTTGATATTTGCACCATTTGTATTCCATCGAACAACCTCTTACACGTCTTGATCACAAATCTATTGTTGGTATTGAGTTGAAAACCAGCCATACCAGCACCCATGAAGCGGCTCAGCAGCTCAGACTCTCTGATCCCCTTCTGCCCGACCGGTACATTACGAATTCTTTCTGCCATCTTTTGTTCCAGTTCAAGTTCAAGTTAGATGAAGCAATTTAAACTTCTAGATTTAGATTTATATATACGTTTTGAAATGATTTAGATGGAGGGAAGGGGATGTATGAGAGAGGATTCCAGCCCATGATGGACGGCTTAGGCGAGGAATGCGGTGACGAGGAGCTGTGCTCCTCCGGCAGCGGCGGTGGAGAGAAGAAGCGCCGCCTGAGCGTGGATCAAGTTAGAGCGTTGGAGAAGAATTTTGAGGTGGAGAACAAATTGGAGCCGGATAGAAAGGTGAGGCTGGCCCACGAGCTCGGTCTCCAGCCACGACAAGTCGCTATCTGGTTCCAGAACCGCCGCGCCCGATGGAAGACCAAGCAGCTGGAGCGCGACCATGCCGCCCTGAAGAACAGCTATGAAGCTCTCCGCGTCGACTTCGATTCTCTTTATCGGGACAAGGAAGCGCTTCTCGTAGAGGCCAGTGGCTTGAAAATAAATAAATAAATAAAAATTAAAAATATATAAATTTGAAGATAATTGCAAGGACAAATATTGGAATTTTGATTGAATTAATTATTTATATGGTGTGATTGATGATGGATCGCAGATAAAGATGCTGAAAGAGAAGGTAGCAGAGGAGGAGAGCGCGAGCTTCTCCTCGGTGAAACAGGAACCAGTGGTGTTGGAATCCGTCTCGGAGGAACCACCGGCTCCAGTGTACAAAGACGGGTCGTCGGACAGCGACTCGAGCGCTGTCCTCAACGACGAGAACAGCCCGCATGATCGCAGGATGTCGTCGTCGACTGCCTTCGGGACGTTCTCGGCAGCCATCGGATTCGAAAACTCCACATCCTTCCCATGTTCGCCACCATCATTACTCAATTCCGACTCGAGGCAACAAAAAGGAGGAATCTCCTTCCAACACCAGCTCTTAAAGATGGAAGACAACGGATTTCTTAGCGGCGAGGATCCATGTAGTAGCTTCTTCGCCGATGACCACGCGGCCACTCTCAATTGGTACTATTCCGAGCACTGGACCTAAATGGCGTAGGTGGCGGTGGTTGAGGAGGAGCAGCAAGGGGGATAGAGTAATAGTGGACTGAGAAGGTGGGGGGGGGGGGTTGGAACTTTTGTAAAATTTCAGTATGTAGCTGGAATGGGTACCGTGTAGCAGTAGTACTGTACAGAAGCTATTTCCAGGTTGCAGAGGAGGAGAGAGAAAAAGGAGAGGAAGGTCTGTAGAGGAGAGAGAGAGAGAAAGCTCGATCTCTTTTTATCTCAAATAAAAGAATCCTTTTTTTAATATTTAGCTAAGTAAAGAAGGGCGGAGGAGAACACTGGTTGTGGGGTGATGCAATGATATCGGTTCACGTGGTCATGGTAGGAGTGACGTCGCCGTTACCTTTTTCTCATTTGTCGTATGTGATATAATATTACAAATAAAGGACCGATAATGTCAACCTAGAAGGCTAAAGCTTGTGCCAGTTTTGTCCGGTTTGGTACCGAACCATCTCCTGGAATTCACTAGAACACAGCGAGGGTGGGTGGGTGAACTGGAACAAACTCAACCCCTCGCATGAGAAGATCCAGACTCTTTTCAGGGACTCGTGGGGTATTGTTGTACCACGTAGGGTACCTTCACCGCTGTGCGATATTCGGACGGAGGTTTAGAGGCTGGACTCTTGGATGGACGAGAAGAGTACCGGATCTCTTCGTCCCAAGCCGGAGAGTTCCATTTTTTTATTGCTCGTTGTCACTGCAAAAGCTTGCTCAAGATGATGATTGTGTTGCAAGATGAGGTGAATAGGTGTTCGTTTCCTCTCTAGCTTGTGATTGAACTAGAGAGGTTTTTGCCAAAAATACTAGGGAGGTTCGATTTCTTAATCCTTGGGTTGAGCCATTGTGCAATACATGAATGGCTGTTAGTCGGTATAAATAAATTAATTGGATCTTTCTAGTTCGGTCTTAGAATATTGGAGAGGGTCCCGGCTTATAAAGAATCACATGTTGATGCAGGCAATTGATTCAAACAAATGGTACACTTAGTATTGATTAGTGTATTTTTGTGCTGCTATTTTATGTGTTGAGGATAAATCTTATTTCCATCGAAGTTCAGTTTGATGCTTAGCCTAATGTAACTAGTAATCATAAAAGAGCTTTGATCGAAATTTTTTCAGCAGTCGAGTTTTTTTCGAACTTTTCCTTCAGTAGAATTTCTTTAGAAGTCGAATTTCTTTCGAATTTCTTCTTCGATCGGATTACTTTAAAAGTCGAATTTCTTCTGGACTTCTTCTTCAGTTGAGTTTCTCCATCAGTTAGACTTCTTCTGGACTTTTCCATCAGTCGAACTTTATCCGGATTTTTCCAACGGATTACTTTCAGATTTCAAATAGTATTTCTTCTGCATGATCTTCTCTAGCCGTATTTTCTTTAGGAGTTCAAATTTCTCTGAAATTGACATACGTCAAAGCTCTTCACCAATCAATGCCTGCTTCCTCCGAACTTCGACTATTAAATCTCGACGAACGGGCACATCACGACAACGGACACATCTCTCTGTAATAAACTCCACGAGGTCTCAGATGGCTCAGTACCGGACAACTATGGCTATCACTATCAGTCTGCTACAGACGGTGTCCCTCTCCATAACAAACCCCACATGGCTCCGAGCGGTCTGCTATCGGACGGCTACGGCTGTCACTATCAGTCTGTTACAAGCGGCGCCTCTCTCCATAATAAACCTCATGCAACTCTGAGCGGTCAGCTATCGGACGGCTACGACTGTCACTATCAGTCTGCTCCAGACTTCGTCTATAAAAGAGACCCTCCAGATACATTTTCTCTAAACTTTCTTCTCCTTTCCAAAAATTTTGCTGAATTCTTTTCTAAGCACTCCATTCCTGTTCGCCAGAGGACTGACTTGATCATCGGAGGATCCTTCTGGAGCCACCACTACCGACTCCGGATGAAACTTTATTTTGCAGGTCACCAGCAGCGATCTTTTTTTTCTCTAACTTCAGCTCGATCCGACATCGATCGGATTCTGCACCAATAGGATTGACGCTGGAGAAAGAAACCTCTGTTCCTGAGGTATCCTTGTTCTTAAAGGAGTGCTCAGTCAATCCTGTGGATCTTCTTCTTCAAGATCCATCTTCATCCTCTCCCTCAATCCCAAGAAATGCATTCAAAAAAGGTGACTACCCAGAGATCTACCGCTTCTGCCGTCAGATCCGAGCCAAACCCATCCGTTCCTACTCAAGCGTCGGTGCTTTAACCTCCTCCTCTATCGACGGCCATGATAGATCCAGAGCAGTTTAACCTGCTGATGCAGCGGATTCAAAGCCTCACCGAAATGGTGCAGGCCATGCGACAGCCTCCGGTGGTGGTTTTGTTAGAAAATCTACCATCGAGATGTCAGAAATCGATTCTAAGGAGGAGCGCTTAAGCTAGCATACCCGTCATCCTTGAAAAGAAGAAATAGAGAGCAGAGAATCCTTATTTGGATCATGATTCTTCTTTAGAAGAGATCTTTTCCATCTACAACCGGAAGCCTTCCAAGATCTACAATCGAGATAACGTTCTCGATAAAAAAATTATGAAAGATGGACCAGTGGATTAAGAAACTCCACCATGTCGCCCTAGCTCATCATGATGACATCTGCACCGATCCTCCTTTCTCTCTTCAAATTATGTAAGAGTCCGTTCTGCCAAACTTCAAGCTCTCCCAATTTGAAAGCTATAATGAAACCTCATCCGATCAATCACCTGAAGGCCTTCCGAACTATAATGCTGCTCCATGGTGCATCAGATGCCATCTTATGTAATGCTTTTTCATCTATCTTGAAGAGAACAACAAGAAATTGGTACTCGACATTGAGGCCAGGTACGATCTTCTTCTTTGATCAGATGAGCCATTAGTTTATAGCTCACTTCATCAGCAGCCGACATCCACACTGAGGTTCAAATTTTTTGATGAATATCAAGCAGAATGAGAAAAAATCTATCCAAACTTATGTCATCCGATTTAATGCTACTGCATTGGAGGTCTGAAACCTAGACCAGTCTATTGCAATGGCCGCACTCAAGGGCGGCCTTCAGAAGAATGATTTGCCGTTCTTCCTAAAGAAGAAGTATCCTAGGGATTTTGTCGATCTGCTAGCTCGGACTGAAGGATATGTTCGAGCAGAAGAAGCCTTCAAATTGAAAGATAAGAAAGCCGCAGGAGAGTGGTAGGTGGACGAATCTAATAAACCTACTGCTGATGAAAAGCCGAATGAAGTTCGGTCATACTCACGGACTTCCTCCGAGCGCAAGCAAGCTCAAACTTCTTCTCGAGCTCGTCATCAAAGAAGCTCCGACGGAAGGACGCAAAGAAGTTATCCCTTCAGAAGATTTCACAACTACGCCCCCCTCAATGCTCCAAAAATATAAGTGTTGGTGGAGATCAAAGAGCAACTGCCAAGGTCTGAAAGGATGCGCACTCATCCTGGCAAGTGCAATACTAGTAAATACTGCCTCTACCATTATGACCACGACCACGATACTAAAGAATGCATTCAACTTCAAGACGAGATCGAAAAGCTCATCAGAAGAGACCAGCTGGGTCGATTCCTCAGACATTGGTCTGAAGCAAGAGAAGATTGATCGAGGGCACTGCCGCAGTCAAAACCATCAAGGAGGAAGAAATAATAAAGAGATCGGCCACCTCTCGGCATCATCAATACTATCTCTGGAGGATTTTGATGAGAAGAGGCCAGCGGATCTGAGGGATCAGTGAAGAGATGAAGGACTGAAGAACCCATAACCTTCACTGAGGTAAATGCACAGAGGGTATAGTTTTCGTATAATGATGCGACTGTAATCTCTTTAAATATAGCAGACTATGATGCACGTCGCGTCCTAGTTGATAATTGAAGTTTGGTTGATGTCTTGTCTTATGATGCTTTCTCAAAAATGTCGATATCTGATAGTCAACTTGGACCAATAAACTCCTCCCTAGTAGGCTTTGTTGGTACTGCAGTACCAATTGAAGGTGTAATAACTTTAACCATGGCTGCAGGGTAATATCCAAGATAATACAGAGCGCAGATGGATTTTCTGGTAGTAAAGGCTTCCTCTATTTACAATGCAATTCTCGATTGACTTACTCTAAATGCACTTCGGACGATGGTGTCAACTTATTATTTAAAGATGAAATTTTTGATAAGTTACGGAATCGAAGAAGTCAGAGGAAATCAAGCTCTGACAAGGCACTGCTACTCAATTGCCCTACAAAAGAAAGAATGGTCCGACCCTTGTCCTATTGACAGGCTAGATGTCTACGATGATCTTGCTGAAGAATGGAGCGAGCCCATAGAAGATCTTGTGACCGTCCCTTTGAATGACGAAAATGCGAAGCATACGGTGCAAATTGACTCTAATTTGGAAGATGAAGTTTGAAAGCAGCTCATCATCTTTTTACGGAGGAATACCGATGTCTTCGCCTAGGTTTCGATGGATATGCCTGAAATTGACATCGAGGTTATGGAACATTGGCTAGTCGTTGACCCCAAGCATCGATCAGTGAAAGAAAGAGTTCGAGGCCATGCACCAAAAAGGCAGAAAGTAATAGCAGAAGAAGTCGACAAACTTCTCAATGTCGGATTTATCCAAGAAGTCAGCTATCCGACTTGGGTCTTTAATATGATCCTGGTCAAGAAAGCCAACGATAAATAGAGAATGTGCATCGACTTTAAGAAGCTTAACAAGGTCTGTCCAAAAGATAGCTACCCTTTGCCCAGAATTGACATATTGGTGGACGTGACTTTAGGCTACAAGCTCCTCACCTTCATCGATGCCTTCTCTGGCTATAACTAAATTTGGATGGCATCGGAGGATGAGAAAAAATTGCTTTTGTTACTAACCATGGTCTTTATTGTTACAAGATCGTGCCTTTCAGGCTTAAAAATGTAAACGCGACTTATCAGTGCTTGATCAATAAAATCTTCAAGGAGCATATTAGCAGCAATATGGAGGTTTACATCGATGACATGCTGGTCAAAAGTTGAGAGATTGTCAATAATGTCGCCAACCTTGAAGAGGCTTTCGATGCACTCAGAAAATATAAGAGGAAGCTGAACCCAACCAAGTGCACCTTTGGGGTAGCCTCAAAAAATTTTTTAGAATTCATGGTCTCGAGATGAGGGATCGAGATCAATCCAGAGAAAATTCGAGCTATCCAGGAGATGACCAATCCAAAGTCCATCAAGAAAGTTTAGCATCTGATCGAGAAGGTGGCACTTTTGAGTCATTTTGTCTCAAGATCGGCCGAACGCTGCATGCCCTTCTTTCAAATCCTTAGAAAATCAAAAGATTTTTACTAGACTCAAAAATCCTAAAAGGCATTCGACAAGCTCAAGAACTACCTCAGCTCGCCCCCTCACTAGCCAAATTCGAATCCGAAGAGGAGTTGTTTCTCTACCTCACGGTCTCTCCTACAGCGCTAGTGACAGTCCTGATCAAAGAAGAGATGAAAGTACAACGACCAGTCTACTACATAAGCTGAATCCTAAGGGATGCCGAGATCAGGTATACAAAGTTGGAAAAATTGACTTATGCTTTTCTGATTGTAGCAAGAGGACTTCGACCTTACTTCTAGGGACATGCTATAACGTTCCTCACTGACCAGCCGATCAAAGCAATCCTTCATCAAATGGATGCTTCTAGAAGAATTATAAAATGGGCCATTGAATTAACAGAGTTCAACATCAACTACCGACCTCGGCCAGCAATCAAGGCTTAGGCACTAGCCGACTTCATAGTTGAATGCACCATTCTAGATGAAGTCGAGCTTGAACAGAGTGAGATCGGCATCCCATGGTTGCAACTGAGTCTTCTCGAAGAAAGTGCCAACCTTTTCAAACGTTTTTAGGCTCTATACGTAGATGGCTCGTTCAACTCCGCTAGAGCCGGTGCGGCATTAGTCTTAGTCAACTTCGAGGGAGTCATCACCGAGTACATGCTACGCTTTGAATTCTTTACAACTAATAATGGGGCTAAATATGAAGCGATGATTGCTAGGTTAAAAATAGTAAGAGAGTTAAAAGTAAATCGACTTCAAGTCTACAGTGATTTTCAATTAGTAGTCAGTCAAGTTAGTGGCAAGTATGAAGTACGGAAGGAAAGTATGAGGAAATACCTCGAGAAAGTGAAGGATTTGACTCCGACCTTCGACAATTTTGGCATTCGATAAATTCTGAGGGTAGAAAATGTAAGAGCCGACCTTCTCTCTAAATTGGCCACTTTGGCCCCAACCGGACTATCCAAAGAAGTTTTTTTTGAAACTCTAAAATGTCCAAGCTCAGAGAAATCATAGCTCGTTATACAAATGGAGCTCGAGCCAAGCTGGATTGACCCGTTAGTTGCTTATCTTAAAGAGAGAGTTCTTCCTCATGATTCGAAAGAAGCTCGAAAACTCAAGAATCAAGCCTTTCGGTATATTTTGTATGAGGATAAGTTATATAAAAGATTGTATTTTCTATCGCTGCTGAGATATCTCCGACCTTCAAAGATCGACTTCGCATTATGAAAAATACATAAGAAAATTTGTAGAAGTCATGTAGGAGCCAGATTCCTGTCACAAAAACTACTTCGACAAAGATCCTATTGACCAACCTTGTACCACGATTCTTTGGAGTACGTCAAAAAATGTGATTGCTGTCAGAGAAATACAAATATACAAAGATAGTCGGTCTTCAAGCTTACTCTGCTAAGCACATCTTGACCATTTGTGCATTGGAGAATAGATATACTTGGCCCTTTTTCAACGACATCCGAACAACGAAAGTTCCTCCTGATCGCGATTGACTACTTTACCAAATAGGTTAAAGTCAAACCACTAGCAAAAATTACTGAGATCAAGGTATAAAACTTCGTCTGAAAGTCAATCATCTGTCGATTCGATTAGCCCCAAACTCTCATAACAGATAACAGACGATAGTTCGCTAGAATGAGGTTCGCTGAGTTCTGCAAAAATCTAAATATCTTTCACCACTTTACGTCGGTAGCTCATCCACAGACAAATGAGAAAGCTGAAGTGACCAATCAGATCCTACTACAAGGCATCAAGATAAGACTCGATAGAGCAAGAGGAGCCTGGGCAGATGAACTCTACCACGTTCTCTAGGCATATCGAACTACTCAAAGACTATCGATCGGAGAAATACCACTCGTCTTGGCCTTTGGAATAGAGACAGTCATCCCAATCGAGCTTAAGCTCCTATCAGTATGGATCATGACCTTCGATGAGCAGCGTAACTTACAGGACCTCAGAATCAACCTCGATCTACTGAAAGAAAAAAGAGAGAAAATCCGGGTTCGGATGGTGGCCTACAGATGAAGGGTGGCCCGATACTATAACTTTAGAGTCAGAGGTAAAATATTCAAAGTGGAGGACTTAGTGCTTTGGCGAGCCACCATCTCTCAGCTTTAGAGCCAGGAGAAGCTAGCCCCAAATTAAGAAGGCCCGTATGAAATAGAGGAGGTCGTCCGGTCCGAAACTTATCATCTGAAGAAGTTCGGAGGAACAACACTCCCACGACCTTGGAATTCAGAAAATTTGATAATATACTATCGATAATTTTCCTCTAATAAAACTCTTCTATTTCAACATTATTATTTCTTGGTGCAAAAACTATATGATGGTAGGAAAGAAGCAATCGAAAATGGCCATGTTAGAAATAGGAGGAGAACCTCATCTTAACATGAGCAAGTTGAAGACCTTCGATTATTTAAGATAGGAGAAAAGGAAAAGCCCATTTAATGTCCATCTGTACCCCTAGTGCCATGTTAGGAATAGGAGGAGAACCTCGTCCTAACATGAGCAAGTCGAAAATCTCGATTATTTAAGATAGAAAGAGGAGAGAGGCCTATTCAATGATCCATCTGTGCCCCTATTGCCATGTTAGGAATAGGAGGAGAACCTCATCCTAATATGAGCAAGTTGAAGACCTCTGGTTATTTAAGATAGGAGGAGGGGAGAAGCCCATTCAATGACTCATCTGTGCCCCTAGTGCCATGTTAGGAACAGAAAGAGAACCCCATCCTAACATGAGCAAGTTGAAGATCTCCAATTATTTAAGACATGAGGAGGGGAGAGGCCCATACAACAGTCCTTATGTGCCCCTATAATTCATTAGGAACATGAGGAGAACTTCATCCTAACGTGAGCAAAGTCAAAAGCCTCGTTCATTTTAGATGAGGTGAGAAGAGAGGCCCCAACTCGGATGGAGATAAGATCTCCTCCGAGCTTCAACTTTAACAAAAGATAGGATCTACTTCAACCTCGGCTGGAGATAAGATTATCCCCGAGCCTTAATCTCAATAAGAGATAAGATCTTCTTCAACCTCGATCGGAGATAAGATCTTTTCCGAGCTTCAACTTCAACAGAAGATAGGATCTCCTTCAATCTCAGCTGGAGATGAGATCTCTTTCGAGCCTCAACCTCAACAAGAGATAAGATTTTCTTCAACCTCGGTCGGAGATAAGATCTTCCCCGAGCTTCAATTTTAATGGAAGATAGGATCTCTTTCAACCTCTGATGGAGATAAGACCTCTTTCGAGCCTCAACCTCAATAGGAGATAAGATCTCCTTCAACCTCGATTGAAAATAAGATCTTTCCCGAGCCTCAACCTCAATAAGAGATAAGATCTCCTTCAACCTCGACTGAAGATAAGATCTCCTCTGAGCTTCAACTTCAATGGAAGATAGGATCTCCTTCAACCTTGACTGAAGATAAGATCTCTTCCGAGCCTCAAACTCAACAGGAGATAAGATCTTCTTCAACTTCGATTGAAGATAAGATCTCCTCCGAGCTTCAACTTTGATAGGAGATAGGATCTTCTTCAACCTCGATTGGAGATAAGATCTCCTCCGAGCTTCAACTTCAATAGAAGATAGGATCTCTTTCAACCTCGGCTAGAGATAAGATCTCCTTCGAGCTTCAACTTCAATCAAAGATAAGATCTCCCCCGAGCTTCAACCTCAATGGATGCAGAGTTCGAAAAAAAACTTCGACAGTCATCTTTTTTGTACTCTCTTTCTTCGAATTTTAAACTCGAAAGTGGAAAGACTATTATTGGGGATAAACCCTGCTTCCGTCAAAGTTCAGTTTGATGCTTAGCCTAATGTAACTGATAATCATAGAAGAGCTTCGATCGAAAATTCTCTAGTAGTCGAGCTTCTTCCGGACTTCTTCTTTAGTAGAATTTCTCCAGCAGCCGAACTCCTTCTGGACTTCTCCTTCGGTTGAATTTCTCTAGGAGCCAAACTTTTTTCGGACTTCTCTTTCGATTGAATTTCTTCAGGAGCCGAGCTTCTTTCAAACTTCTCCTTCAGTAGGATTTCTCCAGCGGCCAAACTCCTTTCGGACTTCTCCTTCGATCGGATTCCTTCAAGAGTCGAACTCCTTTCAGACTTCTTCGATTGGATTCCTTCACGAGCCGAACTCCTTCCGAACTTCTCCTTCAGTCAGATTCCTCCAGGGGTCGAACTTCTTTCAAACTTTTTCTTCAATCAAGCTTCTCCACCAGTTAGACTTCTTCTAGACTTCTCCATCAGTCGAACTCCATTCGGATTCTTTCAGTAGATTACTTTCAGATTTCAAGTAGTATTCCTTCCAGATGATCCCCTATAACCATATTTTCTTTAGAAGTTCAAACTCCTCTGAAATTTACCTACGTTAAAGCTCTTCACCAACCAACGCCTGCTTCCTCCGAACTTCAACTATTAAATCTCGACGAACGAACACATCACGATAATGGACATCTCTTTCCATAACAAACTTCATGAGATCTCGGACGGCTATGGCTGTCACTATTAATCTGCTATAAACGACGCTCCTCTCCGTAACAAACCCCATGCGGCTCCGAATGATCCGCTATCGGATGGCTACGGCTGTCACTATTAGTCTGCTACAGACGGTACCCCTCTCCGTAATAAATTTCACGTAGCCCCAAGCGATCAGCTATCGAACGGCTATGGCTGTCACTATCAGTCTGCTTCGGGCTCCATCTATAAAAGGGACCCTCCAGATACGTTTTCTCTAAGCTCTCTTCTCTTTCTCAAAAATTCTTCTGAATTTTTTTCTGAGTACTCCATTCCTATTGGTCAGAGGAGCTGACTTGATCGTCGGAGGATCCTATCGAAGCCACCACCACCGACTCCAAGCGGGACTTTATTTTGTAGGTCATCGACGACGATCTCTTCTTTCTCAACTCCAGCTCGATTCAGCATCGATCAGATTCTGCAACAACATTGTGCATTTGAGAATTTGAGGGGGTGAATTTTTGAGAAATTGTGTTTGACTATGCTTGCAGTAGGAAAAAGTATATTTATGATGGAAGCAATTTACCAAAAAAAAAAAAAAAAGATGGAAGCATGCATGGCTAGGGATGTTTTCCATATGGAAAATGTTGCATGTATCCAAAATGTGATCGAAAAGAGCATAAAATTAGGTTTTTAGGTGATCAATTATTAGGAAATGGGTCATTTCGACCTTAAAAATGCTTTGAATTGCTAAAAAGGAAAACCAACGCTTCAATCCTAAAATTGCTTTGAATTGCGATATGAAAATCAAGCTTACAATTTACATCCTTTCAAAGAATATTTTTTCGATGTAACAATAACTTAACATTAAATAAGTAGCCACATGTGGTAGGGCGATAATGCTGAACCGTGTAATCCATTTAAATCTTATTGTAGATTGAGCTATATTATTATTTATTTAATAACATAATTATATTTATGTTTGAATATATGATATATTTAATAAATAGATTGAATTTAAATTGATAATTTTTTTTATTTATTCTTATATAATCCAACTTATAACTTGACCGAGGCAACGCAATTGCCATCCCTAGGTTTTGGCTCATTGATTGGTGCTTGTCTCCTCAATGTTGTCCCATGTAGAGATTCTAAATTCAAAATAAAGAAGGATAGATGTAGTTCTCGAACCATAACATAACTATAATTAACATTCAAAAAACAGATGTTGTAGTTGGTGAAAAATGTTAACTAGGTTGGCCAGCAAGTTATTGAATTGGATCAATGATGTGAGTTCAAGTTCCTCCGCATCACTTGTCACCTTTAACACCACCTCCTGAAGTGATAATAAATTACCAAACTTCGTTCCCCTTCGAAAAGTAACCACTCAAATTATTTCTCTGTTCTTGAGGCCCACATTCTCTTTGCGACGTACAAGTAAATAAATTAAAATTACATGAACAGTGCTCTAAATCTTCGAAGAGGTTTTGATTTCTTTGAAATCTTATCGCGTGTTGACCACACCCCTAATTTGTAAATAATTTATGGAATTATTTATTTATAATTTAGTAGTTTTTTTTGTGGTGAAATGAAAGAGACTCGCTGAATTTTTCCCCTAATTTATAGAATTCTATGAGATATTATTTTCAAATTTGTTTGAATGTGTGGATCACACCTCCACACATCAAGGTTTTTAACCATGGAACATCTAGGCAATCTTCATGAACCTAAAAATTTAAAGCGGTAAATCAATATATCTAGACATTCATTTAAGTTTCAATGTAATTAAAAATATTCATTTATAGTGATGAGTAAAAAGAATAAATTTTATATTGCATAAATTTAATATGTTAAAATATGTCAGTTCAAATCAAGTGTGACGATAATAGTTGATATTTTATATTTATCATATCGGTGAGTGTATATGATGAAGATACAAAGCGATTGATGCTTTTAGGAAAAATGTTGCACCATGCCATGCATGGTATGTGAGCTGTTAGAAGATGTGTGGTCTAATCACGTGGGCTTCGTACCCTTTTTGTTCCTTGACTGCGATTTCTTTTGTTTGTTCCAATTCAATGTCACGACGACTTGGCCAGATCTATTAAAATTTACATCCTACGTCACGTGTAACACATCAATGATGTACCATATCCTATAATCTAAAATAAAATAAAAAGAAAAAGAACCCATAAAAACTATAGAATGAAATTAACAGCAACGACCTCTAAATTACGTAACGTTGTATATCTACATTATAATTTTTTTCTTTATCAAGTTAGATAGTTCTGATTTCATTATAAATCAAATCTCGAGAAATTTTGTATTTTGTGCATCGATCGCGCTATTAGCATGGGACAAGTAATGGAAATCACCAATGCATGTCTCCGTCCTCTGAAAGAGCTGGTGGATGCTAGAATCTTTAATAAATAGATCAAATTTAAGTTGGCAGGTGTAATAACAGGAAAAAAAAGAAAATTAAATTCTAAAACCTTAGCATGGATCTCAAAGTATTTAAAAAAAAAAAAAAATCTCATGCACGGTATGTGTAAGGTAGGGAACCCTCATCTCCATTTTCGATCAGCCAAATTTTAGGATAAAAAAGCTCTTCTCTTTCCAACGATTTCCGGCCAGTCATCCCCACCTATCAAGATCAAACACAAGTCCTGTCGGTGCTTTGCAGCAAGCAAGCGATCGTGTTATGGTAGAAACTTTTTTTTGGGCTTGAATAAACCGTGCAGATACGTGAGGCAGCCGGTGATTGACTCGAGAAGGTGGAAGATGGACCTTGGGTGCCCATGGAGAATTTTGTGGGGCATAGTTTGTCGTTTCAAATTGCCATATCTCGTACCTACTAGACAATTTCTTAGAAGTTGGGTACTGGAGGAAAGTCTTCCGAATAGTTTATTAAGTTGTGGAGGAGCTTTCTTATGGTTTACGGCGTGCAGCTTTTGCGAGATGCAGGCCTTGCATTGGCCAATCTGAGTTGTCCCGTGATCTGCTCCTTGGAATAAGGAGTTTTTGGATTACTTCTCGTATCGACTCATTTGTCCGGTTGCTTGCATTGTTTGGTTGGTTTGCGCTTTTTCACTTCTCCTATCCTATATTTTTCTTGTTAATAACATAGGTATAGGAAAATATATGCTCGCGTGGATCAATGTAATTCGTGGGTTCAGGGGTTCGGATTGTATCTTTCGTGCGTGCGTGAAAGAATAATTTAACTTTTTCTTTTACAATATCACACGGCTCTTAAAGCATTCTGAACGCTCTTTTTTAGATTTTGTAGCGTGATCCAACGGTGCTTGTTGTGAAAAAGCTGAATCATTCTTGCATGCGAAAATACAATCCCAACCCATGGGTCCATACAATAAATTCTTTCATAATTCAAGCACAATCTATATGACTGTTAATTAGAACTATTACAGTAAACTATAAATATATTATTCTTCCATTGTTAGGTGTGACAACCAGAGGACTCGAGACCGTTGGTTTCAGAGGAAGCGGTTCTTAATCAAATTATTT
Organism: Cocos nucifera; assembly: GCA_006176705.1. Lineage (NCBI taxonomy): Eukaryota > Viridiplantae > Streptophyta > Magnoliopsida > Arecales > Arecaceae > Cocos > Cocos nucifera. The sequence goes on from QRFJ01000013.1 coordinate 2,658,094, forward strand.
GCTTCAATAAGAACCCTTTCTCAATTGGAACTTAGGATGCAGTTAAATGCACTTAGAAAATAATATTTTATTTTCTCTATTGCATGATGTTGAGAAAAATGTCTCGAATTCTTTCATATTAAGCCCGCAATGAGGTCCAGAACGATGAACGTAGTCTAACGAGCCCAAGAACACCATAATCGGAGTTTGGATGGCGAAAATATGCGCGAAAGAAGCACACGGAGTATCCGACGAATCGCCAAAATGAGGCCTACGGCCGGCAGGCCCACGGATGCGTGACCCAGGCATGCGGGCCCATTGGGGCCGGCCCAGACATGCACTGGCGCTCGAGCGCGGCCTGGCGCGGCCTAACGCCACGTGCGGCCCAGGCTGAGAGCGCGCGAGCGCAGCCCAGGCCCACGCGCGCGGGCGCGGCCTGGGCCCAAGCGGTCTCGCAGACGCACGGGGGAGTCCTTTCTCCATACGGACTGCGTGCGGTCCTCCATTTTTGCTTGGATTTTGAGCTGTGACCATGGCTATTTAAGCAGCAGACTGAGAAAAGTAGAAGATGTGGCTTGGTAGAAGGGCCGTGACTTGAGGTAGAAGGCGTGGTTTGGTGAATTTGAGAGAGCCTGAGATGATTGGAGTAGAGAGAAGAACACTAGCGATAGCAGGAGCAGGAGCTTCGGACAGACAGCTAGACGACGGACTGCGATCATTTTATGGGATCTCCAAGAGAGAGTTTGGTAAAGATAACTTCTTATTGAGAGGATTGTATACGTGAGTTAAGAGTGGATAATCTCCTCTTGTATCTCTTTCTTTTTCATAGTGAAGTTCTACATACCCCATGGAGGCGAGCCTTTAGGTTGATCCACGTGTTTGATTGTTTTCATTTTGATTTTTTTCTTTCTTTCTATCGCAATCCACTGGTACTAGATCCTTAATAAGTGGTATCAAAGCATGTTGATACTCCCAACAATTGATATTAGAGCCCAGACAGTACCGGAGTAAAGATTGCAACAGTAATGATAGAGATTGAAGAATATGGAGAAGACAAGCGCAATTAAAATAGAGATCAATATGTTTGATGGAAAGGATAATTTCTCCTTATGGCAAGCAAGGGTAAATGATGTCCTCATCCAACATAGTTTGATCAATGTTCTCTTGTATGACGAGATGCCAGCCACCACAGAGGTGAAGAATTGGAAGCGGATCCAGATGCAGGCAGTGAATACGATCTGCTTGTACCTAGCGAATGATGTGGTGATCCATGTACTTGGCGAGACTTCTCCGATGGTGCTGTGGTCGAAGCTCGAGGAGTTGTATATGGCGAAGTCCCTCACCAATATCCTCTTTCTTTGGAGGTAATTCTACTGGCTACGGATGGACGAAGACCAGAGCGTGCGGGAGCATCTATCCAACTTTCAAAAGATCATCATCGACCTTCTTGGTGTTGGCAAAAAAGTTGAGGAGAAGATCAGAGCATTGATCTTGCTAGCATCGCTTTCCCTTCGTATGAGTCCTTGGTGACTGCTCTTCTAGTGGGGAAGAGCACCATCAAGATGGACGAGGTCACTGCAATGATACTCAAGAACAAAGTTCTTAGGAGGGAGAATCCGACTTTGAACTCAGATGGCGACAGCTCAGCTTTGGTAGTTTTTGGAGGAGCATGAGATAGTAGACAGAGCGGCAGAGGATCACAAGGAGGACGATCCAGGTCTAAAACGAGGGATCAAAGCAAGATTAGATGCTACAGGTGCGACGAGTTGGAGCATCGAGTCAAGAATTGTCCACAACTCAAGGATCGGACAAGCACTACTGTGGCGGTGGCTAGTAGCGATACAGAAGACAGTGATGATGTTCTTTTAGTTTCTGATGAGGTATCTATTTCTTCCTTCTAGTGAATTATGGATTCTGCTTGTTTCCATCATGTATGTTGCAGAGAAAAGATATTTGACTCCCTAGAGATCGATGACGACACTGTATTCTTGCCAGACGGATCGAGTTGTGAGATCAAGGGTAGCAGAACGGTCAGCATGAAGCTCCATCATTAAACAGTAAAGAAGTTGCATGAGGTCTAATACATACCCAGCTTTAAAAAGAATTTAATCTCACTAAGCATACTGGATTCGACCTACTTCAAATGGAAAGCTGATGGAGGAATCCTGAAGGTCATGCACGGCAGTAGGATGGTACTTAGAGGAAGAAAGTATGGAGAACATTACCTCATGTCAGGGAGCCCAGTGCGAGGTGGAGCTCCAGATAGAGAAGGATCAGGCATGAAAGGATGACATGCGACGTCGCAAGGTGAAGTTCCTATTATCGTAGGAGGCTACCCCGAGTAAGTCTCAGCTCAGGCGGATCATAGCAGTTGATGGAGGTGGGATCGAGCGGCTTGGCTCGACTCCCACGTTTGGCCATCCATGATCAGCAGGCGATTGCCCCATGGCATGGAGGCGCTAGACGAACTCTCGAATAGGTGGAGATCGAATATTGAGTTGAGATAGAGATTGTTGAGAAAAATGTCTTAAATTCTCTCATATTAAGCCTACAACGAGGTCCAGAATGACGAATGGAGTCCAATGAGCCCAAGAATACCTCAATCGAAGTCCGGATGGTGAAGATACGCACGAAAGAAGCACGCGGAGTATCCGACGAACACCAAAGTGGGGCCCATGGCCAGTAGGACCACGGACGCACGACCCAGGCACGTGAACCCACTGGGGCCGGCCTAGGTGCGCACTAGCGTGCATGCCAGCCAGCGCGCAGGCGTGGCCCAGCGGCCCAGCATGGGCGTGTGGCCCAAGCGCGAGTGCGCGACGCAACCTGAGCCCAGGCGGCCTCACGGATGCACGAGAGAGTCCTTTCTCCATGCGGACTACACGCGGTCCTTCTTCATTTTTGCTGGGGTTTTGGGCTGTGATCGTGGCTATTTAAGCAGCAGACTGAGAAAAGTAGAAGGTATGGCTTAGTAGAAGGGCCGTAACTTGAGGTAGAAGGTATGGCTTAGTGAATTTGAGAGAGCCTGAGATGATTAGAGCAGAGAGAAGGATGCTAGTGACAGCAGAAGCAGGGGCTTTGAGCAGACAGCTAGGCGACGGACTACGATCGTTTCCAGGGGTCTCCAAGAGAGAGTTTGATAAGAATAACTTCTTATTGAGGAGATTATATACATGAGTTGAGAGTGGATAATTTCCTCTTGTATCTCGTCTTTTTTCATAGTGAAGTTCTACATGCTCCGTGGAGACGAGCCTTTAGACTGATCCACGTACTTAATTATTCTAGTTTTGGTTTTTTCTTTCTTTCTGTCGCAATCTACTGGTACTAGATCCTTAACAAGTGATATCAAAACATATTGATACTCCCAACACATGATACTATTACAAGTTATGATTTTACAAAATTGGGTCTCTATTTATGCAACAAGAATTCAAAACATATCAATCTCAACATATGATCGAGAGGGAGCCTAATTCTATCATGGTGATCAAGATGTTGAAAGAACAATTTTGTTTTTAGAGAAAACAATAGGCACAGAGTTACTAAAGGGATTTTATTGACCTTAAAGTATTGTACCCATCCCAAAATATTAAGGACTTAATGTAGCCCACTTGCAATATTATCGCTAATGATAATTTAAGATAATTAAGATGATAATTATGTATAATTAAAATTCTTTTGAGATGAAGATAGATTCATGTTAAAATAAAACTTCACTTCGATTATACTTTCTTGATAAAAGAAAGAAGTTATGTTTAAAAAATCTAAAAGAGTCCCTAGTATAGTCTATTTAATAGCCTATGACTCTCCATCAGTTAAAAGGGCTTTTAAGATCTTCTAGCATATACTAAAAGCACTCTTTTCAAGGATAGAAGCAAGGCAAATAACATATAATTCATTTCTAATATTTTACAATTTTTTAGATAAGTTTGGGAGCGAAATGGTATAATTTTATATCCATTAAGGGCATAATAGATATTTTATATATATATTTTTAGAAAAGCAGATACTCAACCAAATATAAACCACTATGTAATACATCATTTTTCGATAATCAATCAAATATACCAAAAGTATATTCTCAGACATCATATTTCTAGGAAGTATCTTTTCAAAAAGAAAATTCTTCACGTGAACCAAACAATTCCTAGAAGATCTTAGGTTTTAAAATCTTTCATTGCTTCAAAGATGATATAACCAAAACTATAAAAGAAAAAAAGTTAAGAGGTCTAACATCCTCATAGTTAATTTTGAGCATTCTTAGCAACTTGAATCTTCAAGATAGAATAATAGCCCCATTTCCTTGTAGTTAATTTTGAGCATTCTTAGCAACTCAAATCTTATAGATAGAATGATAGCTCCATTTTGAAGTCTTTCTTGAATCAGTGACCATACCTGCTTTTTAAGTATTTTCTTATTAAGAATGTAAAATATCCATTTTCTTATACCTACCCATGCATGTGCTAATCAATCATTTGCTTTGATTTTGACAACCAAGGGAGATTTATTTAAAAATTTAAATGACTGAGTTAAAAGTATAGCTTGATTCTAGCCATTAAATTTTACTAGATTATTGAATAGAGGAGAAAAATATCATTTATAGATCATTTTTTAAACTAGTGCATGCAATTTCAACATATTTAAGCTATGTTAATCAAACCAAAAGGAGTATGCATATATATGTATGTATGCATCTAGATGTATGAGTTGGACTACACACTTTACTTTAGGTTCTTGTAAAAGAAAAAATAATTTCAAAATCAATGATACATTATCCAAATTAAAGATTCAAACTATTAAACATAATCTATACTACAAAAAATACCTAGAAATCAAAATCCATAAATTTTATCAATCTCTAACCTATGCATCTAGTCAATACAAAAAATAAATGGAATCAATCATGGTGGTATCGTAAAATATATAATATGGAACATAAATTGAAATTTCACTTTATAGATCATGATCCACATATTTCAAAAACATGTATATATAAAATCACTGTATTTTGATAATTAAATCATAATAAAATATAATGCCATACTATTAAAATTATTTATTTTGATATTTACTTAATGATTAAATTAGAGACCAATAACATATATAAATTTTGGTTTTTAGATATTTTATAGAGTAGAGACTGTTTGACAATTTGGATCTTGAGTTTAGATAATCTATCATTGACTTTGAATTGGTAACTTCTTTTTGAATAAGTTAATATAAAGTGTATAGTCTAACTATATGTACATATACACATACATTAACACACACGCGCGCGCATGCTATATATGCATATACACCGGTGCACATGCATGCATATTAACTTAAAATTTGTTATTTAAGAACCATTAAAGAAGATTTTCATGTTGGTGTCAACTTGAACATTTGAGTCCTAGTTTTCAATTATGGCCAGGGAAGCACTCGTATATGTGCTACATGACCAAACCATGATGTGCACATCCATGAATAAAAGTAGATGCTGATAATTTCACTTACAAAATGTACGAGGAAGGTTGAATTTGAAATCCGACAACTCTTTTCATTTTTATTCAATAAATACAAAGTCCTAGTATTAGCAAGTTGATTAGCCAAGAAAATTTAGATAGAGGCAGAGCCCAAAATGCATACACTAAAATAATTGCAAAATTTATATGAATGTGCTTTGATGGAATGAAAGCTTCAACTGAAATAGCAAGACATCTATTTTCATAAGATGTTACTACCAAGCATTGGAGGATGATTAGTGTTTCCTTCCATTTATCCTTCCATGTCATGTCCATTCGTTAATTTGATGTTATGCATCTGCTAAAATGATTGCAAAAATTTGTATGCACGTGCTTCCATAGAATGAAAGCTTCAATTGAAATAGCAAGACATCTATTTCCATTTTCTAGGGTGACCAATGGGGTTGGAGGATGATTGGTTTTTTCTTCGACTTATCTATTGGTTAATTTGATGATCTATCAAGATGGTGCATTGAATAGGATAGCAATTGAGTCAAGTTAGATATAGATCAGGTTAAAAATTATTAATTCAAATTCAATCTATTTATTAAATAAGTTAAATATATATATTTAAATCTAATTTATTTATTAAATAGATAATCGGACTACATCATAAGTTCTCATAAACCTATATTCTATACATATTTCCAATTCACAAGTATATAGGCCCCTGCCTACTGCAGAGGATTTGTATGTTTCCTATTTTTCTGAGATATCTTGTCTCTGTTTTCGGTTTGCTTCTTACTATATTTATTTATACAATTATTCTCTTCCCTTTTTACTTGTTTATTTACTTCTACCTTTTATTTTTGCTATCTATACTTCACTGTATGTATATATATATATATAATAAATTAAATAGATCAGAAATATATTAAATATATTTTAAATAGATTAATTCGATCGATTTAATTATTAAATAGATTAAATATATTAAAGTTTTAAATTTGAATCTAATTTATTAATTAAATAAACTTAGGTGAATTGGTCTGTGATGTAAATCTATTTATATCAAATCTAAATTTATTTAAAATTGATCATTCGCGCGCAGGATTGTCGCTGGGTCAGCACGCCTTGAATTGCCTCCCATGGCGTTGGGTCGACGCAACCTTTTGTTACAGCTATCACACCTAACGGCTACTTCCGACTATAAATATCCCTCACCCTCACTCTGCTTCCTCTTTCCATGGTTGTAGACTCTGGCTTCGCGGCATTGCCGGAGATGAGGAGAGGGTCGTCACGATCGCCGTTGCCGAGCGAGAGGCTGAGGGAGATCTACGGCGTGGCTTTTGGAGCCCCGTCCTCTGCTTGTTGCGGCACTCCTTGGGTCTTTTCTCGAGGAATCCGAGGCAGGCGAAGCCAATCGGGAATTCGTTTAGATCAAATCCCTAGATTGATAGTTCGGTGCTGCAGGTGATTTGTGATAGAATTAGATAAGATATCTCGAATTTTAGTTTTATTTAAACAGATTTGTAATCTTTGTTTGAACAGATATTGGGGAGGTTTGTAGATGAGAGGTTCTTGCTAGGTCTTTCTTCCAGTTAAGTTGAATTTAATTGCATATTGAGAGTATTTATTTATGTATGTATAAGATGTTAGGTGGCATAAACGAATGCATGAAGAAGAAAAAAAGGACAAGCTTCAAGATCATTTGTTCTCGAATGAATTTGAGGCGAAGGAAGCCGATTAGCAACCCGTTGAGGTGCAGATCATAGGCAGAAGATCAAATCCCTGGATTGATGGATCAGTGCTGTAGATCTTAAGGGATGCAATTCAAATGCATTTTGATTCAAGAACAACTCAGATTCTTGATATTCAAAAATTAGGTATTTTTTAGAATAAATCTCGAATTTTGGTTTTATTTAAACATATATTGCCATTAAGTTTTGTTTGAACAAATGTAAGACTTAGGGTTTGTAGTTGAGAGGTTCTTGCGATATTGGAATTAGGTTTTGTTCGAACAAATATTAGACTGGGGGTTTGTAGAGAGTGGTTCTTGCTGGGTTTTATTTTGGCTTAATTGAATTATTTGATTCAGTGTCGAGAGTATTTATTTATGTGTAGGGGTTTGAGTAACAGAAAAGCATGCATGGAAAGGGGAAAAAAGCCTCTGGATTCTCGTCCTCTCAAAATCCAGGGCAAAGGAAGCCAATCAAGAATCTGTTGAGCATAGATCTTAGGGAAATGATCAAGTAGCTTGCTTGATAGCTCAGTGCTGCATAGCTCAGGTTCGTGATTCCAACACTTTTTTGACCCCATAATGATCAAACTCTTGTGATTCAAAAATTAGGTATTTATTAGGATAAATCTCGAATTTTGTGTTATTCACATAGGTTTGGGAATTAAGCCTTTTATGAACAAATATTGGACTCGGGTTCTGTAGATCAAAGGTTCTTGTTGTGTCTTATTCTGGTTTCAGTGAATTTGTTGCAACGCTGAGAATATTTATTTATGTTGAGATAGTTGAATGACATAATGGCATGCATGGGAAAGAGAAACTTGGATTTCTGTTGTCTTAGTACAATTTATGTTCGTATGAACATATATGCTTTGCTACAGTATGATGCCCCCCCTTTGCCTTCTGCCTCTTTTTCTGCCCCCTAACTTCTTCTTCTTTTTCTTCTTCTGGTTGAACTAGAGGGAGCTTAGAAAGTAACGGAGGGCTGAGACATGGAAAGACTTTGTTTATGGTTTCAACCAATCTTATATTTTGACAAATAACAAAAGAAGATAGCAGCATCTTTGATCTCCATGTAGTTCTTTCCAAAAACTTATATTGGTAGCTGATCTATAACACAACAGAATGTTAAACATAACAGGGACTGAAGACCAATTTACTTGCCAAACTTATGCACCATGACACATAAAGCTGAGTGCATAGATACAAGATAAAAATTGTTTCCTGTCTTATGCATATTTTGGTTTCTGGTTGGTAGTTCTAGGGAATCTTGTTACAGCAACTGCAACCCAAGAATGGATGGAGATGACGAGCCCCAAAGTTCAGCCCCTCCCACAGAGCACCTTGCCCCCACAATGAAACAAAAACAAAATCTCTATCCATTCTTAGGTTGTGGTCACCATTTTTGGCGACCTAGACCCATTCCTTTTTTTTATGCTACCAACTCGATTCCTTCTTTACGTCAAATTCTTATTCGATATTTTAGTTTCTTTAATCCTACATGGTTCTAAAACATCTTGAACTATTTTTATTTTTTTTGTTAAATTTAGTTTTTTCTTAACAACTTGCGTTGCAAGATTTGGTTATCTTCTTTATTTCTTTTTCTATTTTCTTAAATCATTTATCTTTAGCTTATCCCTTTTTGTTATTGATTAAGATTGGTTATACAAGCATTTGAGTTGTTTTTGGGTTTGGTTTTATGTGCAGTTTTATCATTTTTCAATATTAACTTCTTCTTCTTTTTTTTGTTCTTTTACTTTGCGGTCTCTATCCTTTTATGTTTGTTTTTCTCTTCTAGGTTCTAATTCTTCTTTATTATAGCCTTTTTAGGGCAATTGCTTTAATATTTTCATCCTTATCTTATTTTAGTTACAATTTTTATTTTTTTTGTTGTTAGCAATTCTATGTTTTATTTAGTATATATACTGTTCAAAACTTTATTTTTTGATCATTCTTCTGATTAATGTAGATGTTTTTAAACATTTTGTGCTTTTCTACTAGTTTCATGTTGCAAATATAACTTTTTATATTTATTCTTTTCTTCTATATTTGAGACTTTTTGTATTGTAATTTGTTTTTAAATACATTTATATTTTTATCCTTATTTTATTTTATTTAGAGTTGGTTTTTTCTTTAATTTTTACATTGTCAACTGTCTGTTTTCTTTGTAGTAGCTTGTTACTTGTTCAAATCTTTCCCTTTTCACTATTCTTTTGAATTCATGCAGTTGCTTTTTAACATCTTGCACTTTATTATTCAACTATTTTCTTGTTTTTTTTTTCTTTCCTTGTTCTAGTCACTTTTTTCACTTTGTTTAATGATAAGGTGCATGTAGTTGGTACTTGCTAGAAAGGCACTTATAAATCCAAAGAAAAACATATGGTAAATCCAGCATTTTAGTTTGATAGCCCATGATATGTTCTTGCACTTAACTGTTCTTCCCTCGTCATTGCCTTATTTTTTGGCTTCCAAGTTTGGTTTTGTAAGATGTAATGCAAATTGGAAAGCTTTCGCAGTTTTTGACAGATGCATCTGTGTTTTGAGTACTCTAGTTCTACACATTTGTCAGCTAGTTATATCGTTTGACATTAACTGTGGGTTTTGTGTTTTCTGTCACCATTATTAGAACTGGTTTATTGGTAGTGGAGTGGCCATATAGTGTTAGCAGTGAAACTTGGTCTCAAAATGATGTTTGCATGGGGCCACCACCAACAAAAGTCAACACATTACATGTTGTAAGGTTTTCTGCACAACCAGGGTTGGAAAAATCATCCATAGTGGCCTTGTATGGATGTATCATTCAGCATGTATTGTATCAACTGGGTTCAGGTACCCTACAGCTCAGGGCACCCCTATGTTTCAGGAACTAGGTCTGAACTATTTGGGTCATCCTGGATTGTAGCGGATCAAGCTCAAATAGTTTGGTATTGAGTAGGACTCCTATAAAAGTTTCTTTCCACACCATTTGGATGTAGGAATTGCAATGAGAGGCATTTGGTAGATTCTCGCAATAAGAACTTGCACCTAAACACAATTGAATTACTAAATGCAAGTAGTTTACTAAACACAACTATCTTGTTAAATCTGATTCATCTAGTCAATGTTATATGTATCAACATGCATAACCCATCTAATAAACTAGTTAGGTCAAGTACCCCATACTGGTACCATTCTATAACAAGGTTTGTACATGGTATAATATGAGATGCCGAGATGTACTGGGTGTTGGTATGGTACAAAAATGCATATAAATATGATATGAGACTGTATACTGGTACAATATAGTACATCCAATATAGTGTGGTACTAACCAGTATGGAAAATCTTGGCAATAGACTGCCAAATAGAAAGCTTGTCACTTTGGTAGAACAAGAATCATTCCCAGAAGAAGAAGAAGATCAGTCAGTCAAGTGGGATGAGGAAGAGCTAGTGGATGTGCATCAAGATGAAGCCTTGGTGGTCTTCTGCAGCTTGAATATGGCTATGATAGCTGTCGAAAAAGATTGGTTAAACCATAATATCTTCCACACTAAATCCACTTGACATGGCTATTGTTAGAATCGTACAAGTCACAATTCGACTCATACGATTCACGACAATTCGATGCTTGGTCAAGTCAAACTGAAATGGAGAATCGGAAAAGAGGAAAAATCGAACCTGAATCGCGGACTCGTTGGCTGAATCATGCGACTTGCAGGATCATCCGATACTGTCGAGTCAGAAAATGTAAGTTTCCAAAATCCCAAATCGATTGTTGTTTGTTGTTTCTGGAAGTCAAAGAGTTAGATTTTGGCAAAATCTACTTTCAAAAAGTGGTTCGCACAAGCAAATCAAAGGGATTTGAAATCTTTGAACTTCTATTCGCCTTCTCTGACTATTCTCCGACTACTTCCAGCCTTCAAAATAGCATTCTCAGAATCGTCGCGAACTGGGTGGTTCAGGGCTTATTGAACCAGACTGGCAAAGAACCGAGACAGTTCCGACAGTGAAAACACCACACGCCGGTGCCGGAGAAAAAAGAGAGAAAAATAATGTGAGAGAGAGAGGAAAGGGAGAGAAAGAATGGTGTCGCCGGAGGCCAGCAGCAGCCCGCTATGGCCATCGGAGGGTCGCAGAAGCCACAGAGACCCCATGACACTCGATAGGGCTTGGTTAAAAGCAAGAAAAAGAGAGAGAGAGGAGCGCGTACCGAAGGCATGCACGGCCGACGAAGGGGACGTCGAAGGTTGCCAAGCAACGGAGACTGCACTGGCAGAGCCATGGCCATGGAACAGGGGCGAACACCCTTATTCCTTGGTCGGGTTTTTTAAAAGGCTCAATAAATAGTGAAGCCGGCAATCAATTTGCCGGCTTCACTTGCCAGTTTTATTTTTTTAATTTTTTTAAAAAAAGTCTAAAATAGTGAAATCGGCAAACCATTTGTCGGCTTCACTAAAATAATTTTTTTTGAAAAAAAAGGCTAAAACAGTGAAGTCGGCAATGGATTTGCCGGCTTCACTTTTTTTGGGGTTTTTTTTTAAATCATGAAATAGGGGCGATGCCCCTGTTTCATGCCCGCGGCATTGCCCGCATGGACTGCACTGTCGGGCGGCCACGACAGCAGCTGGATGTCATTTGGTGGCCTCTCCGACTGCCTCCCTTTCATCATCTTTGGTCTTCCCCCCTCCTCTCTCTCTATTTCTCTCTCTTTCTCTCTTTTCCTCCTTCCTATGTTGGTTCGTGCCAATCCGATCCGATATAGACCCGTACCGTCGGTCAGCCAGCCAGGGCTCCGATACTGAGTCCGTGAACCTTGCTTCAAAGACTATGGGTGAGAAGAGGAAGATGTTGTGTGGGGAAGTGGAAGCCTTCAAAGCATCCCCGCAAGTTCGCCGTTGGTCCGATAGGTACCTTTTTCTCCATTGCTCTCTCTGTTTCTCTTTCCTGAAGGCCCGAAGTTTTTGTTTTTTTTTTTATCGAACCAAAGCCTTCTTTCCCGATCTCTCTATTTCTCTTCCCTTTCTTCCTCGAAGCTTTTTTTTTAAAAAAATTGGACCAAAGCATTCTTCCCGATGTCTCTGTTTCTCTTCCCCGAAGCTGCTCGATCTCTTTGTTTCTCTTCCTCGAAGCCACCTGCGAAGCTTTTTTCTTTGATTGGGCTTTTTCTTGAATCTTCGAAGCCAAGGGGTTGTGGTCCTTTTTTCTTCGAGTGGGCTATGTGGTCCCGTAGCTTTGTACATTCACCCATGGCACAGCCACTTAACCAAAAAATAATCATCCTGTGGTAAGATTAAGTTTTTTTTTTTTTTTTGAATAGTTCATCTTTTTTTTTTTAACAGTTGTTACTTTTTAACAGGAATTGGCTTACATACTTTACAATCGAATTGTGTACTATTGTTTTATTAAATAATGGCACCTAGAAGAAAAACTAAAGTTGTGGATCCAACTTGGAGTCATTGTAAAAAAATTGATGATGGCAAAAAAGGCGATGGAAATCGATTACATCATGTATGCAATTATTGTAACAAAAGTTTTTGGAGAGGGGTGAATAGAATGAAAAATCATCTTGCGGATACACATAACAATGTTTCTCCTTGTGCTCAAGTTTCTAAAGAAATTTAAATTTTTTTTAAAAAATTATTGTGGGAGAAAGAAATAGAGAAAAATTTTGGTGATGATGTTGAGTGCTTTGAAGTAGATGAGTCAAATGCAAAAATAAGGAAGGGCACTATAAATTTATTTGTGATGAAAGAGGAAATGTATCTAAATAACGGACAATGAATAAAATGGTCAAAAATGGGGAACCAGTGGTTAAGGATATTTGTAGATTTTTATATGGGCATGCATTGACCTTCAATTTGGTCAAAAGTCCTTTATTTAGTCAAATGATGAAATCTATTTGGGAGTATGGGAGGGGATTGAAACTCCCCTCTTATCATGAAGCTAGAGTTACTTTCTTGAAGAAAGAGGTTGAAAGTGTTAATTAAAGTTGGTAAAATATAAAAATGAGTGAAAAAAAAAAAAGATGGTCAATCATGTCTGATGGTTGGACTGATGGAAAATGTCGGTCTATTATAATTTTCTTGTGATAGTCCAAGTGGGAACGCGTTTCTCAAATCATTGGACACCTCAATTGTTAGTAAGGATTCAAATAAGTTGTTTGAATTGCTTGATAGCTTAGTAGAGGAAATTGGGGAGGAAAATGTAGTTCAAGTGGTGACGGATAGTGCATCCACTTATGTTAGTGTGGATAGACTCTTGGAGTAAAAGAGAAAGCATATTTATTGGTCTCCATGTGCAGCCTATTGTTTAGATTTAATATTAATGACATTGGCAACATTCTGGTTTTTTTTAATACACTTGGCAAGGCAAAGTAAATTACAATTTATATTTTCCACCATACTTGGATTCTTAGTTTGTTTAGAAAATATTCTAAGAACAAGGAATTAACAAGACCGGTGGTTACTAGATTTGCCACATCTTATCTTACTTTGAAAAGCATATTAGAGAGAAAGATTGCTTTAAGGGTTATGTTTGCTTCAGAAGAATGGGCAAGAAGTACTTATGCATGTATACTGAAGTTGAAAAAGTTCAAGAAATTGCATTGAATGATTACAGATTTTGGAAAGCTACAAAACATTGTTTGAACTTTGAAGTATGTCCTTCCTTTGGTAAAAGTGCTGAGACTTGTTGATGGAGATGCAAAACTAGCTATAGTTTATATTTATGAGGCAATTGATAAAGCAAAGGAACAAATTGGCAAAAATTTCAACAATGTTAAGAAGAGGTATGATAGGATTTGGGAGATAATTGACACTCATTGGGATTTGCAACTCCACAGACCACTCCATGCAGCAGCATATTATCTTAATCCCAAGTAAGTCACACTTAATTTTTAATTTCTATTATTTCATTAATAAATTTTATTATTTTTAATTTAAATTTATTTTTTGACCTCTTAATTTTTAGGTTTCAATATGACCCTAATTTTAATGCCGATGCTAAAATAAAAATTGGATTGTTCAAGACAATTAAGAGGATGTATCCAAATGTTGAGATAAGAGTCATCATTGATTCATAACTTGACAAATTTAGGAAAGCCAAGGATTTATTTGGGATGGACATCGCGATATCAACAAGAAATAAAAAAATAACCGGATAACTATAATTTAAATTTTATGAATTCATTTTTATTTGTATAATTTTTATTTTTGACTTTATGAAATTATATTTTATAAGTTCATAGAATATATAAAATTTATTTTATTTTATTTTATTTGTCTAGCTCCATGGTGGGAGAGTTTTGGAGAACAGTGCAAAGAACCTCAAAGGCTAGCAATTCGAGTACTAAGTCTTGCTTGTAGTGCCACCGGGTGTGAAAGAAATTGGAGCATATTTGAGCATAGTCATTCCAAAATAAGGAATCGTTTGGAGCAACAAAGGTTGAATGCCTGGTGTTTGTCAAGTATAATATTCAACTTAAGATGAGACCATAAAAAAGACAAGAAAGGGGGGAGACATATGATCCAATATGCATATCGGATATGGAATCGGATGATGAGTGGATCACCGAATAAGAAGAGCCATGTTTACTGGATGATGTATCTTGGTTAGATGTAAATGAATGTTTTAATGTTGATGAGGGATCTAATAACAGGAAAAGGAAGAGAGGTATTCAAAGTACTTCCTAATTCTTTTTTTTAGTTTTTATTTTTTTTAAAACAATTGCATTATTTTCTTATTTTTTTTTGTTGATCCTTAAAATGTTTTTGTAGGACCAAAGAACTTAAATGTTAATGGTAAAGGTAAAGGGAAAGAAAAGATTGTTGAGAAAAATACTAAAGTGATAGAAGATGACGAAGGTGATGAGGAAGAAGAAGAGATGATTATCCTTAAAAAAGATGATGATGATGACAACGGCGATGGCGACAACATTAGCCTTGAAGATGATTATAATGATTGAAGATTCTATTTAATTTTTTGAGTGAATAGTGAATTAGTAATGCTTAATGTTTACTTTTTTAATGGGTACACCGAACATGGATTTTTCATATTTGCATATGTTTTAGACTTAGTATTTTCAACTTACCTATGCTTTTTGAGTGTTCATTGACTAATAGATGGGTATACATTTTGATTATATTTTTATTTTAATGTTTCTTAAATTATTTTGTTATACAAATTTTGATTTTGTGCTAATTCCTATCATTTTATAAAAAAATTAAATTTGTTGCTGAATCTTACAATTCGAGTCATGATTCAAGTCGTGATTCAAGTCAAGTTATAGGCAATTCATGAGTGGAATCCCGATTTGACAACTATGGCAAAATGGAGGAATCCAGCTAAACTTTGACATCCCAAGTACCTATATGTGCGAGGATTTATTTTTGGCACGAAGTCAGATCTTGCTGATTAAGGTCTAGATCTTGGGTCAGCCATGTTGGGTACATTAGACGATGAATACTACCTGCACCTTGCTGAAAACAAATTCAAACTATTGTGCCTCCTCGGCACCCAATCAGTTGTCCTATTATTGGACTAGTACCACATCATAATAGAGGTGAGATTGCTCAGAATCCTTGTAAAGATTTTGAAGACATGCAAGAAGGCCTGGCATATTGAGGCAAATAAGAAAACAGAAGTGAAAATTCAAAACCTTTCTTGATTGAAAGAAACAAAAATCTGATACAGCAGAGAATAGATTCTTTCAAGCATGACCATTTCAATGCACTCCCCATGACCTCCATGCAATTGTGTTTTGTAGATAAATTGGGCTACCCTAGAAGAACCTAAAAGTTCTTCAATGGATCCACCATGTATCCATTTGGCAATGGTCCGGGCTTTACAAATTTCTCCAATCAAGTGGTTCCAACTCAGAAATTTGTGGAGGAGTTGTTTTTCAATCAAAATGGCCAATCAATTTTCTACAAACAATCTGCATATGTTCCACCATATTCTGCTATTTTGGTTGAAGTTTTGAATTGCAACAAAGACAACTTTGGAGATCAAAGTGATCCACATAGGAAGTGTTGATGGCAGTGATGCTTTACTCACAATTGCTTGAAGGGTTGCAAAAAAGATGGATTATGTCAAATTATAATGGCAGCATGGAAAGACTTTCGAGAGAAGGATCTTAAATTTTTGGACATAGTGCTTTCAAAGGACAAAGCGTTAAGACTGGTGCTGAAGGGAACATTTTCAGCATCCATGATTTTGTTGCCAAACTTAAGAAAATGGATCAGAATGCTAGTGAAGACATTGGGGCAAAGAGAACTGCAACGAGTGTAGGCCTGAATCCAATCTTAGACCCCTTGCAGTGTCTTTCAAGATGGTTGCTGGAGCTTGAGAGACAACAGGAAAATATAATTGAGCTTTGGTTTGCATGCAATGTTTTCTTAGTCCATAGAACTTAACTTTTTCCTGCTCTTCAAAGGGGATCCATCAAATTCTATCTACATGGAAGTGGAACTCAGGAGGTTATCCTTTCGAAGGAACACTTTCTCTTAGAGAAATCTTGATAAAATCACAGTTGAAAGTCAAAATACTTCTCAAGTACAAAGAAGTTCAACGAGAAGCATAAGGACTTTTACGACAAGAAAGCTAACCTAGTTCAAGTCAAGATTAAGGATTATCTAGACATTTGGTGGCTTTGCTACATCTACAAACTGAACGTGGATTATGGTAAGACCTACCTGCTCTAGATAATCAGTGTTGTTGCAAATATTCAGCTCTTCTTCAAGGTAGTTGAACACTCCTTCACCATTGTAACTATGGAGGCAGGCACTTCAGCTTATTGAGAATCTAAACTTCTCGTTTGATATTGTATTAGCAGACTTTTCTTGGACAGCATCAGCAACTATACCTTGCTTTGCAGATAACAAGGATAATGTCGCTGATCCATCACCGCCTCGAGTCATCAAAGTCTCTAAGGTAGCAACTTTCAAGATTTTGAAGCATATCAATGATAATGTCTACAAAATTGAACTTTTTAGAGACTATGTTTTATCTGCAATATTTAAGGTGACTAACCCATCGTTTACTATGAAGGCCAAGAAGACTAAGAAGATCTAGACTCGATGGCGAGTCTTCTCCAATCAGGGAAGTATGATGCCAGAGCTCCTAGGACACGTGCTGCCGCATGGGTCACAAGTCCCGACCCATGAATTGCAGGTCCTAGCACACGGGTTGCGAAATCCGATATGAGTTTTATCTTGTTAGGAAAGTTTAATGTTAGTTAATTTTAGGAAGTTTTGATTTTTGTGAATTTTTCTTTTGAGAGATTTTGATATTATTAGGAAATTTAGTGGTTAGGATTCTTCAATTTAGAATAGAACTCAGAATCTCGCATTGAAATGTTGAAGAAAAGAGTCCCCTCATACTACTTAGAAATACCTCCTTTGGGGCTCCAATTGTAATCACCCTAGAGAAACTTGAGGTATTGATTAGTGAAGATTCTATTATAGAAGTTATTCTTCCCTTGTTTTCTAAGGTTTTCTGGTGAGCATGTGAGAATTGCACCCTTGGAGTGGCCTGCCAGGGTGGTGTTTTCAACCTTGGAAGAGAGAAATCCACCCCATGTTCCACTTGCAACTATCATCTGTCTGTTCTAATACCTTGTAATGTACATGCTGTAGTAGATTTCTATTGCACTACAATCGGTTGCATTGACATACCCTTACTCTTTCAAGTTTTCACCCCATGTTCAACACGTCCCTAGCATCAACGAATGCTGCCATCCTGCCCTATCTGAAACTTGGGATGAGGGATATCCTATGATATGCACCAAATAGGTTACTAGGATGGCAATGTGATGGTCTCATCTTGACCTTTTGGATGGTGTTCTTATCCCAACATCCTGCAGGATGTCCCACAAGGATTTGAATCCTTGTACTAGAGGTTGCATGAAAACAATTTATGGTAGTTGGTGGTCATGTCCATCATTTGTTTGGACTTTGTTCTTCTTCTACGTAACTCTGCAAAAATTTTGTATCACATACTATTTGTGAAGCTAGTTTCCAATCCATGATTTATTCTCCTTCTCGAACCAAAACAATATTCTTAGTTCTTCTTTGTGCCATATAACTGTCTAGCTGTTTGTTTCATAGTTATTTTCCTTTGTCCAATATATTGTTGGTGGTGATCCCCCTCCTCCAACCAAAAAGAAAAAAAAAAACGTAGGTATATGTGATGCATGATCTCATTTTCAATCTGCACAATCTAGTAGTTTCTTTGATTCTTTTCTCTATTGGTAGTCAAGGGTCAGGTAAGAGTTCACTATTTTTTTTCCTAACCTCCTGTTATTCTGTTTTGCAGTAAATATAAACTTTGTGGTTGTCTCAATTTTTTTTCTTTGTTATGACTGGTTTTCTATTACCTGGATTTTTTTTTTCGAGTCTGTGGTTGATGCTCTATGGAGTGAACATTCAGGGTTCATCATATTGCTCATCATATGGAGTGAATATTCAAGGCTCACAGCGGTTTTCATCATCGTCTATAGGATGGCAGTGCCTATAAATGTTGTTTTTGACTTGTTAAGTTTGGTAAGATTACTATTTGCCCCTTAAAATATTTGGTGCTTTTTTTAATATCTGTTTTATTGGAGAATTTTGGGATGCAAGGCCTCCTTAGCCATGTCATTTTCACACCTGCTTTCCACTCTCACATTCATATTTTCACCCAATGTGTTAACTGCTCTTGCCCACAGCTTGATTACATGGCCGCATATTTGATCACAAATTTTATAGGGGTACTTGTTGAAAAATAATTGCATAGCCAATGTAAGTGTTGCGGTATATCGTTGTTCCTTATCTATTCTACATCATTTTCAATGAAAGAGAACTTGAAAGACTTTCTAGCTACCATACAGAAACAACATGGGTGTAAGACTAACCTGTGGGCAGTCCATACTTTTTAGTAGGCCAACCCAAGACTTGCACTGGGCTAACTCCAGGAACCACACTTTCTTTCATCTCTCGGAATCCTATCACTTCTGACCAGGTGGATATTCCTTAGAAAGGGGTGCCCGCACCAAAGCCAATGAGAAACCTCACAGGCACAGCCCCTTACCAAACAGACCTCGCTAAGCAGCTTTCACTCTCATAGCAAAGCAAGAAGCAATGTTTATCATACTTCATTCTTAAGATAAGGAAGGGAGGTCAGACATTTTTTTTATTCTATTTTTATTCATTAGCTTTTGCTTCTGATCAATGGAAATCAATGCTATGTGATCAATCGAGCAACACATACACACATACATGATTGTTCAGAGTATTCTCCTTTTACATATCCTCTGTTTTCGTTTTGAATATTGATTTTTTCAGTTTAAGGTGATTTAGGATCCTTTCAGCTAGGTTCACAAGCTGGCTAGCGTGGAAAATGTAGAGGAATTTGTCTTCATATATAGTTAAAAGGTTACCAAAGAACGTTAGAATTATTTATTATGCAGGACATCGCATGAATGCACAAAACTCATTATAGGGTGCACTAACTGAAATAAGTGCACTTTGGCATGCTATGGTCCTCTCATATAACACGAGCATATACCATTTAGGGGAAATTCTTTTTTTCACCGCTGGCGGTGCAAGCCCTCGGGCACTGTCTACAGTGATTGGCTCACGCGTGGGGCCGGAGCATGGTGCCCGGAAAAAAATTTTTCTTCCAGCCCGTGCGTTAGCCAATCACTGCAGGCGGTGCGCATGGGTTGCACTGCCCACGGTGCATAAAGTATTTCCCTACATGGTGTTTATGCATATTTGTGCTTTTATTAACTGTCATTCTGGATGCATATTGAACAAAAGCAATTTTAACAGTTTCTGTTAGTTCATGAATGTGGCCCATGATGTAAAATGCGAGCTTTAGGCTTTGTGGTGTTAGACCTCTCATGTTGGATCTGTATCAACTTTTATTGATGCTCCTTGGCAATGTGGAACCATCTAGTTTCATAGGGATGTGAGGACCCATCATCATGTTTGCTTGATCTCTCCAATAATATTAGGCTTATTTGTTTCAAGCTTCCAGTAAACCAGTGGCTGTAATAGCTATTGAATATGATTACAAGTGTTGCAGTTTGATTTGGGAAGGTGATCATTCAAGCAACACAGTTGATTGGGTTAACAATACAAGACGTGGACGGGAAGTTGCTTTGTCCTTTGGTGACTAGGCACCTCCATATTGTATCATATTATTAGGTATGCACCCAGTTGTTGGACTTTGTTTTAGTTATTACTTTTGCCTTACCGGTCACCCTCTATGATTCTCGTGTCCTTTGCTTGCAAAAGTTGTTGATTCTTTGTCAAAGTCTTTGACACATTAAATGGGATGAGGAATATCCTTTGTGTAAGCTTGTGTCACCTTGGGCATTATCAAGTGTCATACATTGTTATTCGTCTAGATTTCACCTTGAGGCTACATTTAGTTACCAAGTGCTCATCCTATTCTTTCTTTGAATTTTTACTTTGCCTCCTTGGAAGTATTGGGTCTGCTTTCTTAAAGATGTCCATTGCTTTAGCCTATGAAATTTTGGTGAAGAATCTCATCCTTTTTCCCTTTTAGGACAACACTAGCTTTTGTTAAATGCTTTAGCTTTCTGTAAATTGCTATGTTTACCTTGTCATCAATATTCTAAGTCTGTTCTTTTGTTTATTAATTTTTGCATTCAGATAACGTCATGACAATTTATGTGACTCATGTTATGATTATAAAGAATCAGATTCAAATGTCTGATTTATATTATTAATTTCAAGTTATATGAAACAGAAAAAGGAGTAAAATGCCTCAATATTTGACAAAATTAAGTGAAATTATGACTCAGATATATTGCAAATCTCGAAGTGTTGCTAAAGGGGATTTTTTTCATGTTCTCTTATTTCATACAGCTAAAACATAGATTATGCTTAGGGTGTACTGCTTATATCATACCATATCTTTCTATCTTGTGATTTTTTGTTTTGCAACATTATTTACAAATCCTTGGAAAGGTTATTAATTTCCAACCAGCTTAATCAGTGGTTGCTCATATAAAAGAGCATAATTAATTAGGAGCCTAATAGATACCTAGGAAATAGGGTTCCCACGTTTGCTTGGTAACATCTATGTCTTCTAATCTACATGAGATTGGTCCATTTTCTCAATCCAACTTCTGTGTTGGCTCCCATCCATATCCAAATGTCTCATATTTTCATTATTCCTCTCATATTTCTAATAAACCTTAGAGGTCTCTAAGGGACAATATTTATAGGTTTTTTATTTAATTTCATAAAGTGAGATATTTACTTTTGTAACTGCATCATTAACAATTAGCCTTTTTAACGAAATTGTGTAACATAGCAAACTTGTTACATCCACCAGAAGTATCATATGGGTTAACTGGATATAACTATATTATTGTTTATTGTTTTGTAGTTTTTTATCCTTTTCCTGTTTTTGTAACAGTATTTTTTGTTTATTAATGAAAGTTGTGGCTTGTTTTGAGTTAATAAAATACACAGTGGCATAATATCCTGCCCAGAAATTTATGTTGACACTTCTTTCTAAATTGTTGTTAACATGCTCATATTCATACTTATTTAAAATAATATGGATACAAATTATAGCATTCAATTGATATCCATATCTGTACTTTTATTTGTCAAATAGAAAGTAAGAATATGATACTAACAAATAAAAATGAAAGAAAAGGTGGGAGACCTGCTTGTATTGTAATAAATTAGTTTTCAATAATAACTTGAACTCGTCCCAACTTTATTTTGAAGATGACTGTCTAAAGATTGAATCCAGACTTGTGACCATGAGGGCTTGTGATTCAACCAACTAACAATTCCCATGGGAAGCCATACCAAAATGGCAAATATTACATATTCAATTATTCATTTATAGACTTTTTATTTTTTAGAGAAAGATAAGTTTTGCACAAGCTCATCGATCCTAACCTACAACTTAGATTGTAGGAATTTAGTCTAAATTACAGATTTCATCGCCCAAAAGAAATGATGTACATGGAATTCTCTCCCTATTTAGAGGAAAGTTCCCGCTAAATAAGATGCATGCCGAAGTTGCAGAGCCAATAAAAAATTGCCACGCACCCCAATGATAAATGTTTCCTGCTGCAGCTTTTGTTTATTACATGCTGCTGCTTTCCTGCTTCCGCAAGAGAAATCCAGGGAGAAAGACACGGAGAGAGGAGTGCTCGACTCCAGAGAGAGGGAGGAGAGAGAAGAGAAATGCTTCAGCCGGAGATAGAGGGAGACCGGTGCAGACGACACTCAAAGCACTTGACGTCAATAGGAGTATGCCCCTACTGCCTCCGAGAAGCTCTCTCGCGCCTCTACTCCGCCGACTCTGCTGGAAGCTGTGCTTCTTCTTCCACTACATCTCTTTACCCTTCCCTCTTTTTTCCATGTATCACCTTCCCTCTACTCCGCCGTCTCTTCATTTCAAAAGGAGGAGCGTCGAGGATCGAGAGTTGGTCGGTCGGATCGACGAGCTGACGAAGAGCCAATTGTTGGTCTTCGTGAGGGGCCGGAATGATGAAAACATGGAGAAGCAAGAGAAAGGGGAGGAGGAGAAGAGAGGAGTGTTTCGGTCTAAGCTGCCGAGTGCTTTAAGCAAGAGGAGGGAGGAGGGAGGAGGGAGGAGGGTGTTGCTTCGCTGCACTCCAGCACTTACAAGGAGAAGCCTTCCACCCAGTGTGTATGATTAGCTCCCTCAGGCCTTTCTTAATTTGTTGGTTGATCAGTCTTTGTCGGTTACCAGCGGTAACTTTTATTTGTGTTGAATTAATTAGAGGTTTGTATCTGTTTGTGTACAGAGCAAAGGAGAAAGAATTGCTTGCTTTCATTAAAAAATGTGGTTTTGTGTTGCTTTGCTCTATGTTTTTCCTTTGAATCCAGAGGCACGATGATAAAGGGTAGAGTATGGGCACTTGTATGATACCAGTACACCATGCTCTGGTTAACAGGTTTACTAGGAATGGAGATGGCAAACAAAGATCAGTCATCATGATCAATCAAGACATGATCCCAATGGTATAGTCATTGGGGATTATTACAGGAGATAATGACTGATTTTGTGTAGGCTGTTCTCTTGATTTGATCGTATCTTTGATTTTGATTTTGATTTTACCCTCATTATTAATAATCTGCCTTTTGGCTGATATGGGATATGGTGGTTAGTTAAAGCTTTTAGCTATTATTGGGGGTAAATCCTGCTTCCACTGAAGTCCAGTCGGATGCTCAGCGGACAATACAACCGGTAGTCACAGGAAAGCCTCAGTGGTCGAACTCATTAGCGGACAATACAACCGATAGTCATAGGAAAATCTTAGCAGTCGAACTCATTAGTGGACTAGCCCCGACCGAACTCCTCAGCAGTTGGACTCCTTCTCTAGTCAGACTTCTATGGAAGTCGAACTCCATGGAAGTCGAACTCCTTACAAACTATTGATGGATTCTTACAGGCGATCCCACTACTGAACGGTTACACGACAATAATGATTGTCATTTATCAAGACAATACGATCGGCATTTATCAAATCAATAACGATCGGCATTGATCAGGATGGTTACGACAGTCATTAATCAAGACAGTTACAACAAGCTCGGCCTATAAAAAGGACCCTCCAGATATGCTTATGCCAAGCTCTAACCTCTCCTCTCCTCCTCTAAACTCTGTCGAACTCTACATTGAGCACTCCATTTTTGTTGGCCAAAGCTAACTTGACCGTCGGAGGATCCTGCTGGAGCCACCCCCATCGGCTCCGGACGAAACTTTATTTTGTAGGTCACTGACGACGACCTCGTCCTCCTCGACTCCAGCTCGATCCGGTGTCAACCAAATTCTGCATCAACAGATTTGGCGCTAGAAGGAGGGCCCTCTATTCTTAAGGTTCCCTCGATCTTAAAGGAATGCTCAACAGCGATCTAGAGTTCTTCCTAAAAAAAATGCCTCCTAGGAAAGCTTCGACCCGACGATCAACGACCTCCGCGGTCCGATCCCGTTCAGATCCGTCTGCTCCCACTCTAGCCCCAGCAACCCAAGTTCCATCTGTAGCTATGGTGGATGCGGAGCAGTTTAACCTGCTCGTCCAGTAGGTTCGTGGCCTAACGAAGGCGATGCAGGCCATGCACCAGCAGGCTCCGACATCGGCTCAACCAACGCGAAATTCTCTAAAGCCCTATGGTTCGGTTCAGGAATGACCGACTTGGGCTACCCAACCTTCGATCTCCGAAAGAGAAAGCAGAGGAGGAAGGGCCCCTGCTCGGACCACGACTCGATCCAGGGGGAAGCTTCGCACCCATTCTACCAGAAAATCTTGGAGATCAAAGATCGTGAAGATCTCTTAGATCAAAGGCTCTTAGAAATGAGTCGATGGATCGAAGAACTCCATCACACTCCCTCCTCACATGGTAATGACATTTGTACTGACCCTCTTTTTTCGTAGAAAATTATGCAGGAATCGATCCTGTCGAATTTTAAGCTCCCATAGTTTGAAAGTTACGATGGGACCATCAATCCAGTCGACCATCTGAAAGCCTTCTGAACGATGATGTTGCTCCATGGCGCGTCGGACGCTATTTTATACCGGACTTTTCCATCGACCCTTAAGGGAGCCATCAGAAATTGATACTCGGTGCTTAAGTCGAGTACCATCTTATTGTTTGATCAGATGAGTCAGCAGTTTGTAGCTCACTTCATCAGTAGTCGGCGTCCATGTCGAGGTCTGAAATCTAGATCAATCAGTCGCCATGACGGCCCTCAAGGGCGGCCTTCAGAAGAACGACTTGCTATTCTTCCTGGAAAAGAAGTATTCCAGGGACTTTGTTGACATGCTAGCTCGAGCTAAAGGTTATGCCCGGGCTGAGGAGGCCTTCAAGATCAGGGACGATGAAGTCGGTGGCGAGCGGCAAGTCGGCGAGCTGGGCAGGTCTGTCGAAGAAGGAAAGTCGAGTAAAGCTCGGCCACATTCTCAGACTCCTTCTAGGCGCAGGCGAGCCCGAACTCCCCATCGAGCCCAAAGGTGGGGAAGCTCCGACGAAAGGGCACACCGAGGTTCTCCCCAGTGTCGAGGTTCTCCCCAGCGTCGAGGTTCTTTCCAATGGAGATTTCACAATTACGCCCCCCCTTAACGCTCCAAAGACCTAAGTGTTGATGAAAATCAGGGAATAACTTTCGAGATCGAAGAGGATGCATTTTCGTCTCAGCAAACGCAATCCCAATAAGTTCTATCTTTATCATCGTGACCATGGTCACGATACTGAGGAGTGCATCCAACTTCAGGACGAGATCGAAAAGCTCGTCAGGCGAGGTAGACTTGGCCGATTCCTACGAAGACGGCCTGAAGGATGGAAGGATCGGCTGAGGGTGCTACCACCGAGGGAGAGGACCAAGAAGATCAACCACCTCTCGGTGTCATCAATACTATCTCGGAGGGACTTTAACAAGAAGAAGCCAGCGGATCCGAAGGATCGGTGAAGAGAAGGAGGACCGAGGAACCCATGACCTTTATCGAGGTGGATGCTCAGAGGGTACAATTTTTGCATAATGACGTGGTTGTAATCTCTTTAAATATTGCCGATTATGATATACGTCGTATTTTGGTGGACAATGAAAGTTCGATCGATGTATTATTTTGCGATGTCTTCTCAAAAATGTCCTTATCCGATGACCACTTGGGGCCTATAAACTTCCTAGTGATAGGATTCACTGGCAACATCGTACCAATTGAGGGTATGATAACTTTGGCTGTGACAGCAGGGCAACCTCCGAAACTGGCCAAAGCGCAGGTCGATTTTCTAGTCGTGAGAACTCCGTCCGCCTACAATGCCATTCCTGGTCGATCTGGTCTAAATGCACTTCGAGCGGTGGTGTCGACCTATTATTTGAAAATGAAACTTTTGATAAGTCACGAGATCAGAAAGGTCAGGGGAGACCAAACTCTGGCGAGGCACTGCTACTCAATCGTCCTACATAAGGAAAAGCGATCCAACTCTTATCTTGTTAACGGATTGGATGTCCATGATGATCTCACTGAGGAGCGGGGCAAGCCTATGGAGGACCTCGTCTCTGTGCCCTTAAACGATGGAAACGTCGAGCATGCAGTGCAGAGTGGCTCCAACTTGGCAGGCGAGGTTCAGGAGCAACTCGTTATCTTCCTCAGAAGAAATGCGGACGTCTTCGCCTGGACCCCAGCAGACATGTCAGGGATTGACACCGAGGTTATGAAACATCGGCTGGCTGTCGACCCAAAGCATCGATCGATAAAAGAAAAGATGCGCCACCACGCCCTAGAGAGGTAGAAAGCAATCACCAAAGAAGTAGACAAGCTTCTTAAAGTTGGATTCATCCGAAAGATTAATTATCTGATCTGGATCTCAAATGTGGTCCTTGTCAAAAAGACGAACAACAACTGGAGGATGTGCATTGACTTCAAAAAGCTGAACAAGGCCTATCCGAAAGATAGCTATCCTCTACCCAGGATTGATCAACTAGTGGATGCGACCTCGGGCTACGAGCTCCTCACCTTCATGGATGCCTTCTCTGGTTATTATCAGATACGGATGGTACCTGAGGATGAGGAGAAGATCGCTTTCGTTACTGACCATGGTCTTTATTGTTATAGGATCATATCCTTTGGGCTCAAAAATACAGAGCCAACGTACCAGCATTTGGTCAATAAAATCTTTAAGGAGCAGATCGGCCGCAACATGAAAGTGTACGTGGATGATATGCTCGTCAAAAGTCGAGCTTCAATAGACCACCTCGTCGATCTTAAAGAGACCTTCGGTATACTCAGGAAGCATAAGATAAAACTGAACCCGACCAAGTGCGCCTTTGGCGTGACCTCAGAAAAGTTTTTTAGGTTCATGGTGTCGAGATGCGGGATTAAAGCAAATCCCGAGAAAATCCAAGCCATTCAGAAGATGACCACCCCAAAAATGATCAAAGAAGTTCAGTATCTGACTGAAAAGGTGGCGTCCCTAAATCGCTTTGTCTCAAGGTCGGTCGAACGATGTGTGCCCTTCTTTCAAGTTCTCAAACAATCAAAGAACTTTTGTTGGACGACGGAGTGCCAACAGGCATTCGAGGAGCTTAAAAACTAACTCAACTCACCCCCACTGCTGGCAAAGTCTGAACCTAGAGAAAAATTATTCCTGTACCTAGCTATCTCTCCGGTGGCCCTGACGGTAGTTCTGGTAAAAAATGAAGCGAAGATGCAGCGATCGGTCTACTACGTGAGTCGGATCCTGAGGGATGCGGAGATCAGGTACTCTATGTTAGAAAAAACTAACTTACTCTCTTCTAATTGCTATCCGGAGACTTTGACCTCATTTTCAGAAATACGTCATTACGATCCTCACGGACCAACTAATAAAAGCAGTCCTTCACCGAGCGGACACTTTCAAAAAAATCGCAAAATGGGCAATTGAGCTCACAGAGTTTGACATCAACTATCGACCCCGACCATCGATCAAGGTCCAGATATTGATAGATTTTGTGTTAGAATGCACCATTCTAGTCGAAGCCGAGCTTGAACAGAATGAGATCGGCATCCTACTATCGCAGCCGAACCTCTCCGAGGAAAGTGCCGACCTCTCCAAAGATTTTTGGGCTCTGCATGTGGATGGCTCGTCCAACTCCATCGGAGCTGGTGCGGGGCTGGTCTTGATCAGCCCCGAGGGCATCATCGTCGAGTACGTACTGCGCTTTGAGTTTTCTGTGATCAATAATGGGGTCGAATATGAAGCGCTGATCGTCAGATTAAAAATAGCGAGAAAATTAAAAATAAATCAGCTTCAAGTCTACAGCGATTTTCGGCTGATGGTAGGTTAAGTTAATGGCAGCTACGAGGCGTGGGAGGATAGTATAGTGAGATACCTTGGGAATGTGAGGGATTTGACTCCAGCTTTCGACAGTTTCGATATTCGACAGATTCCGAGGGTGGAAAATGTAAGAATCAATCTTCTCTCCAAGTTGGCCACTTCAGTCCCAGCCGAACTGCCCAAAGAAGTATTCTTAGAGACTCTGAAGTGTCCAACCCCAGAGGAACCCCAGGTCATTTTGCAGATGAAATTCGTGCCAAGCTGGATTGACCCGTTGGTCACCTACCTCAAGGAGGGGGTCCTTCCTCATGATCCGAAAGAAACTTGAAAACTCAGAAATCAGGCCTCCCACTATGTTTTGTATGAAGGCAGGTTGTATAAGAGGTCATACTCGCTCCTACTGTTGAGATATCTCAGACCTTCAGAGGCTGACCTCACATTGTGGGAGGTGCATGAGGGACTCTATGGAAGTCACGTAGGAGCCAGGTCCCTATCGCAAAAACTACTTCGGCAAGGGTACTATTGACCGATCTTATTTCATGATTCCATGGAGTATGTGAAGAAGTGTGATCGCTGTCAGAAAAATACAAACGTACAAAGACAGCCGGCCTTCGAGCTTGCTCCGCTAAGTGCATCTTGGCCATTTGCGCAATGAAGAATGGACATACTTGGCCCGTTCCCGACGATATTTGAGTAGCGAAAGTTTCTCTTGGTTGCAATCGACTATTTCACCAAGTGGGTCGAAGCCGAACCACTAGCGAAGATTACCGAGGTCAAGGTGCAGGACTTCGTCTGAAAATTGCTAGTCTGTCAGTTCGATCTGCCCCGAACCCTCATAACTGATAATGGGCGATAATTCACTGAGTTCTATGAAGAGCTAAACATCTTCCACCGCTTCATATCGGTGGCTCACCCGCAGGCCAATGGAAAAGCTAAGGTGACCAACCGGACTCTATTGCAAGCCATCAAAACGAGGCTCGATAGAGTAAAGAGAACCTGAGTGGACGAACTCTACCACGTCCTTTGGGCGTACCGAACTACACAAAAGATGCCAATCGGAGAAACATCATTCGTCTTGGCTTTTGGAACTGAGGCAGTCATCCCGATCGAACTTAAGCTTTCGTCTGCACGAGTCGTAGCCTTCAATGAGCAGCACAATCCATAAGACCTAAGAATTAACCTCGACCTACTGGAGGAAAAAAAGGAGGAAGCCCATATCCGGATGGTAGCCTACAGATGAAAGGTGGCTTGGTACTACAACTCCAAAGTTAGAAACAAGACATTCAGATTGAGGGACTTAGTGCTCCGACGAGTTGCCGTCTCTCAGCCTCAGAGTCAGGGGAAGCTCACCCCTAATTGAAAAGGCCCGTATGAAGTGGTGGAGGTCATCTGATCCGATACTTATCGCCTGAAGGAGCTCGAAGGAATGATGCTTCCACGACCTTGGAACTCAGAAAATCTGAGGATGTATTATCAGTAATCTTTCTTCAATAAAACTCCTTCATTTCAACATTATTGTTCCTTGATGCAAGAATTACGTGACGACAGGAAAGAAACAATTCAAAGACCATATCAGGAACAGGAGGAGAACCTCATCTTAACATGAAATAAGTCGAAGTCCTTCAACCTCGACCGTAGGAGATAAGATCTCCCCCAAGACAATCTCGACTGCAGGAGATAAGATCTCCCCCGAGCCAACCTCGATCGTAGAAGATAAGATCTCTCCCGAGGCAACCTCGACCGCAAGAGATAAGATCTCCTCCGAGCCAACCTCGACCGTAGGAGATAAGATCTCTCCCAAGATAACCTCGATCACAGGAGATAAGATCTCCCCCCAGCGATCGAGTTAACCTCAACTGTTGGAGATAAGATCTCTCTCGAGCGTCCGTATCAACCTCGGCTGCAGGAGATAAGATCTCCTCCGAGGCAACCTCGACCGCAGGAGATAAGATCTCCCCCGAAGCAACCTCGACTGTAGGAGATAAGATCTCCCCTGAGATAACCTCGACTGCAGGAGATAAGATCTCCCCCGAGCCAACCTCGGTTGTAGGAGATAAGATCTCTTCCAAGACAACCTCGATCGTAGGAGATAAGATCTCTCCCGAGGCAATCTCGACCGTAGGAGATAAGATCTCTTCCGAGCAACCGGATCAACCTCAGCTGTTGGAGATAAGATCTTCCGAGTGCCCGTATCAACCTCGACTGCAAGAGATAAGATCTCTCCCGAGTGCCCGTATCAACCTCGACTGCAAGAGATAAGATCTCTCCGAGGCAACCTCGACCGTAAGAGATAAGATCTCTTCCGAAGCAACCTCGGCTGCAGGAGATAAGATCTTCTTTGAGGCAACCTCGACCTTAGGAGATAAGATCTCCCTCGAGACAACCTCGGTCTGAGGCAACCTCGACCGCAGGAGATAAGATCTCTCCCGAGGCAACCTCGATCGTAGGAGATAAGATCTCCCCGAGCGATCAGGCCAACCTCAGCTGCTGAAGATAAGATCTCCCTTGAGCGTCCGTATCAACCTCGACTATAGGAGATAAGATCTCCCCCAAGGCAACCTCGACTGTAGGAGATAAGATCTTCCTCGAGGCAACCTCGACCGTAGGAGATAAGATCTCTTTCGAGATAATCTCGACCGTAGGAGATAAGATCTCTCCTGAGGCAACCTCGACCGTAGGAGATAAGATCTCCCCCGAGGCAACCTCGGCTGTAGGAGATGAGATCTCCCCCGAACGATCAGACCAACCTCGATTGCTGGAGATAAGATCTCCCCCGAGCACCCGTATCAACCTCGACCGTAGGAGATAAGATCTCCCCTGAGGTAACCTCGAGGGCAGGAGATATGATCCCCCGAGCTTCGACTTCAAAGGGTGCGGAGCTTGGAAAAGAACTTCAGCAATTGCCTATTTTGGTACTCCCTTCCTTCGAATTTCAAACTCGAAAGTGGGAGAACTATTGCTAAGGGTAAATCCCGCTCCTACCGAAGTCCAGTCGAATGCTCAGCGGACAATACAATCAATAGTCACAGGAAAGCCTCAGCGACCAAACTCATTAGCAAACAATACAATCGGTAGTCACAGGAAAGCCTCAGCAGTCGAACTCATTAGCAGACGAGCCCCGGTCGAACTCCTCAGTGGTCGAACTCCTCAGCGACCGAACTCATTAGCGGTCGAGCCCCGACCGAACTCCTCAGCAGCTGAACTCCTCCTTTAGTCGAACTTCTATGGAAGTTGAACTCCTTATAGACTGTTGATGGATTTCTATAGGCGATCCCACTACTGAACAGTTACACGACAATAATGATTGTCATTTATCAAGACAACACGATCGGCATTTATCAAGTCAATAATGATCGGTATTGATCAGGACGGTTACGACAGTCATTAATCAAAGCAGTTACAATAAACTCCGCCTATAAAAATGATCCTCCAGATACGCTTACGCCAAGCTCTAAGCTCTCGTCTTCTCCTCTAAACTCTGCCAAACTCTACATTGAGCACTCCATTTCTGTTAAGTTAACTTGACCGTCGAAGGATCCTGCCAGAGCCATCCCCATCGGCTCCAAACGAAACTTTATTTTGCAGATCACCGATGGCGACCTCGTCCTCCTCGACTCTAGCTTGATCCAGCATCAACCAAATTCTACACCTCCTCCTTGACTCTAGCTTGATCCAGCATCAACCAAATTCTACACCAACAGCTATAATATTTTTTTTCTATATTTATTGCATGCATCATCTCACATTCCCTCCATCTCAATCCCATGCTAAACATGCATGGCTCCATAGAAGCCCAAATTTGAAATAGTTAATGGTAGGAAATATAGGACGTAACATAAATGATTTGTATATTAGGTAGTGTGGCCTAAAATTTAGAGTTTAATGACATAATGACACCCCTAATCAGGTCTTGATACATTATTAATATAAAAGGTTATTGTTGCCTTTAAGATTTTCTTATTATGAAAAAAAAATTGGTCCCGATAAATGGGACAGACTTATGTAAAGAACATCATGCTTGATCTAGAAGGCAAAATCACCCTCGGGTTTGGTTAATTATTTTTCATTTGATTAATCATGATTTAGCATCTGATTAAATTAACAAAACCACACCCTGCATAATCTCAATCGCAAAGGCCATTTATTTTGTTGGTTAGGTGCGTTGATCATCCATTAATGCTGGATAATATAAACCATGCTTAGTGTGGCGGCATGTTAGATTGGATTGATGATGAACTCTAGGACCCACGGGAGGCTTGATAGATCTACCAATCTGTTCCAGTAAAGAACAGAATGCCAGCATGAGAAATTTATATATGGTATATCATAAATGGCATGATCATAGTGTTAAAAAACAAAACTTGAGTTACTCCAATTTTTAATAATTTGAGTGTTTCCAAAGTTTGAATAAGTTGACTCACGAGCAAATACAAAATAATCAAATAATATAGATACATAAATAAGATATAAAATACAACACAACATTAAATAATATAAAATAATTGATATTTAGTATATAATATAGATTGAAATTATTTTAGAATAACAACTCTGAAAATTGGGCCTAGTTATTGAGTTGGATTTTCAAGTTCTTGATTGAATCAATGTCGACAATATCAGATTCACCCTTTAAACCCTGTCCCCTAAAACACATGACAATAGAAAATTTTGATTTTGATTGACCTTGAACTTGCCCATTTTATGAATCTCCAAGATCCCAAACACTCGGATCCACCATGGAAAACCAAAAGCACTTTGTCTTGCAACTAGACAATGCAATTTTGCTCATCATTTCCAAATCCCATTCGAGTGCTGGCGGTTGGTTGCACAAATCTCACCCAAACCAACACCCGTGCGTTCCACCGCCTTAGAGGTAGCACCACAGTCCTATTATCACCACCAATATAACTAATAGATTAGGTGAGAATCCGATGTAGAGGTTGAACATTTATGTATTTATTTATTCTGAGTGAAAAAGGAAGCGGAGAAGCTGCCACCCGGCTTTTATTACTTGAGAGGTTAAACCTTCATGAACTACTAGAAAATGAGCTTAGAATAATAATATTAGAGCTAAAGGGACACGTAACGTTGAGGGTGGTTCCTTGGTCGGGGGGGGGGGAAACGGTCTTTAAATAAAAACCTTGAAGTGATGGGCGTACGAGTAATTTACCAAGTCGAAATGGGTCATCGGCACACGTGGGAAGACTCTTCCGCACGGAGCGCAGCTTCCACGCGCGTGCGGGCAATTCCTCGCGACTTTTCGCACGCGCAACTCGCCGACGCACGGGATTTAAAAATGGCGGAAAGAGAGATATGAGAATCGGCGCGATTTTTGCCGGCGGTTGTTGTCAGGCGTCAACGCACGGGATTTAAAAATGGCGGAAAGGGAGATATGAGAATCGGCGTTCGACGCACCGTGCAGAAAACTTGCACGGAAGGAAAGATGGTCAAACCAGGAATATTATTCAAAATAGAATGCTGGAGGATGTCTCCCCATTTCCCTCTGAAATCTTTAAAGCTCTCACCTTCCTTCGTTCTTTTTCAGTAAATTCCCATCGTGCTTCAGTGGTCAAGAATAGTAAAGCTGTTTTATATATATATATATATATATATATATATATGCGCCAAACCATGTGCCATGTTTTGTGTATACTATTTATACGACTTGAATTAAGAAACCACAGGCAGATTCCATGATGATGTTAGATTTAATATTATATAAATCATTTATCTTAATCACGTGTGAGGATGTTGGTTTTTGAGATAAATCACTGCTCTTACCAAGGAACAAACCATCAGGAAGGTGAATCTGTCTTAAAATGCCATTTGGGAGGCCATATCCGAAGGGAAGTCCTTCCTCTAAATGATTAAAAAAAAAAAAAGGTATAAATCTCAATTTCACTATGTCAGAAATAGTTGTTAAATGAGTAGGCTCTTGTATTCGACTAAATATTCAGTCCAAATTCAAGCCGGATAATTGGTAAACAAGCCAAGCTCATATCAGACTTTGCTCACTCAAGTTCGTCTTAAACGAAATCAAAATCAAAATAATTACATAATTATAGATGATAGTTATTTTTCAAGATAAATTTTATAATATAATTATTGAATGCTAATATAATTTACATATAAATAAATGCATTTTAATTAATTATTGAGATACAACATACAAATGTGAAAGCATTAAGGAACCTTAAATATTCAATGGATTCTTGAACAACTCAACTTCGAATTAAAATTAAATGAGCCGACCCAAGCTTGACACAATTAAAATTCTACCCAAGCTTCAATTATGCCAAGCTTGCCTTGATGAGTTTGGTTTGCATACACCCCTAACTAAAGGGAGAGTTAGCTATCAGCCTTGGGCCATTATGAGCTAGCTCAAACCGGACTCAATCACAAATCACACTAAGCGTCAGTTATGCCAAGCTTGCTTGAGTAGAATTCTCATACACCCCTAACTAAAAGGAGGTTAGCCAATCAAGCTTGCTGCATGAAGGCCAAAATTTATACTTTGTCCACCAAAATTATCACAATAGTTTTTATGTCTCGTAGCAAGTAATTCTCTCTTCTTTAAACTTGTTCTTCACCGTACTAGAGCATGACCCGAAATTTATAACCTCAAAAGCGTAATTAAAGATCCATCAAAATCATATGGTGGTTATTTTTATTAATAATTTTCAGAAAACCATGCTTTTATAAATTTCCCGGAAGTTTTTTCTGTGACGAGCTTCGGAGATTAGTAAGCCAAGTGGGGTCGGTCCAATATCAATCTTAATTTCTTGGATTTCCTCGAGTCCGCCAACTGATCCCACTTAGTTGAATGTATCCAAAGCCAAAGCGAACACCATATTTGTGGACTTTGAAAAAGGTAAGAAATATCCAAGAAATTCCCCAGCCCCTCACCTATATTACCTTTCCAACCGCATGCCCATGCAAGAGAACCGAGAGAGAGGGAGATGGGTAGGCCAAGGATGGAGGATGCCAGGTGCAAGAGGCACCCAAAGCACCAGCAGTCCAAAGGGGTGTGCCCCTTCTGCCTCCGAGAGAGGCTCTCCGGCCTCCTCGCCGGCTCATCTTCGGGAGCCTATTCCTCGTCGTCCTCCGTCTCTTCGTCCCCTTACTCTTCCGACTCCGACCTCTCCTCCTCGGCCATCACTCCTCCCTACCTCCATGATCTAAAGAGAGCGAGGCTGTTTCTTCTATTCAAAGCAAGAACTACTCATGGCGGCCGGTTGGTCGGTATCAGCGAGCCGCTGACCAAGAGCCTGTCTTTAGCTTCTGCGTTGCTCGGTAATCGGAGGAAGGAAGATAAAAAGGATCACAAGGAGAAAGGGACTGATAAGAAGAAGGAAAGAAGGTCCTGGCCTAAGTTATTAGGTGGCTTGTGGAGGTCGAGCAAGGCTGGTGGTGTTTCGTTGCACTCGAGGACCGTCAAGGAGAAATCCGCCCTATTTGTATAAAAATATAAGGTTTTCTTTCCTAGTGCTTTGTTAGTTTTTTTTCTTTCGATTTGCTTTGATGTTATTATTATTTTTTTTTAATAACAAAATACGGGGTTCCATTCTTGTATGGATCGATTAAAGGTCCATGGAACTCCATCAAGGTTTAAACATAATGATGGTGTTATTACGCTAGAACGGTTTTGGAGGCCAAAGTTCATGTTGTTCTATATCAATATCTGGAAATTGGAATTAAAGAGTATATACTGTCTGGAAATTATTCTGTCCCAGCTGTTGGTATATAAGTAGAATATAATAAGAGTGGTTATTTGAGATTTCCAGTTTATCCACATGATTTTTTTTAAAAAAAAAGATTTAAATCTCTATATGCTACCTGGAGGAAGAAATAGATCAGTGAACAATTTAGTAGCGTTTTTGTTTTTCATTATAATTACAAATTACAACAACCGTAACAGTAAATGTTTAATTCCTAAATAACTCGGCAAAAGGATAATTAGTTGGCAAATTATGACTGTTAGTTCCAATAATACGAAGGGTAATGTCTTGTAGTTATCGTGAAGCTTGTTCTTTTTTCTTTTCCTTTTGGTTGTTGTATCTTGTAAATCTGATGGATACGTTTTCAAATTAGTGTCTATTTGGGTAATCTAATAGGATCAGGCTCAATTGCCAACTAGATTTATGGATCAGACATCCTATTTGAACATAGTCTACATAAACCCAACACCACCTAGCCTGAATCTAAAGGAAAGGAAAAGAAACTTTCATGAGGCTACGGTGTAGGGTGGACTTTGGTGGGCCATTGGAAGATGCAATTTGGATAGGCCAATTGGCCCCATCCATATAAGAATATCTAAATGAGCCCTTAAGAGCCAAATCTTTTAGACTCCATTTAGATAATCCAATAGGATTTGAGCTTAATTTTTTTCCAAGTTTTCCGATTCAACCTAACATCCCTCAACCCAAATCCTATGGGAAGCACAAACCAACAAGCCCACAAGCCGAGATTTAGTCTGGGACTTCGATGGGCCATTAGAGGATGAGGAGTGGGCAAGACAACAAGTCTAGTTCCTGTATGAATATCCAAACAGACCGATCTATTTGGATATTCTAATACGATTGGGCTGAATTTCCTGCTAGAATTATAGATTGGGCATTCTACTTGAGCATGGCCCATATCAATCCAACACTCCCCTTCACCCACAACCCCCCACCCACCTTTTCATAATTGTATATATATATATATATATGGTAATGTAGATGAAGTTGCTAAAAGAGGAAAACCTGGCCGTTAGAGATAATCTATTGTATTTTAAACAGATGAACTATGAACATTAAAAATAAAGATAAGGGATGGAGATACTAAAATAAAATAGAACAAGACCTTAAGGTTCCCACGATGCTTCAAGAAGCCCTTAATCATAGTTTCTGGGAACATGGAGGGCCTAAGTTAACCTTCAGCTGAACTGGAAAGATTGAGCTTATCTAATCCCTAAATTTTAGGATAACATAAATCATCTCGAATGGTCTACTCTTCTATCCCTGTTTTCATTCCTCACCTTGCAGCCAAACAGTCCTGGAACCAGTAGTTATTAACAAAGGCATTCGATTTCTACGAGGTGAGCCCCGGTTCAGCACTCCCAGTCTGCTCGGGGCCTGGCACAAGCTTAGGTGGGCCGGGATGGGGATGCTCGAGCACTTCGTAGGTTTCATTGGCATTCAATACTCTTAACCTCCAATTGATACTGTTCCATCCTAAATTCAAATGAATACCAACCCTTTCGATTGGGTCCACATCTTTCTTCTGATTTGCTGTCCCCTACCAGTACTATTTTGGTGACGCCCTAAACCTGCATGTGACATCACACGTCACGGTCAGGGATCAGATACCCACCGGTGAATAGAACATGTCATCGTTATCATATATGTGGGACCAATGGAAAGCTTCCAAGAAACCACTCCAAGTAGAATTCAAATAAAAGAGAACAAACGTTCTTGTTTCTCTGAAAAATATCTATATTTCATTGAATTCTTTGTTGAAACACGAGGAACAAGGGCTAAGCTGGCCAAACGCCAGACGTACAGATTTGCCTTCTTCATCGGCATACATGTTGATATCTCCAAATACAGGCTGGAGTCTTAGATGACCCTATGATCTCATGAATTCCAGCTTAGTCCTCTGACGCTCTACCTGTTCATAGTCCATCCTTACCCGTATACAGCCTATGATATGTAAACCAAATCTCCTGCATGACCTGCAGGAGATCCAATCAAAAGAAAGGCTAGACACAAACCTGCTATTGAATCTGTACACTGTCCAGAATCCCACAGTGTAACATCCTTGTCATGTAACCATTTTACTCCGCTTTCTTAGATGAATTATGTCCTGTACTATCTCATTAACCCTGAAGTTGTTACATCCACATCGTCACCATCTAAATCTTGGTCTCTCTTTGGACGTTGCTTCAATCTTTGGAAAATTTCATCAAGGGACTCGGAAGAGGAGACATAGGAATGGACAGGAGTTGGCTGAGCTTGCCGCAGTGGAAAAAACTTCCTTGCCCCTACATTGGCCCTGAAATTCTGGAGACCAGTCTTCATTGATGCCCATCTAGAGGCTAATCCTGTCGATGTACCAGCTGTTAAGCTGTCAGACTGCTTCGCAGCATTGCCTGTATCAAGCAAAGATACTGAAGCTGGTGATGTGCCA
This sequence comes from Cocos nucifera, assembly GCA_006176705.1. Taxonomy (NCBI): domain Eukaryota; kingdom Viridiplantae; phylum Streptophyta; class Magnoliopsida; order Arecales; family Arecaceae; genus Cocos; species Cocos nucifera. The sequence continues at coordinate 2,696,220 of QRFJ01000013.1, forward strand.
TTCTCTTTTGACACTAATGACTGCCTGCCTTGCTGCTTTCTTATCATTGAGTATTTGCTTGCAATGGTTTCACGATTGGTACTGAATTTATGGCCCTCTTCTTTCAGAGATTTTGCTTGATTCTCTTTTCCATTTTCCATGGATGGAGCAGCCACGGGTTTCATCTCCACTGTGCTCTTATCCTGGACAGCATAATTGAACAAGTGGCTTGAAAAAAGAAATGGATGAACAGAATTGCAAGTAAAACACGAGGTCTATTGGTATGAAGTGTTTTCTTTTTTGTGTTTTTCTTTTTTCTTTTTTTCTTTTGTTCTTTTTTTTTTTTGTCTTCTGTTGGGGGTTGAGGTTTGAGGGGGGGGGTTGTTCAACTTTAAGGTTTGTCATGCAATCCAATTACCACTCTTTTGTTGCATTGCTTCGGCTTTACCGATACCTTCCACGCAATCCAGAAAACAAAAAAGACAACATTCCTCAACCATCAATCACGGTGAAATGATGGTGAGTCTAAAATATGACCCATTCCACATACCAAAAGGAAGAAGGTCAGTGGAATGGAGTTGGCTCATTCTCAACTGAAATTGTTAATATTAATCTTTTTTCTTTGAAGCTAACATGCTAACTACCTCAATTGTGTAACTTCTATGCTGTAATAGGATTGCAACACAACCAAGGATATGACATACCAGTGGTACAGTGGCAGATTCAACATCCACACTCGTACCGTTAAAATTTCTTGCTAAAGGTATAACTTGCTCACCAACTTTGCACCCTTGCTCGAGCCAAGACCTCTCTGCAGTGATATAAAAAACCTGCAAATATTAGTTTTCTATCCCTGTAGGTAATGTTGAAACTAGTAATGGTCTGCTACAACTATCCTAACGCCTATGTTGATGCCAATGCCAATGCAGTGATAAAGAAGACCATGAATATCAATTATCTATCAAGAAAGGAAAAAAAAAGGAAAAAAGGAAAAAAGAAAAAAAAAAGATAATGGATTGCAAGAAACATTCTGGTGCCCGCAAAACCAGTGTAAGGTTGTTGAGGACTGGTCATTCAGGGTGCAGGAAACAAGTATTTAAAGCTGAACCTAGCCTCACTCTATATTTGAAAATAAAACAAGCTCTTTACCAGCCAAACAAAACTTGCTCAAATCAGCTTGCGTAATTCAGAAACATTATATTTGATCTGATATGGATCAAACAGCCACATGATCTAGGCCCAAGCCTTCTTATCTCAAAATTGAATGTATTGAAGCTTGATTTCAATTTATGGGCATATAACACCAAGGCCTCTCACGTGAGAACAACAACTAGGGAAAACAAGATTAAATGGGGGGGCTGAAATCCCTACTGCGTCCATGCATAGCATACAGGAAACAAATGCATAACCAAACAGAAATAAAAGAGTGGACGAAGTGGCAAGTTGAAAAAATGAAATAATATGAAAACGGAAAAATATATTTCCCACCTTTCTGAAGGATGATCATACCAGATGGATCAAACCCATCCATGTCTTCTTGCTCGCTTTGGAACTTAAACCATTTCCAGCTTCCAAAATAATCAATTACTCGGCCAAAGAAATTGCTAGCAACCAGCAGGGTGTAAATAACCATAATAAGTGGGTAGATTTTGTTAAACCCTCTTCCAAAAAAGGGGACGGCATCATCAATATTCCCCATTCTCTGCATGATGGAATCACAAAGTTATCACTCTACTGTTGCATAATATCATGGAAAAGCTTTTTAAGAGCTTCCTCAAGCAAATAATATGATAACCTATATTTAATAAAATCATGAAGGCCAAAAGGTACTTTTTTTATAACTTGTGTTTAAGTGAGGAACAACATATGAAGCAGAAATAGATGGAGGTCATCATACTAAAAAAAATTGTATCTAAATTCAACCCTGGATCAAAAGTCTGAGGAAATAAAAAACAACATGGATTCAGAAATGCCCTTTTTCCCCTATTTGTTTTGCCACCTATTGCTGAAGCAAACATGAGAGACAGTGTGACTAAAGCTGTTAAGAGCAGTTTAACAGCTCTCAGATATTTAAGCATTTAAATTGTTCAAGTAGGTAAATGGGCTGCTAAGCATCTGAGCACCTAAAATGAACTTCTCCAATTTTAAAAATATACCACATTGCTTAAGGTAATAACAAATATTTAATTTAAGATACAAAAAAATCGACTGGTTAGGAGCTAACTTTTACTAAGTAAAAGGATGTAAAGTTTTTATTAACCCTAGGACTAAAAGAAGAGAAGATAAATATGCACAAGAAGAAGATGAAAAAGAGTTATTGTAGAAACAGTTAAAGGTAAAGGAATACATATAAGAGAACATATAAAGGTATCTAGTTTTTCTATGCCCAATAGGGGTCAAGAAATTTTTTCTGAAGTGAAAGAAAGATTTAGATACTTTGGAGGATCACTCTAAGACATTAATGAGTGGATTCCAAGGATTTTTCTTGGATAAATTTGGTATGATAAATGATACAAACCCAGATTGGATGCCGTGTCATTGTTTGCCTCACAAACAAACAATAGAGATACAGTCTTAACCAGAATCATTATCAATGAAAAAGAAAGGAAAAAAATAACAAGTGCATAAATTATGAGAGAAGTTACCTTTTCAAAAATAGTTTTGGCATTACCACCAAGACGAATGAGATTAAGAAAATTGTAAGAAATGGGAGGTGCATACCGCGCAACCATTCTAGCCAAAATTAGATTGAATTTCAATGGTTAAATTTCTGTATAAGTACTTTTCATACAACTCAAAGAACATAAATAAAAGAAATCAAGCCAGAATGAAAAACTTACGAGCATATCATAAGTAAGCTAACCGAGCTTGTTTGTCTTGGAGTTAATGAATAGAACATTAGCATTCCAATCTTGAACAAGGAATAATATGTGCAAATACACATGTACATCAGTGGAACAAATGCAGCTATCTGCAAAGCATATTTGTAATTATTAAATTGCTAAAACATAAATAAACTGAGGAAAGTAACAAGATGACAGGAAAATCTCAGTAAGTAGAGACAGCAAGACTGTTGGATGCCTTGCAGACTTCTTGAACAGAATCATATGGATGGATAAATGAATCATGCATAATGTACATAACAAAATATAAATAGTTGGATTTGCACATGACCTGCACATGCATTTACACCTGGAAACAGAGTGATCTTGCCAGTGATATACAGACTGAACTATGAGCATTGAAAATACATAATATGGTTATTGCCATATTGGATAATGTTACAGATAATGATATGTGTCACTCTATTGATGCTCATATACTACATAAAACATCACACACAACCGTATGAGGCAACGCTCCCCTCGATAGGATTGTCAGTTATAACCTCTGTGACCTTACAAGAACAATCATGTAAGAACTAAACAATATCAGTGGACAACCATCATATTCTTTTTCTCATGCCTCTCCTCTGCAATTGTGACTTGATCCACTCCAGATGTTTGTGCTAAAATTTCAAATCAACAACAGTTAGAAACCAAAAACCATCATAGTCTTTTGTCCCTTGTCTAACAAGGATTCAACATTGCTGTCAGGTCCATGATCGTCAAACCAAAAGCAGCCCCATGTCTTGTTGGTAGTCTATAGACAAGGTGATTGTCTATGCATCTGGGCAATTACCCAGTTCCCTTAGTCATACCAAAAAAGAGAGAGAGAAATTCATCCTCTCATCTTTGTTCTTTTACATTGTTGAGAAACCATTCATTTTTAATGGATCTGTTTCATTTATATAATTAGAATTCCTATCATTGTTAATAAACCAGCATGTTAACACTGCCTCAAGTCATAAGCAAATGCTTGTTTTGTGCAATCATAACTCATAAGTAAACTATGATAGTAATAACATCTACCAGACTACCACCGTACTTGAAGCTCAATTGTGAAGACTTCCTATAATTTTTGGGTCATCCAATTTGCTGGAGGCTGGAATTCAGTCTTAGGTTTAAATGAAGGACCATAAATGGTGACATGTTTGTCACTTACATATTTCATTTTCCATTTTTAACAAATGATGCATGGATTCCAATTAGGAAGTGAGATATGCCAGATGAACCCTAAAAAAAATCATGGTGCGACATGTGCACAGGCATGATATGTACTCATATAAACTTATATCACGATAGACAACCATAAGGTTAATTGCTGCAACGTAGACATCATCTATTTGCCTATCCAGATGCCCAAAAATCTTGGCCATCACTCACATTGTTCTGGTTTAGGAAGTGGTTGCCTAGCATGGTAATGCCCATCCAGCCCAGCTGGTCAGTCAGCCAATACCCAGGTGACTGTCTATAACAAAAACAATAAGATATGAAACCTACTTCAAAATCCAAAGAATTTATTGACATGAAGTTTTGGGGAGTGAGCAGCATCATTGAGCACTGTTTCACTTGTTTCATTGTCATCAGTCATTGATCACACCATATTCTTGAGAAGTGGCCATACATGTGCTTCCCACCATTCTCCCCACAAGATGGTTCATGTAGAGTTAATTACTCCCAACGTCACCAGGGCTGGTGAACAGAATTTATAGCTACAGAACTCCCATGCTGCTGTCCAATGATACCTGATTTAGCTGGGCTTTTTAACGGGTCATTCTGATCCATGCTTATTTTCTTCTTCATTCCATTTTCGCTTATTTAGTCCTATGGCATTTTTTTGCCTCTTGTTCCCTTCTCCTAGTTTAGGTGCCTCTTCTGGATCATGATCCTTGCCAAAATTCCTGCAAATGCACTTTTTGCAACTTCAAAACAAATGTTTGTAGATCCCACTTGTTCTACACCTTTCATGACCAGCACATTTGTGGGTACCAGTTGTATCATTCGCACAAAAGTATGATCGATCTTCTTTCGCAACATCAACCATTAGATTGCACCTCACACTGCTCTCAAAGTTGGTGCACAGCTCTCAAAGCACCCCCAACATCTTCCCTCCCTCCACGTACATAGATCTCAAAGTGACTACTGCGCCATCCAATGGTTGATATCACGAAAGAGGATCAATCATTCTTTCGTGTGAAAGATACAACCCGAATCCCACTTTTGTTGCTTTTCTTAGCTGATGAGGTAGAGTTTGCCCCTCATCATGTTATTATTTAAATGCCTCAGGATATTCCACAAATTCACTTCTTAGCCGTCAGCATAATAACCATCTTCACCACATTACTGGAAAATTCTCAAATTATTCTTGAATTTTTTTTTTAAAGCCAGATGATTCTGCATTCCATTCTTCCTATATAAGTTAATGGAGAATCATTCATTTATTCAAAACTACTTCAAGACACCTTCATTAGCTACAAATAGCATGCTACTGCTACTCAAGTTGGCTTTGTTTAGTACTCTTGCCACTCCATACTCATTTTCATGTGAAAATATCTCAATAATCTTAAATTCATTATATTTGTTATTTTTTCTTATTCTTAGCTATATGAATTATTTTCATATTTTTTGGTTAAATTTTTTTCATTTTACAAAATGCCAAAACTTTGCATCTAACCGAATTGTTCCCAAAAGCTGAACTTGTGACTATGGCAATGAGCCCTGATAGATCCTTTCTCTTCATCTTCTCATTCTTAAGCTTTGAACTGCTTTTGGGGCTGTCTACCTACTAATCTCTTGATTGCCCATCTACTTGTACCTAGAAATGTCATTATGATCACCCTAACCTCATGTGTGTCACATCATTGCATCCTTGCCATGTATATAGCATGTGACTGTGAGCAATGGAATGCTACAGCACCATCCACGGTTATCTAAGTAGGAATAATTAGTGGAGAAATTTGATGCATCTGATCAAGGTTCACTATCTTGGTACCAAAATCTAAACTGATCAGCAGGCAGTACGCTTCGGTATGCCCTCGTGCCATTCCGTATCAGGCCTGAACCAGCACAGTGAGAGGGTTGCTGACTTCAACCAAAAATCCCAAAACAATTGGAAAAAAAACCCAATGAAGTCAGCAACTAAATCCAAAAAAAATTACAAAACAAGAACCGAAGCCCCTATTTCAATTGGGAGGAGGGTGGAGCCCATCCTCCGGCTTCGGCGGTGGCATGGCAGCCTCACCAGCCCTCTGAAGGCCTCCGAGGGCCTCCTCTCTCCCTCCCTCCATCCTCATTGAGCTCCGCAGCAATGTAGAGAGCTCGGCTGCCCTCCAATGGACTCCGGAGGCCCTCTCTCCCTCTCCTTCCCTTCCCCTCTCTCTTCCTCTCTTTCCTTCTCTCCCTCCTTGCCGATTTCTCATTTCAAATGCCAAAACCATCTTGGTAGGCTGTCAATACAGTTTGGCATGCCCTGAATTGGCCAGTTTGGCAAACCATGCATTTGATCCAAAGATCATGCTAATTGCCGCATCTAATGTCTTCTAAGAGGGTATTCACGATCAATGCCTCAACCTCATCCAATTCTATTCGGGTACCATGATGCCATGTTTCGTTCTCACATCACGAGCGTTGGGACAGTTCAAAACAAGGTTTAAATCTCTGTACTGGTGTTGTCTCAGTTTGGGCAGGATCAGCATTGTCCTAGAACAGACTAGAACAACAGGAATGCAAAGGGATTTTTTTTTTTTTTTTTAAAAGATGGTATCTAGGATGCCAAGCCATCAAGTGTTGGCATGGGTATGGAGAGACCTGAGGTCCCAATTGCATCCTAGGACCCAGTCTCTCTGCTCCAATATAGTATGGCTTGGATGGACTGGGTCCCCTTGTGGTTCGAAAGATTTGAAAGTTCCTGGCATCATCTATTTAACAATCTCCCACCCTAACATCATGCATACAGTATATGTGGACCATTTTGTTAATGCTCTTGCTTCATTCATTACATGAATGTTAGAATGTTGCTCTTTATGTCCAAGTACCATAATTGGTTGCCTTTTCTTTACCACTACCCCTATTAACATTAAGTAGGCTAGTAAGCCTATGGATCAGTCTATTGCCGCATCTGCCTTTCAAAGGCATTCTCTTATCTCCCCTAATGGCAGCAATGGATGACTATGGAGGTCATTAACATTCATCAATGTCAAATATTTATACACCACTCCCTACCATGACAATCAAAATCTTCTTCAGAATATTAGCAATTTAGCCTTTCATGAATGGTCTACCTAGCAAAGCTGAGAATTTCACTTTCACTAAGAATCAAATTGCCACACACATTATACATTCTGTTTTCAGCATCCATGGAGCAAACTCTAGGTGTCTAATGTGCCAGAGGGGACAAACTCACAGAAATTGATGTTTATTTTACTCAGAATAACAAGAGATGATCCAAAACCTCTACTCATATTGCATGTAGGGCATCTGCCATATTTATCATTTTGAACATTAAAACATTTCCGATCTTTCTCATTAAATTCCAAATATCAAATGAAAGGTTACCAACTGATTATTTCACCTCATTTTATTATTAAGGATTAATACATGTATAAATATAAGTCTGAAAATTTGTGTAAAATGCTGCTGTATATATTGTTTCATCAAGCAACAATATTAATAATACTTTTGTAATAGAAACCAAGATGTATGGAGATACAAGTCATATAGCTCATGATTCGTAATGCAGTATACAGATAAATCGTAAGAGCTTTTCCAGGAAAATAAGTGATAAACAAATTTTTCATTTTTCTGATTGAACTCCGAAATGGAACATATTCATTCTCAAAATCGTAAATCAGAAAAATAATCTTGGTGCAAATGGACAGCCTACTAAAATATTCCTTGTATTTTCAGTGCAGATCAGTATATAACCTTGGAGCAAAACCATGCAAAACCTGTTCCTCATATGTTCCAAATATTTACCTGGACTAGAACTTCTTGCTTTCGCACAGCACGTATAAGAATGGAGAAAAGAGATAAATCAACTCCACTTGGTAACAAAGTGGCCTCAGCCAATAGAATAGCAGCAGACATGCAACCGAGGATCACAGCCAAGAGTTTCTGGAGTTGCTTTCTTAGTATACAACGCCATAAGAACTCTGCAAGAGCCACAAATAGTTTCAATAATTGTTTTGCAGTCTCAAGGAACTGACATATCTTGATTGTCTACACAATAAAGATTCTTTGATGTGACGATCATTCAGCATACTGAAAAATTTAAGCATATTTCCATAATCATGCATCTCCACTTGAAGTATCAAGCATCAAGAAAACAAATTAGTATCTCTTAAAGGAACAGAAGAATACCCATAATATCAAAAAAGGATCCTAGATTGCCCCTTCGACTTTCTCTAAAACTTGAAATATATTTCCTGCAACAGTTGGTAGCCAAAGAATTGCATCAAATAAAAGAATAATTTCGCAAGTCATCAAACAGAAATTTAGCATGCTGATATTTTTCAACATCTTCATAAAAAATAAAGGTAATTCAGGATCTTATTTCCGTATCCATTATATTAGCAACATTGCATCATCATTTGTTTGCTAGCATGCAGGACAAATCTAGAAGCTTTAAGGCAGGTGATTCCATTATTCAATATCATTCTCCTTTCCAAGTTAAAGTGTGAATAAATCAATGACCATGGTCCGAAGTTTCATCTGAAATTCCAAGACCAAAACCAGAAGTTTCAGGTTCCGCCCAAACCTGATCTACTCTTTTGGATTTCCGGCATAAACAAACTTAAAGTTCAACTTTATGCATACACAGCATTCTCATTCTAACTATTTGCATCCGTTTTCAATTATTTGAAAAGCATTTCCTCTAGACCTTGACCAAAACTAGTTTCAAGTTTTGGGAGTCTTTGGAAGCCACTGTTATCTCAAATCCAAAGGGGCATCACAAAAAAAGGTAAATCTTTTGGCATAGTTTTTGCTATCCTGAAGCTTAAATTTCACAGAAATTTTTAATATCATATTTAGATTGCTGATGATATGGTATATATAAAAACAACTTCTTTGAACATTTTATTTCCAAATATTCAATAAGAAACTATGAAAACAACATATCGAAAGTCCTAAGCAATTATGAAATGATGTCATCACTTTGTCCCCATTCTGGTCGATATTTTTATTTTTCTTTGCAATTTGCAATTGAAACAACCAAATTAGATGAAACCACCAAAATTGCCGAAATTAAAATTCATATGGTTCAACAGGCACTGAAGCCAAGTTTTCAAAAACTTACCATTGACTAGATCTCACTTATGAACAGGTAGATCTTAGCAAATTTATACATGATGCAAGTTACATTAACAAATGAAAGAGAATAACGAAGACTTTGTTAACCCCCCACCTAATGCAATTGTGCTCCTACCAACTTTCTCCCTCCTTAACCTTTTAAAGAATTTTTAAATTAAGCAAATTTGGTCTGGTTGTTTATCTAATTTGATAATTTTGGACAAAGTTAGACAACTTGAAACTTAAGGAGCAACTACCAGAGTAAGTACAGGTTAACAAGAAGGCTGAAGTCAAAATAACATTTATTTGAGGTAATTCCATAAGAAAGCTGAGATAGCACTTAAGGAGCAGACTTTGTCAGAAATAGGCAAATCTCTGGCAGGTCAATTTGATGCGGGGGAGGGGAGAGATTATTACCTCAAGATAATAAGATTTTCTTGTAGAAAATACCAAGGCAATCCCTACACCATGTCCAGGAGACAATTGGTGACAATCCATAAAACTTTAATTCGATGGATCAAAATATTGTTTTAATTTGATGAATAAAATTGTGCATGCAAACAGATTTTTTTTTTTTGGTATCCCTGCAATATTTGTGTCCTAGTCTTTTAGGATTTAATTGGGTAATCACATCCATATCATGTTGCATCTATATCCATGTCTGCATCCATGCACCATCACTCTCCCCTCTCCACCACCCATTTCCTCCTATCATCCCTTCACTTTCTCACCACCCTCCCAGTTGTTTCTCATCACCTTCTGACATACTTGTAGCATCCCATCTTTACCTCCAACAAGGAAGGGTGAGAAGAGACAGAGAAAAAGAGATAAGGGTAAAGAATACATAGATGGGTCAATAGACCAACCTTAGATCAAGTGCAAATGGTGAATGAAGGGGCACACATTCATCAAGGCTAAAGTGAGCATGTAACCAATCCACATATATCTAATGATTGAGAGCTTTATAGAATTTAGAGAAATTTCTATCAAAAGGAGCCAGCTAATATGTTTGTATACTTTAAAGTATAAATAATTGGTGCATAAATCACGAGAATGCTAGAGAAAGGGAAGTGGTAGGCAACATTACAATATCCAACAAAATTTATTTCCAAATTTGTCCAAGTTCATTCAAAACGAAGTTTCTCAGTTTAGAACATTTAATGGAATAAAGGGGGAAAAAGAAAGGACAAAGGAAGGAGAAAAATGTTTTAATATGCATATAACCTTTTAGTGGAGTCAGCAGTAACCTTGGTTTTATATCTCAATTTATGATTAACAAGAATCCATTCAACCAGCTTTCCTAGTTTAGCAACTTAGTAGCAGTTATGACCATTTTATTAACTATCATAGTCTAGCTCAAAGGGGGACATGTCAAAACAAAAAATCAACAACAATGTGAAGATAGAATAGCCAAAAAATGTTTACATGGAATACAATCCATAAAGTATAGATTTGCAAGTAAATTTGTACATGAAGTTTGGATAGGGGCTTATCTTGGTATCTCATTTTTGCTCTCCAAAGAGTCAAGAAAAAAATTCATGTGGATGATACAGAGAGTGCTAGATGGTATCATTTACCAGGTAATTATATTGCATTTTGAAAAGTGTTAAGAGCTTCGCAATAAGTCTTGAGATGATCTTCCATACCAAGTACTTCAATGAGGCAGCTTGGTTGGACTATCAGAGGTAATTCATCTACTAGGCAAGTCTTTCTTGGAGGTTAACTCATTCAACATTCAAGAAACCCCAGTAGTCATCAATTGTTGATGAAGAAGATAGAATAAGATATGCTGAAGTGTATAAACTGATACTTTTCATACCAAAGAATAAAGACACAAAGTGCACTCACTTACTTTGGTTCAAACAAATCCAAACCCATTTATCAAGGAGTTAGGAGACCCTCAGAGTTCAGTTTTCAGAGGCTTATGTTGTCTCAACTAATTATTTTACCATTATCTACTTGAATGGAACAAGAAAACTTATTTCTCAAATCGCCTGGATCATTGAAAAGAAATAAGATGATTATGACTCCAAAAGCTTGTGCTCTATCAAGTTTGTCAAAGCTTATTCTAAAATGCTGATTGCAAATTTATTGAGAATAGGCAGCGGAAAGGACAATAAATCATAGTGAATAATACATGGAGCACAACTATCAAGAAGTAGGAACGGCAACAGGTCGGCCCATACCCACCCCCTAAGTAAAAACCTCATGCCCATACCCGCCTCGAGTCGGGTTAAGTTGAGATGCAGGTCGGGTCGGGTCGGATATATAAGAGGGATTGGTTAGGTCAGATCGGGTCGGGTATATATAAACAATATAAAATCATCACAAGTTTGAATGAGAGATATGTATTAAGGTTATGTTTGGGTCGGGGCATACGATTATCCGTACCCGACCCGAATCCACTTTGGGTATTTTTTTTTTAGAATCCATACCCACCCCAGGTTCCAATCGGGTCAACTCGGGTTAGGTACCCAATGGGTCAGATAAAATTGCTACCTCTATCAAAAAGAACAAGAAGTAAGATTTCTTTTTTTCTATAAAGATATCCTTTATTTTGAAGAGAGTATCAACAAAATGCATTTAAGAAGTTTCACATAACCAAGAGGGAAACTATACAGAATTACAGACAATCATAATAAGAAAAACAGATATGAACAAACCATCCATTTGAATCACGATGCTCATAATTTTTTATCGTATCTTCCAATTCGAGGGCTTCCATGACATAAGTCATATATTCACTGCAGATAGTAAAGGACAGTCAGGATGAGAAGTGAATGGAATTAAATTTTTCAACACCGAAGTTAAATGGCAGGAAAAGCCAATTTACAAGCTATCAGGAAGAAGAAATGTCTAAAAGGTCTCATTCTAAGCTCATTCACCACTTTCATAAATAAAGAAGATCACCTGTAGTCTTGTAAATTCAATTCCCTGATCCTCTTTATTTGCAATTCTATAGAATTGCAGCAGCCATCCAAATATGAATGAGCAATTTAGAGCCATTTATAACTAATATGCACCAAAAAGATGGTAATAGCTAATATGCACAAAAACATAGTAACTACACTTAATTGGATGGACCTGCCTTTTGTATCTGTAATACTCCTCTCGAGCTATCCGAAGTTGACGTCTCAGTGCAGCCATTGTCTTATCATCAGTATCATAATCCATATCATTTTCCCCCAATCTACCTCCTGATGGCTTGAAAGATGGATCTTCCCGCAACTAAAAGAAGAAATAATAAGATAAGGGAAGAACATGTTAAGTTGAATAGAAACTTGTCTTTGGCAGTTTCATGACCAAAATTTTCAGTATTTGACCATGAAGCAGGAGTACCATTTGATGCAACATGCTATCGATAACATCCATGTAGGGCCTTAAAGGATCACGCTTTGACATCTGATTGGACGTGGCTTGTGCAACCTAGAACACAATACAATATTGAATATTTGTTGCAAGGAAAATAAAAGTTTATAACATTATATGATCAAAAGACAACATGCATATCAGTTGGCCTATTGCAGAGGACTATTTATTATGGAATTTATAATGGAAGCCCATGGACCTGCCAAGAAAGCAAGCCCAACTAGCACAGATTATGTATGGAATGTGGAATATAGTGATGCTCAAATAGTTGATTGGTCAAAGGAACTTATAATCACATCATCTCAATCAGTTGTTACAGCTTTAACATACTTAGTTCGCTCTTTACCACTCATATTCTAGCCCACATAACAACAGTGGCCTCATTCAAATATGGAGGTGTTTGCATAAGAGAATGCAGTAATTTTCAATTAACAGCAGCTAATCATTTCCATGAAATCAAAAGGAAAATTGATTGGGGCATTGGTAACCAAGATATCTTGCAGTATGAAAACCTACATGCAAACACTGATATAGTGAAAGGGCTTTTAAATACCCATAAGAAATAGTCATTATCACCACTGGAATTTGACAAGAGAATATACTTACCACAATTGCATTGGAAAATTCTTGATGAGCATCATCTAGCTTTACAGCCATTTTTGCAACCCTATGAGAGAGAACTTTTTGGCGGTTATTCCAATCTGCATTCCTCCAAATGCTCTTAGGAATTTCGCTCAAACCAAAACCAAGAAGAAATGCACCTGTCACCAGCCCAAAGGTATTTGAGCAAGCCATGGCTAAGCCCACAATACCTCCACTCCTGTTGAAAAAGAAATCAAGGTTCAGATCAATTTAGAGAAGTCATACATAAGTTAGGGTGTACAAAGAAACCTACCAAAAACAATAACAATAATTAAATAAATTGGTACAAATATATTGAATAAAATAAAAATATCACACTAAATAGTAAAAAAAGCCTTCAAGTTGATTGCCACTACGCCAACTTCTCAAAATTAATAAGCATATCTTTTGATAGTTAATATTTCATCTGAAGCCACTCTTTCCACAAGCTAAGAGAAAAATGACAATATTCTTGACCTTCCTCATACTAGATCTAATTAACAATTGTTCAATTATATCCATTTTACTTCACTTTTATCAAATTATCTTCTTTCTAGCTACTACATGTTTTTAGACAGCGAATAAAGAACAGCTGTGCCTGAAACAGTAAAATATTGGCTAAGATATGCAAACTACCAAAAGAACAAAAGTCCTTGGGGCTAGGCTGCCCTCAATTACTTTTCTGTACAAAATTTTAAAAAAAAAAAATCTTTCAAGTAATATGTTAAATTGTATGAGAGTAAGGTCAGCAGTCTCGGTACAGAGTCCATCCTATTACAGTGTCGATATGCGGTTCAATACGGCATGGTATAGGATGTACAGCATTCCATGTATGAGACAGTAAACACATGTAATAACATGATGAAGAAAAGCAACTTTTAAACTCACATATTTGTACCAAGCCTAACATTAATAAAGAGTGATATAAACCCTGCACTAAACTGGCATAATAGCATGAGGTAGAGTGGTCAAATAAATAGTAGTTCAATAGGAGTAAGAGACAAACCAATCCCTACGCATGATAACAAGCAGAATGAGACCAAAAAGGCCAATAGATCCCACAATTATATAGAAGAGCAAGTTCATTCGAGCACTAGTTTTTAGTCTTTCTTTCACCGTAAAATCTCCAGCATCTTCATAACCCTGAATAGTAGGAACCACAGCCCTGCTTAGAGAGATAAAATAACTCAAAACCATGAGAATAAATGTATTAATTAGTAATGTAAAAATTTACACATACAAATAACTACTAAAAAGACTTATATACATAGACCAGAAAAATCAAATAATGGTCTAAAAATTGCATGTTCTATGTAGCAACGCCATTTAAATTTAACTGGTATAACAAATACTGTTCAAATAGGAACTAAGAACTTAATTAATAAAGGTTTAGAGGCATACTAGCAAATAGCAATAATGCACTGAAGCATATTACAAGCTTGTTATAGGTTAATTATAATATTTATAACATAAGCCAAAACATAAAATGATAAAATAAATAATTCCAGAATCAGAATCAAGATTATTACTTTAATAACCATTATTATCTATTACAAGGATCATTAGCATCACAGTTTAATTATATCTATATCATTGACATGGTTCAAAATATTAATTAAAGGTTAGGACCTTGAAGTAGTAATAGAAACATAGTACTCATTATCATAATCAACGCTGTCACTGTGGTTTTACTGCACCTATAACGGCAATGACGTGCATGCATGCCCAGCTATCCAACACTGAAACATACGCTTGAACAAAGAGACACCAACCCCACCCCCCATGCATGCATCCATACGCATATAAGAGAGAGGAGGGTTGTAATGCACACAACATGTACTGCTCAGTTTTGGACATGGTATTTAAGAAACCTTGAAAATCCCATTCTTATTCCCATGAACTTAAAAAACCAACAGGGATTTTTGGTCATTTACCTGTGCATTAAGAGCATCAAAAAAGTCAAGTGATAAGCTAATGATGACACATAAATTAGGGTGCGTGCAGGTCAGGTCAGGTCAGTTTGGAGATATACCCAAAACCAAACCGATTTAAATCAGTTTCCTAAAATTGAAACCAAAATCGAACTGACCATCCATAAAAACCACTTGAAACCAACAAGAAAGATTTCAGTTCAATTTATCAAATTGATGTTCAATGGGTTGGGCTATATAGGCTAGGCTAAGTCTGATGTTTAAAATAAAGCTTCCAAACACCCCAATCCCGAGCCATAGAACATTATTCATGATATAGGCATCCCTCTGTATAGTTGCAACCCATCTTTACCCCTTAATACCTTTTTATGGCTTATGGCTGATGGATCACCCCTGCCACCTACAAGCAATGCTCTTGAATCTTTTAAATCTTACCTACCACTCTCAATCCATTTACCCCACTCTTCCCAACTCTCTAATCCTAGCCCTATCCCTCCATTCCACCGCCCTCAAACCCCACCCAACAAATCAGCGCATATGTGACCTACCAGATGGTGCTCAGCCTACAAACCTTGGAGATGGACGCAGAAAGAAAGAGAGGAGAATAATCTAGGACATCACACTATAATATATTATTTCATGGACTACATAACAATATAACACAGAACAAATATAAATTATTTAGAATCATATGTTTTTCAAGATTGCCGATGATAAAAGCAAAACACGAGTTGCAAATATTGATGAATAATTGAGAGAATATTCATGAATCTAGATTCCTTTTCTCATAAGCAATTGTTAGTCAAAATATGCGATGTCTCCACAATGTTGCCCATTGAATACTGGAAAGATAACCATAGGAAGGTCGGATGACACAGTTTATGGTGTTAGTGGTTTGGTAAGATTGCTCCTTAAAGCTAAATTAAGTAATGCAGCTAGATAACTTGATTACATTGGTTAATTAACCAATACTTGTTGAAACATTTCAAACTTTTTCAGAATTATGAATGATAGACAATCATGTACTATTAATGAACTACCACCCTTCGAAATTAGTACAAGATCAAAAGTCTCTGTATGTTCATTATGTTGTATGACCTTTGAATCCAAAAATAAGAATAGAAGTAGAAAAAGAATAAGATTTAATAGACATGTTGAGAAGTTTTATGTTGTTCATGACTCAAAATGGCAGAAGAACAAGGGTGAGAGCTTCGATATACAAGTTCGAAGCCACGATATATTGATCCATGGGATATAATTCAAAATTGTTGGACATGATGATGTTATCTATTCTCTTTATTTCAGAAAATTGGATTTGCCAACTCCATCATCCTTTAAAACATTTTCATCAAATCTATAATTAAATTTTGGACATATAGTTTCGTTTTAACTTCAAAAGTAATAAGCAGAATATTGACAGCCATTTAGGGGAAACGCATTGACTAAGGAGATAGGAAATACCACAGAGTTATTGAGGTGTACTAGAACAGTTATTGGTTATTGCAGCTCAACTTATCTGTAGAGCACTTGATAGGAAAAGAAGTTGCACAAATGTAAGAAAGAATTACGTGCTAACTACAAATATTTAAGATTATTTCCATAAGAATAATGGTTTTACAAGAAAAACATATATCAAATTCCATTACACAAAAATTACTACAAATATTTAAGATCAATCTCCATAAGGATAATGGTTTTTGTAAAATGAAACATATATGAAATTCCATTATGCAATAACTGGGTTAATAAACTCTCAGCATTTTAGACTCTAGACAGCCATTGCACTTTGACTGAAACCTTAGTATGTAGAATATGCATCAATATCAGGACTCGTTAACATTACCATGTTAGCAGAAATGTACTCCAATATGACCAGCTCCAGAAGAAAGCAATGCCACCCTGCTGACGTCCTATTATTGTCTGCATGGGACACAGATATATTAACTAATTAGAATATAGAAGAAAGGGAGAGAAAGAGGGAGGAGAGAGAGAGAGAGAGACTACTTTCCTTATCTAAGTAATTGTAGAAAATTTCATTGAACAATGTAACAGATCAAAGATGAAAGTGGTAAAAAAAAGTTGGAAAATGAAACATACAAGAGAAATTAAAATCTTATCCTCAATCCCGCTTCCAGCCCTAACATGGTGACGGATATTGAACTTTAAAAACCTAAATTGTATCATCAGGAATCCATAGTCTTGTTTTATCCTTACCAATATCCATTCAAAACACTTCTTTTTCTTAAAAGCATGCCTCTTCCTTTCTCATCTACCAGCAACCAAATCATAAAAATAAAAATGCATAATTTCTCCTATCTTCATTTGATAAAATATCACTGCAATTCATCAAAAAGCTGGTATTTTTTTCCTTTTACACCCAAGAAAATGCCATAACCTCTGCAACCTTTCCAACACCACCTACTCAACATTGAATATGGTTTTGCATCCCTTTGCAGATGGCAATAGAGGCATTATTTCTTATCTTAACCGCATGCAAAGTATCCTGAAGAAAAAGTGGAGATAGTTGGACAGAATGACTTTCCGATGGTGCATAATTTTTTTCTCACAATAATTACCTAAAGTTGTTAATCTTTAGGTTTCTTATGCTTATTGTCAGATGACAGTTGCATGGAAAAAGGAGTGAGGGATAGCACCTTTAAGAATGGCTCTCATATAAATTTATTTGGTAAAAGAAGATCATCATCCAACATAACCCCCTTACCTGAAAATTTAGGAGTCCTTTCCAACAACATAAATTAGTGTTCACATATTGCTTGTTCTGGGGGAGGACTGAAAAACTAATATCACTTTTGAAACCAAGGGTGCCCATAAAATTCATATTTAATGGCATAGGAAGGTAATTTTTCACCATTTGATCCAGGCTGCGAGCAAAACAATTTCATCATGGACCAGAAAATGGGCATTTGAAAACAAATGGAATGAGGAGACTTTTCTTTAATGAGACAGTAGATAAAGGCATTTAATTATTGCTTGACCTCAATCAAAAAGCCTTCCTGTCTATGTGAGTTTTCCTTTTCAGGTCTTTGAAAAGTTTTGTGCATTACCCTCAATCAACATCAACCCTCCAGATTTGCACCCTATTCTTGGCCAAGGCATTTGTGGGCATGAAAACAGCATTTTTTTTCAAGACTTCCAAAATTAAACATCCACCAATAAAATGAACAGAGGATATTCTTCTTCATTTAGTTAATGAAGCTATAAAACATTATGTTTTCTATTTTATATATATATCTGTGTGTATGTGTATACATAATACATATACATACATACATATGTATATACATATCCATATACATACACACATATGTATATACATATCCATATACATATATACATATGTATATATGTATATGGATATGTATATGTATGTATGTATGTGTGTGTGTGTGTGTGTAGAGAGAAAGAGAGAGAGAAGACACTTCGAAATAGCCAATACTATAGGCATAAGGTAGAATCCCCAATACATGGTATAGATGAAGGATCACATGAAAAAATCCCCCTTCCTTTAAGTTTATCCATGCAAGACCTTCTATTTACAAGTTCTTTTATAATAAAAAATCCCTCTTAACTACACTAAGATCTCATATTTCTCTACTCTCCTAATATATAGTGAAACTGATGTATGCCCTTGCCGAATTCTCCCAACTGCCAATTATTTTGCTATAGGTAATGTGGAGTGCGAAATCTTCAACCATCAAGTTCACTATTGATTTCATCAAGGAATTTTAAATAATTTCAATTTTCATGTAAGGCCCAAGAATATTTATTTGATGGCACCATTCACCAAAACAAAATGATCACATTCTCATGATATCTATGTGAAAATTTTCTTCATCCAGAAACTTACATATATCCCACCTACCTAATCTCCCTCATTCTGTAACAATGCAAAGTTTAAACATGAAAGGCATAAGGAAGATATAGCAATTGACTTCAGTCATGATTAGTGAGAAAGATGCAAGTTGCAGCATTGGCACAAGCCTGAAGATGAAGCTAGATTTACATGTAGAAGATCTAACATACATTTAGAGAATCAAAGTGAAGTTATGACAGAAATGGCAGGAACCAAGAGTAATAGAGGTAAGTGGAGCCTTAGTCTAAAATATAATAACAAAAGATGAAAGTGGGACTTCAAATTAAGCAGGAGAACAATTGAGAAGTAGCATTCCTATGTCACAAGTAATAGGTTAAATCCCTATGCTTTCAAATTTCTTTCATGGCTAACTTCACAGTTGTATAAGAAGACGAGCTATGCATTGCACATCAAGATAACAGCAACCATCAGATTATTGTAGCATATCAAAAGTAGTCTTCAGTTCTTTTGTTCACAAGGATGATTCCGGACTCGGTTCTACTATGCTGTCCCAGCAGAAGTACACCATTTAATTGACTTCTCTTGCTTGGTTAACTGATGATAACATTATGAGACCCAATACTAAGCTTATTTTCTAGGTGATTATTCTAAGAATTATACAGTACCTCCAGAATTACCACTCATCCCACCTGCCACATTCACTAGAGCTCAGAGCTGCAGTGATTTTAAATTAGATGGAATATGTAGGTGGCAGTTTAGATTACTTTTGTTTTTTCTGATGGCTGCTTTATATTTTGGAAAAACAAGAAGAAAGACACGATCTTGCATCCCAGGATTTGAGCAAAGTAACTACAGTATCAGGCCAAAACAGCCTATGGCATAGAGAACAATAGAGTATATCCAGCCAACAGTGACATACTTGCAAATTCCACATCTATAATTACAAGATGAAAATGTAGCGGCATACAATGTGCTGTGCAGTTTTTACTGCTAAGCATTTTGAACAAGTTTAACTCATTAAGCATGTCCTTTACCCTGGGCGTGATATCAATTCCTCAACCCCATTATTTCTGCTTGTTGGGCCTATCAGAGAATCATGTCCAGTTATTTTCATCTAGACCAGCCTTGTTTATGTTGCCATGTATTAACAAATTTCATGTCTACAATCATAGACCATAACAAAAGGAGTGTCACACAATTGGTTTGCAGGCTATACAGCAAGCATCTTGAGAAAGTCTATCGACTCATTATGCATAAGTTTTTCCCATGGGGATTATCATTCAGTTTCTCAACTCCATTGAGTCAGCTTGTTAAACTCTTCAAGGAATCTGATACCTTCCAGGGCATCACTTTCAAGTGAGTGAACACATTGCTAAGGTACAAATGAATTTTCTTCCATTAGTATATTTGATGGTAAGTGTGTAGCTTTACCTATGTTATACCTAATTCTAGGTTATTTGCTGTAATGATTGAGCAACTATAAGATACTTGAGCATCTAAGAAAGTTCAGTTCACCAACAAAATTTTCAAAGGCTATAAGTTATATAAAATAATATGAATCAGGATTAGGTACTTCAATCATGGTCCCATGAACTTCATGCTGGTAACACCCACATATGTCCAAAGTTTGATTCTCCTTACAAAAAATTGTACTTATTCAATGTGATCCATATTCCACTGGAATGACAGAATACTAAATGTTTCTAAGAAATTTCCACCATAGTCCAATGGCATGACGGAGCACTACATGTTTCTAGGAAATTTCCAAATTTGACATTGCCTCTCACACTACCATTCAATGATCATAAAGTTTTACTTCAAGTTTTTAAGCGAAATTTCTAAAACTAACCACCAAACCTTTTTTTTCTCTTAAGCTCTTATATTTTCATTCAATTAGGGAAATTCCACCACTTTTAGCACCGACCGAGATTCTCCATCAATCTCAGACATTCTCATCAAAACCTCGCTGTTCTTCTTCAGCCAAATCTAACAAAATGTAACACATCAAGAAGAGATCGAATTGAATATTTTATAAATGTATTTATAAACGTAAAGCAATCTCTTCAATATGCAAAAATGATCCGGAAAATCTTGAAACAAGGATTGCATGAACAACTACCAATTCCAACCCGCCACCTACCCACCGATCTAAGCCTTTCAATATCTTCTCCTCAAAAGAGCACAAGATTCAAAAATTACTAACAGCAAACGAAGAAATTTCTGCGAAAATCATCCTGATTATCGCAATCCTTGCATCGCCCCACGTCAACAAATACCAAACAATTATTTTAAAAAAAAAAAAAAAAAAAAAACAATCACCAGCACAGACCAATTCAAGAACAAGACGATCTATCAAAATTGGACCGAGAGGAAGAAAGATCTCACCGTCCAGATGTCAGCGGGCACAAGAATAATGATGGAGAGCGAGCAGAACCAGGCGTATCCGACGGTGAAGAGCACGTATCTCGGCACGTCCGGCCCGGCGAAGTACCGCAGCGTGACCAGCACCATTCCGAGGGTGAGGGGAAGCGAGATCAAATAAAAAACCCACATCTCTCTTCCTCTCTCTCGGTTCTAAATCTTCTCTTCCTCCTCTTCTTGGCGGCGAAGCAGCGACGTTGGAACCGGTCAAAGAGGAGCGGATCCGTCGATAGAAGATCTGGGCTTCGCCGAGGGAAAGCAGGTGGAGGAGAGGCGAGAGAGAGGAAAGAAGGGGAATACGAATAGAAATTAATCGATCATTTGGGGTGCGCCAACTCGGGGGCGACGGTGACGACAGCCAACGGGGCTGCGTTTGGTGTGGTCAGCGGTGGATGTCCACCGGGCTACAGATGAAAGGCACCTAAAAGCTCCGCCAACGGAGGCGCTTGGAATCACGGACCTCCTCGTTGGATGGTTGGTGATGACGGACTGGATAGTAAAATTAGATCACCGCCTTTGATCCTGATGGCCATTTAATGGTAAAGGTCGGTTTATTTTGAAAAATAATTGGTGAACTAGATTTATGGGACAAAATTAGGAGAAAATTGGCATCAAGTTTGTCATGAGGATGACCTCGGCTGGATCCACGAGTTAATTATGTCTTAAATTTATTTCTTTTTCTTATTTACTAATTCTTTTTATTTTTATTCAATATAAATTAGGACTTCTATCTCGATTAACATGCTGAGTTCTAAAAAAAAAAAAAAACAGCCATTGCCTGAGCCTTCCTATTTGGCTGCTTCGTTCACTTCAAGCCTTCCATCCAATTGAGACTCTTGAGAATAAAAAAAAAGCAAAGTAACATTCAATTGAGCTCTGATGCTAGTAAAGTCGAAAATATCGATGATGAAAAATGACAGTGAGGAAAACAAGGAGAAGATGGGTGAAAGCTTGAAAATGTTCAAAGCAAAAAAAATAATAGAAAAAAAAAAGCACCTAAGAGAGATGGGAGGAGGAAGGCCGATGATAAAGAGAAAAATGATGATGGAGATCGATGGAAGATGGTAGCAAGGAGAACAGAGAGGAGGTGGGCGAGAGCTTGAAAAGGTTCAAAGCAAAAAAAAGAAAAAAAAAGCACCTAAAGAAGATTGAAGAAGAAAAATCGACGAAGAGGTGAGTGAGGGCTGAAGAAGATTCAAAGCTAAAAAGAAAAAAAAAAACTTCACACATCATATGGATTAATATGCTAGTTTTAAATATAATGACGTGCTGATTTATTTATTTTATATACAAGTACTCATGCTCCGCAAGCAGGCTTTGATGCACTACTTTCTGCAGTTCTTGGCCTATGGTCCATCATTCATTTCCGAATGTTAGCTTTGGTTGGTCCAAGATCAAAGTAAGCGGCATCGTTGCATGTAGAGCAAATCTGGAGACCAAAAAAAAAAAAATGATGAAGAATAAGAAGAAGAAGAAAAGAAAACATGGTTTGATTGTATCTTAGAGTTTACACCAAATTATGAATCAAAGGGGATAGGACTGCATGGAATCCACGATAGTTTACAGAGGAAATTTGAAAGATATAAACTAGCTAGATAATCTTGGCTAACGCTCCTCTTCTGGAGAGCTTTAAAATCTATATTGTTTATGCATCATATGTTTCAAAAGTTCATTATTTAACCAGTATTACTTATTATCCATTATATATATCTAAAATGGAGGCTCGACTTGTCCAAATCTCTCTATCTTGATAAATGTATTAATGATAATATTAATATATCGATCATCATTAATGCTCGTTACTTGATATATCGAGATTATGAGAGCATCTACATAAACTTACTGCAGCATCACGGTCGGGATTTATTAAAGGAAGGCAAATTACAAATTGTTACATTAATGCCAGGAAATTCTGTCATACCGCAAAAAATCAAATAAACAAGGCTTCATTTACGAAATTGATTTTGAAAAGGCCTCCGACGGCATCAATTGGAATTTCATGCTCACACGACGATTACAGGCGAGAGGCATTGGATACAAATGGTGCTCGTGGGTTCAGAACTTGACTAAGATTGCACCGGAGAACCTTGAGAATGAATACAGACAAGGAAAGGACTCAAACAAGGTGACGGACTCTTATTTATTTTAGCTGCTGATATTCTTAGTAGAATGCTGCAATTAGCTGCGGGAATAAATTGTTGGATGGTATTGACTTTGATCACACAAGAAACATCCTCTCCCTGCAATATGCTGACAACATGATTCTTTTCTGCAAGGCAAGTAAGAGCAACATCACAAACCTAAAATCCCTCTTATATACCTTTGAGCTCTCAACAGGTTTGAAGATGAACTACGGTAAGAGCTCACTTTTTGAAATCGTGATCAATGACCATGAAACGGTTTCTTTCCTCTGCGAGATTGATGGGCAGCATGCAAGGCAATCTCCTCACCAAATATCATGTGAAGCCTCAAAATGCAGATTCAAATTTTCTTTGAGAAAAGATAGATACGAAGTTAACTGAATGGAAAGCCAAACTCCCTAATTACTGGTAGAAGGCTAGTACTAATACATGCAGTTATTAACTCCATTCCCATCTATTGGATGACTTCGGCTCTTCTCCCAGCCAAGATGACTGAGAAAATAGACAAGATCCTTTAGAGAGGAAGCAACACATGCCCAAACGGTCATTGTCTCGTAAGATGGTGGCAAATTTGTACACTGAAGAAGCTAAGAGGATTGGGAGTCATCAACCTTCATCTCTTCAATCAATAATGGTTGCTTCAAAAATGATTGTGGCAACTATATAAAACAAAGGCAATGGAGAAATCTCATCCTCTACTTAACACTATGAGAAGGTACTCCTAAGCATCTTAATGCACCAATATATCAAAAAACATCTTCAATATGGAAAGATATGCATTCAACGCTTCAAAACTTTTGCTTCCGTGCTATTTTTTCCGTGGGAGATGGCAAACTCGTTGCCTTCTGGCATGATGGACCTCTGAAAAAGTTTATTCCCAGCATTGTTTGAACTCTCTCTCAATTTGCAAAGATCAATTGGAAGATGCCGCTCCCAGAAAAAGGAAAGATCTTCGATCGGTTGGTGTATCGGAACAAGATATTGATACAAGATAATATGAGCAAAAGGAGGTGGAAGAGACCCCCAATTTGTTTTTTTGTGGAATAGAAGAAGAGACAACGAATCATATCTTCCTTTTTTGCAGATTCACCAGCCAGATTTGGGAAAAAAAATAACAATTGCACTTTTAGTCCCACTTCCTCCCGACACCATGGTTGAATTATGGACTCGATCTTTTGGAGAGAATGGATTGAGAAAAATGACTTAAGGCCTGCTTCGGACTGTTTAGTGGCAGTATTGGGTTAGAGTTTTTGGAAAGAGAGTAATAATAGGGCTTTCAACTTTGAGGCAATTTCGAACACCAAGCTATTTCAACAATGCATAGCGCTGCTACAAATTAAGCTGCATCTTATGCCATAAGGGAAGATATTTAATCCCTATATACAACCTTATGACTCTTCTCTGGAACAACTCCTAGCTCATGGATAAAAGAATGCAAGTTTTTTTTTTTTTTTATTTAAAGTATAATTTTGTATTTTTCTTAGTATCTGATCTCACACTCCACCAGGGTTTCTCAAATACATCTGAAAAAAAAAAAACTGTATCGATAAATTACGTACATTTTTATTAATAAATACTAGGTGGTTAGACCTCCCTTTACAATTAAAAAAAAAAAAAGGCTCAGCTAGTGCAAAATTATATTGCATGCATCGTATGAGTTATATGCTCATTGCTTCTATCATCATGGCTTACCATGTTCATTATAAAAAGTCCACGGTGGTTTAAACTCCTTACGTAAAAATCCATTAATAATTGATAACCTTTTCTAAGGGAGGCCGATACTTGGGTACATTGGAATTATTAGAACCTTAACGCGCGTGGACCCGAATTTGGCCGTTCCCTTGCTCGTAGCTGTCTAAAAATCAGTGGAGGATGTCTTCAATTGAGAGAAGGGCTCATGGTTGGCTTCAACTCGCATTTCCCCCGTTCTCACCGTGCCTTTCCCAATTATTTGAATGGGTTTGGCGCTGGTGGGGTTGCCCCGGGACCCTTTGATGAGCACCTAAACCAACCAGACCATGCTTTCTTGGCTTGGCTTTGATGAGATCATGATCATTATGAGCATTGAGCGATAATACCCCTTGGCTTTCTTTCTGCTTTACCTTTTGGCAGGCCCGCTTTTGACTTCGAGAGGAAGATCGGAGGCCGCCAAAATGCCATGGAAGCTTTCTTAGGTAAAGACGTCCGCTTTTGTTTCTTTACAGATTTCCTGGTCTCTTGTGATGTGTCCATTACCTTATTTGATAAAGGATCTAGGGGAGGAAAAAAAAATATTTATTTTTAAAAAAATATTTGATCAAATTTATTTTAAAAAATAATTTATTTTTGAATGACACTAAAAGTAATTTTTCTTTGAAGCTTCTTTTTGAAAGCAGAAGCAGAAGCAGAAAATTATTTTTTTTAAAATAAAAATATTCTTATTTAAAATTATTATTTATTATAATTATTTTTATTTATTTTCACCTAATTCTTTCATTATTTAGCGAATGATGTATTTTGATGTATTTTGATATATATATATTATTGTATAAAAATTATATAAAATATTCAATATATATTATATTTGATTCAATTATATTTATATAGATTAAAATTTTAATATATTTTTTTATTATTTTATTTTAATTAAATAAAAAATTAAATTAAAATTAATCATAATTAATATTTAAAATTATTTATCTATTTAAATAATATTAATTATAAAGTAAATCTATACATGACTTTTTTTCTTAATTTAATAGTCAAAAATATTTTTTTGAAAGATTTGTCAAATACAAATTGCTTCTTAAATACTAATAAAAGCACATATCAAATAATTTTGCTAAATATAAATTATATTTTTTTTATGATATTTTTTTAAAAAATTTATTTTTTTAAAAATAATTTTTAAATAAATTAATTTTCATAGTTTGGCCAAATAGGTCCTAAGCCATCAATCCTTTTACAAAGTAAAACTCGTGTAAAAAAGATTCCAAAATTACATGCATCACTTCATTTTGACATCCCATTGAACAACCAAATTGATACGATAGAAATTGAATATGTTATTGAAGAATTATTCTAAAAGCTAACCATATTCGTATCAAAGGTGATTCAAGAATTGTTATTGGATGGATATCAAGCCAAACCCAACCAATAGATGGGCTGTCTTTGCTATTGAATATCTTACGAATAGCTAGGAGTTGCATTATACTTCAAGATGTTTATACCTATCGAAAGATGAATAATACTATAGATTACATGACTTTCTACATCGCCGGGCATTCAAGAGAGACTCTAAATTGATTTTGTATCTATTTTTTATAATTTTATAATATTTTATTTTTTAATTATATATAATATTTTTGTATTATAATAATATAATATGATATGATATGTTATATATATATATATATATATATAAAGTGCACCCATAACACGGTTTAGGTAACGTTTCATATTTATTCATCAAATAAACTAAGTGCTCTGCCACATTTTGAGCTTGATTACAAGATGATTTTTCAGGGAATAATAAACATTACAATATTTCGCTATCATTACACGAAGGTTTTTGACCGGGGGATGGATGGTCCGGCCTCACGATCATTGCAATAATGCAAACGAGATGACGCGCAAGCCGTGACAAGCTTATATAAATTTCTAGTAAGATCTCGATGCATCATTCAGTGGTCACTTACATCACTTGTACTACTTGCAATAGAACAATTATTATGTAATATACAAATGTATTATATGGGATGGCAAAGCCGGCTAAGATATGCTATATGGAGTTGTTTAGCGGCTTGATCACTTACGAGGGAGAGGAAGCCGTTTTTCTTTTTTTTTTTTCTTTTTTTTTCTTTTTATAATTTTCAAATTTTATTATGTTGGATGGAGACCGGTAAAATACTCACACAATATGTGAAAAATATAAAAAATAATTTTATTATAAAATAAAGATTGAGTCATTCATGTGTGAAAATAATTATTAAATAAAATAAAGAAAAGCAGATAATAACAATGAGAGTATTATGAGAATGTAGGAAATTAAGCTGCTTTATTGAATCTTAGCTACTTTGTAAAATTTGTAAAGTTTTACATTATTCATTGAACTCGTTTTAATTAGTTAGGTACTTATTTAAGAATTCAATGTTTTTTATAAAATTGCACCAAGTATGTTTCTTGATGTATTTTTAACCAACCTAAGATTTTAACATACTCTTTCTTTCCAACTTAAATCTCACTTAAGGCAATATAATCAAACACATCTAATCCAACTCCCTCGAATTATATTTTTGTTTAAAAATTTAGATTAACCTTAGTGAATCTAAGTTGAATCAACCCCAAGTTTCATCAAAATAAATAACAGGCTCAAGTTCAATAGGAGGAATAATAATTTTATTTTTATTTAATTTTTGATATTTGAGTAGATGGTGTTCAGAACAGATAGAAAGAGATCCAGGTTCAAGTAAGATGAATCACATTTTTTTTCTTTTTGAAAGAGATTAGTTTCTATCTTCTATTTGTTTAATATATATACAAATAAATTAGTTGATCTGTTATTTCTTGATCCTTCCAAACTTCCGGCAAACAAGCAGACAATCATGATAATTATGCTAAACATCCAAATAGATATTGAAATTTTTTCTAGAATAACCTTGATTTTACTTATGATGCACATAAAAACTATCTAGCATTTCCTCCTCCTTTTTTTTTTGATTAAAGATTTATCATGCTTCTTTTGATGACACCTGGGAAACAAAATGCTTTCGAGCCCAAACCTGGCAGTGAAAAAGCCAGTACTAGTTATACCACCGTGCACAAGTCATGGGAGGACTGGGGTCTTACACCAGTACCCCCTGTATATGGAGCCAACCTCATGAATTGAGCCCATCCCTTGCGTTACCCCACTTGTGGATGAAAAAAATTATTTTTTGACCCTTTTCTTTCTGTTACCTTTTCAGCTTTTACTGCATAATCTGCGCAGTTTTACGTCTGAGGATTTTTTTACAAAGAAATAGTTTAATATATATACCATCGTAACGGGAAGGGTTCATCGAGCCAGATCCCCCTCTCTACCGAGCTCTAGGGTCCCAATGGAAAACCACAGAACAGTCAGTTATGACATGTTCCTGGACCTTTTTTACGCATATCCTCCTACCACTCCAATCTATATGCATCGGACACGACTCCTTGTATAAAAAGCTTTTGAAATTAGACTAGAACAATCATAACATATAATTTAATTTTAAAATTATTCTTTAGGAAGTTGATTGCTATATCATATCTAGATCAATGCCATGAGACGTGTGATGGGGATGGTCGGATGGAAGTAGTCCTACCTTCCGATCAGAAAGGAGAGAGGGGAGAAATGATGGCCTTCCAAAATCTAAAAGATAAGCAAAAATATCAATAGTGAATAAGTTATTTTCATAATATTCATTATAAATCACGGGTTGAATGCATTTGATTTATGATCGAAATTAAAATTAAAATCAAAATGCATTAGAATGAAAATTAGAACGACCAATTTCAGTATGTCGGAGGAATTTGAATGAAATCTAAATATAATAAGAAAATAGAGATTAAATTTGGAGGATTGAGATATTTTTATCATCCTCTAAAATTAAAATAGGAATGAAACTGTTATTCTTGTATGCCCTAACCATGATATATAATCTAGAACAAGCATAAAACGCATCCAGCAATTGATAACCATCCTTTCATTGATTTGGTGGTGGACTATGATGGTGCAGCAACATGGTATGATTGGTGCTATAACCAATGCCTCCAAATATAATTCCACGAGCAAAGTGCCATCGTTGGGACCAAACTGTGACGACAATGTCCAATCTATCACCACCTGGCACGTTGAAAGTAAAATGTAAGTTTGCACTACTTCGGCTCAAGACACCAATATAGGGACCCACACAACCCTCGGTGCTCCCGATTTGATGATCCCGGTGCATTCCAGTGGATTCTCTCCAACTAAACCGCGGTGCGGTGCTCCTCCCATGCGATGAACTCAAGCGAGCGACGTGGCGGCCACAAGACAAACGCTGTGACTTTTGGCACGTGGTTAGGTAGATTAGTATTAAAGATGTCCGTTGTTTTATTCCCCTCGTCGGGGCCGTCTGACCCTAATCGGATGGCAGGGCCGTTACTCATCTTTACCAAAAGCTTTAGTCCAGGAGATTCGATCCAGACTGTCCAAATGGTGTTTCTTAGCTGGTACAGGCCAGCTCCCTCTGCAGCTCTGGCTAATTAAAAGCAAGGTACGTGGCAAGTGACGCCGTGGGGCGGCAGTGATCTGTCGAACGTCTCGGAACGAGGAGCTACATGAGCGCAAACACTTAACGTTTTTGTTCTCGAATCAACCAATCACGCGTGCATGTTGCAGTGCCTGCTGCCATTTTTCCGGCAAGTCCCACAATGTTAAACTTACCATTAACTACGGGTGCGCCTTTCTGGCTTCCTCTGGGTTAAACAAAAAAAATACATCATCATACCTCTTTCCGCATACAACAATATTCATCCATGTGTCTGAGGATGGAAATAAAATAGTTACCTAAATGAAATGACTAGCCAACTTATACTTGCTATTACACACAGTAAATCCTCTCATAAAATAATTATCTTCATCATCTAATGCCGGTTTTTAGACTATTTTGCAGAAAAATAGGATGGGCATGATTTATCAAAGAAGATGGTATATATAGTAGCTGCTGCAGACCAATAGATTGACTAGCTTACTATGTGGTATCCAGCTCAGGATAAGTTTTGATCAAATCCAGTTAATAATCTGGAGATTGGAATTTTGGCTTCAAATCTATTGTTGTTTTGTAGTGGGATGTTAATTATTGTTGATGGAATTTAGTATGTATCTCGAGGTTGTATTCTAATTTAAGTAAGCCCTTTGTAACATGGAGAACCTTTTTTGCTTGGTCGACTCATTTGTCGGTTTAAATGCTCGGTTAGGAGTAGAGAAAGCGAACTCCCCGCACCGTGTCTGTTGGTTGTGCATGGCTATTTATTTGACGGTCTCCGTTCCCGTGGTTCTTTTGTGCATCCTACGTGGATGCTCGACAGCCGCAGGAGTTGTGGAATTCTCTGAAGTCAAAACAGTAGGATCCACGTCGGAACCTTCCACCTCTCTCGAGGCAGTCGAATCGCGTCATTTTCTTGGGAAAATAAACAAAAAGATAGAAGAAAAGCGAGAGGGACCCGAGTCAAAATAAAAGGCAAGCTTCGATCCAACGAAAAAAACGGGCCAACCAAGACCCGCTCCAATTTCTCATGCCTAAAAAGACCCGCTCCAATTACCGATAACTTCCAACGCCTCACGAATTCGAATGCCCATGCTTCGCGCGGCGAGCATCCTTACCGTCCATTCGCTGCATCCTTGCACCCTTCCTGGAATTCGCTTCCCTCCGCCCCGGGGTGAAGTAACCCGGTCATGTAATCTAACATATATATTAAAATAGAGTCACTTATCATATCCGCCGTATATCATCAATGCAGATATCTTCATCCGTCACATATGCGATGATACAGTAAAAATATATGTAAGCTTGCGGTAAAAAATAGAAAGGATCGAGGACAGGAGCATAGAGAGAGCATGGGCTTCTAAAAATGAAAAAAATATAAAAAATATTAAAAAAAATAAAAATAATATAAAGATAAGATTTTTTTTATATAGATAATTTTTTATTATATTTTTTTTCATAAATCTATCAGAAAGGAGGGCAAAGAGATTAGGGGAATATCCTAGATTTTACTTGGATTTTTTTTAAAATTTTTTTATTCTACTGCTCCAAATATCCCATCCAATTGAGACTCTTAAGAATAAAAAATAATAAAAAATATATAAAAAAATTAATAAATATATATATATATATATATATATATATATATATATATATATATAATTAAAGGATAAGATCTTTTTGGTATAGATGATTAATTTTTTAAATTTTTTTATAATTTTATTATCTTTTTATAGATACGTGAAAAAGGAGAATACTTAAAAAAAATTAGAGGGGTTTCTTAGATTTCATTAGATTTTTTTTTTTTTTTTAAAAAGAATTTTATACAAGCTGTGAACCTCTTGAATGTTTTCGAGTTACCGAATGAGATCATAATTTAATAGAGGATAAAGTTAGAGTTGATTAGTGGTTGGTTAACTAACCAATTAGTTTCCAGTGCGCTGCACAGATAAAGCAAATAAGTTGCGCTGCAAAAGGAACTCGGTTTCATTACCATCTAACCGCCGAGGATCATTCATTGGCTTCTGAAATTTCCCGTCTTGGTGACATCATTGTAGGCTTTTGATAAAGAATGGTGGGCGGTGAAAGGTTAGCACCAGAGAGAGTTTTTCACTCTCTTAATCTAACGCCCCCAAGAAAATGGAGAGGGTATTTCACTTTCTTCATCTAACACCCCCAAAAACCGGAGGACCTTTTGCTTTCAATTTTCTAACAACGGGCCAGTTCAAAGTATGGGTGGCAGCTTCATGTGCTTGACCCTCCCGATTAAATCTTCTATTTATTTGTGTTAGGTGTTACTTTTCTTTGGTTTGACCATTGGCAATAAAGATGATGACCTTGACCTCAATTTGAGAAGATTTATACTTCTTAGGGAAAGAACTTCAAAAAAATTAAAGAATGTTATACTTTAATTTCTATCTTTGAAATTTCATATATTTAAAATATTTGGTTGAGCTATCTCATGATTTTCGCTTATCATTTATGTCTGGATCTAAAATTTTATACAACTCAA
Organism: Cocos nucifera; assembly: GCA_006176705.1. Classification (NCBI taxonomy): domain Eukaryota; kingdom Viridiplantae; phylum Streptophyta; class Magnoliopsida; order Arecales; family Arecaceae; genus Cocos; species Cocos nucifera. The sequence continues at coordinate 2,728,444 of QRFJ01000013.1, forward strand.
GCGATTGGATTTAAAAATCTGTTGAAATTTTTGTTTTTATATGAGTTTTGGATTAGTCCATTACAAAGATCTCTAGAATTGTATCTAAATAAATTCAATCTAGGTTGTTTTTTTAGTTGTGTTGGTCTAATCGTATAAACTCTATGGAAATTTGGTCCAGATAGCCAAATATATTCTTACCACGCCATGTTGTCTGATCCTACCGTACGAGATATTGCGTAAGAAACAGATGCGCAAGAACTAAATCGAAGAAAAAAAGAAAAATAACGGAGAAAATTTGACTTGCACGGGGGTCCACTCTGAAAATTTGGACGTCAAGTCAAGCTGTTTGAAAATTCGAACGGAAGGTGATTTTTTTTCTTTTTCTCTCACCAAAAGCGAAGGTGATTCTCGTGAAAAAAAGGACCAAAAGGATCACGTGCAGTTGGCGGTGTTTCCCATCCTTATAATATTAATAATAATATATATTTTTAACTAAATATACCCTATTTTATTCTAAAATCAGAAAAATAATGGAACTCACGGATCCAACACTCGATCTCAAGCATCCGTACCTGTCTCATTTCTTCTCAAGAGGGTCCCTCACCGCAACCTGTCTTGCAACCGGATTATATGATCTAGAGTTAAAACAAGGAGTCGGTCAAGTAGCAGCAGTACAATTAAATATCACAATAAGATAAAAAATATTAAAATATATATTAATTTAAGAGAAGACATAATTTATTGTATCCCAGTCACCAGATGTAATGTACACCGTCCAACATTCATTAACAATAAATGATAATCTTCAAATAGAGATACCTAGGAGTTGGTAACTCGGTACATAAAATAGCAATTAAATGAGCTCATTGTACCATAAAAATCTGGAGAAAATATAAATTATATCCTGAGTTGGTACTATCAAAGTTGGCAATTGGGTCCATGAGTCCAAACCTACCATCCACCCTTCATCAACAATCAGCAGCCTTTATACAAACAATTATTGTTTATCGGAGTTGGTAATTACTCAAGTACACGAATAAATTTAGCAAAAAAAGGTACATGAATAAATAAATATGATATGACAAGACCTGAAGGGCCTTCCTACAAAAATAGAAATGTAACAGTGCCTTAAAAAAGAAGCCAAGCCAAAGTCTCGCCGCGAGACACCAGAACGCTCCTTTCTTCAAAAGGCCGGAGGACCGATCCACGCTCCTTCCTCCCGCGTGGAGCAAGCGCTCCGCCTTCCCCTCCGCTGCGATGGCCACCGTCGCCTCCCCCTCCGACGACTCCACTGGCTCCTTCCGCATCTTCCGGTCGCTGGTGGAGAGGGCGGACCGGAAGTTCGCCCGCGTCCGCGACCTCCCCCCTTACGGCCGCGGACCGCAACTCCTCCAATATTACCGCAAGGTCTTCAAAGCCTACACCCGTCTTTGGCGGTTCCAGCAGGAGCACCGCCGGGAGCTCGTTGGTGCCGGCCTTCGCCGGTGGGAGATAGGAGAGATTGCTTCCCGCATCGGCCAGCTCTACTACACCCAGTACTTGAGAACCAGCGAGGTACGGTACCTCCTCGAGGCTTACGTCTTCTACGAAGCGATTCTGAGCCGAGGGTACTTCGAGGCCGAGAAGAGGTCGTCGGCCTCGTCGTTGTTGGCTAGGCCCGATCTGGGGCTGAGGTACAAGGAACTCAGGTTCCATGCGAGGTTCTTCATCGTAGCCATGCTGCTGAACCGGACGGATGCGGTGAAGCACCTTGCCGAAAGATTCAGGGCTCTGGTGGAGGAGTCGAAGGCCGCTTACCCGGTATTCCAAAATTGGCTCTTTTATTTTCGTTTCTGTTTATGTTTTTTTTGGGCATACTGGGTATAGTTTTCTTTTAATTGCCCGTATACTTAATTTCCTGCAAAAGGTCCGCTTGTTCATTCAGCAAAAAGAGTTTTTGGTTCATAGATTATGTAATGACCCAGGACCTAACCCAAAAAAAATTGCCGGAAGGGATTATTTGGATTTATCAGCTCTGTATAAATAATTAAGATCTATCCGGTGCATAACATGGGACTAAATAAACGCCCTTGTTCTAACATATGCTCCCTTAAAACCAGTTTTTTTTGCGAGGGTCCAACTCCAATCAAATCCAATCACAAACACCAAGATCAGCTTGTGGTCATTAAAGAGTAGATGCTCCGATGACCACTTGGGACAAGGATTGATACTTATAGTTAAATGTGAAAAAAAAAATCCGACCAAAGTTTTTATTTTCTTTTGTAAAGAAACTAGTAGGATATCACACCTGTTGGTTCCAGGCATTATCTTATTTTACTTTGATTTTTATTTTTTTGTATTCCAGTCATCTGCAGAAAAAAATATGGATATCTTCTGTGTTGTTGAGCACTCAGAAATTCTTAAATTTATTTTTTTTAAAAAAATTTGATTTTATGGTTGGTGATTTCGGTAGCATGCTTCAGAGTTAGTTTACCTCATCAGAGATTTCTGCTCGATGAAACTGCTGTTCTCATGCCTTCAGTGATGATGACAACCCATTAACAGAACAGAATGTTGCTTTTCATACACCAGATTTATGTTTGGTATTGGTTATTTCTTGAAAGATAATCCTGTCCTGGTCATGGAGGTTCTCTGCCCAGGTGGAGGGCCTTTACATGTATAATCTATTCCATTGGAGCTTATGTGTTGGTGGATGTCGATGACCATCAACTACACTTCCTTTTAGAGGACCCTGACAACCAATGAGCAGCTACTCAGGATGCTTGCCCCCTTCTCAGTTATACCAACCATCGTGTAGTTAGGAGAGAGAATGCAAGTGATGATTGAGTTCTCAAGCTTCTTGTCTTGCAGTACTTTGTCTTATATGGTGATTTGCGCTCTGCCTCTACTCACAGTTATTGTTTTAGAAGGCTGTAGGCTGAAGATGAGTGGGCCAGGGGACTGCCTAGCAAGTAATGAAAGGTGAAAGCAGCCCAAAAGCAACAAAGATTTAAAAGCATACAAGAAGTTAAGAATAAGTTACAATCCAAAAGGTGAAAGACGATGTATTAGCTAAGATGTGGCACTTTAATGGGAATTATCACCTTGTCAACTTTTCATACTAATCTACAAGTTATTTTCTTTCTCCATAGTCAAACATAGAGCAAAACATTGAGGGCCTCTTGTCTAAGATGCTAAATAGGCGGCTACGTGAGCTGTGTTTGGGAACCTTGCGAAAAAGCGAGATTCTATAATTGACTCCAAACCAACTTATCATCCAACATGTCCAATTAAATTAAAAAGCCAAGTGGTTCCACTTATTTCAAAGTAATGGTTGAGTTGATGGAATCAACTTATTATCCAACATGTCCAATTAAGGTAAAAAGCCAAGTGGTTCCACTCTTTCAAAGTAATGGTGAGTTGAGGAATCCTAGCTCTGTTCAACTCAAGAGAGTCCCTTTGAAAGACCTAATTTATCTCTATCCACATCTTTATCTCAATTGCATATGATGAGGTTTACCTCTTCTACTCTTTTCTTCGTTGAAGGACATACATGCTAATAACCTATCGATTACATTTGAATCGGTGGAAGGTGAACTTAAAAGCCTTTGTGAAAATGGCCTCAGATGGACCTCATGCCTAGCAATCTTTTGGATGTTAGCACCTGACAAATTTAATGCTCTCAATCCATGATAGATTTCTGTTTATTTAGTTCATGACATGCTGAGATCCTCCCTGAATTGTAGATCAGACTACCAATTACATCCTTAGCTTGTTATTCCAAAACTTCTAGTCATGATTTGATCAAATATCTTGGAGTTCTGCACAAACGGTTTGCTAAAGTATGATGTTTCTCCTATAAGTGAGCATGCAATGAGCTTTGTTTAAAAGATTCCCTAGATTAGGCCCCCTTCATTATAAAATCTTTCTTTTTCTTTCCTGCATCAGTGATGATGCATCATAATGTTTCATCATTATTCTTTTTGGTGGTAAATCTTTGTCATTATTAGCATAAAGATATGTTACCGTACCTTTAAAAGCACTGTTTTTTTTTTTTTTTCACAAGTCATGGTTCCAGGAAAGTTCTGTAAGTTGCACCGTGCCATGGGCAAATGGTGATGCTTCTGTTTATATGGCTAAGAATTCTTTTCATTGGTATTTCTAGAATTCTTTTCATGGGTATTTTTGTCTGTCTTTTGCTACATGCTTTTTCCTTTGTATTTTCTGATCATATCTGCAGAAGTTATCTACGGTCACTGTTTTTAAACTGCTTGTTTATTGTTTGATTTGTCATACATTTTTGTGTCATGCATGTGGACAAATTATCCATATTATCCTTTATATAGTCTGATAGGGACTTCAACCTCAGTATGTTTTTAATTTGAGCGCTGACCAATCAAATCTTCTTCTTCTTCTTGTTGGTTATTGTTGCTACCCAGGAGACTAATTTCAAAGAATGGAAGCTAGTGCTGCAAGAAATAGACAGGTTTTTGAAAGCTGATACAGCTTTTACAAAGACCAGGACTTTGCGATTCAATGTACTGTTTGATTCTCATTCATCTTCTGCTCCATATATTTTACGATTCCATGCAAATAGGATTTTGAGGCTGCAAGATGCTTTACTAACAAGCTATCATCGTAATGAGGTTTGTTGATTCACATGCTTCCTCTTCTTCTTTTTTCTTCTTATAGATAACTCACTGTTTTAAGGATCTCCAATTAGATCCGATTAAAATTGTGGAATATTTAGATTCACAAGTACAATGCATCACTTGATGACCTATAAAACATTTGTGGCTCATATTATTAGGCCATCATAAGGTAATTCTTCCTTAGTCTTCATCATGTTTTCCACAATTTCAGGTCAAGTTCACAGAGCTTACTCTGGACACCTTCAGAATGCTTCAATGTTTGGAATGGGAACCCGGTGGATCCATCTACCAGACTCCTGCAAAAGAGCCAACCGATAATGGTGATTTTTGTTGTCAGAATGGAGCATCTGGACTGATTGACATTAACCTAGCATCAGATATAACAGATCCAAGACTGTTTCAAAATCCACGGAAGGCTATTATGTATCATCCTTCTGTCTCCCATTTGATTGCAGTGAGTACTCAAGCTCCAGTACTTATTTTTGTTCTTGCCCAGTTTCAATTTGTTGGTTTTAATATGACAAATTGCATTTGCTTTGTGCTGCTGTATCGTGGTAAGTGGCACTGGGAGTATAAACTTGTCAGACTCAGATTAGACATATAGGTTCTGAATCTAAAGCTTGCTGATCTGGACACTAATGGAAAAAATGAACCCAAAGAAAACCTACTAATTAATCAGATGCAGAGATGATGATGGAGTAGGCAAGGTTGATGAAGGTGTAGCTGTATGGATGGGCATTTGAAGAAAATGAAATGATTTACAAATGAGCAGAATAATGAATAATTACATGTGATTTTGTGTTATTCCAATGTTTTTGAACCCAATTTTCGAAATTATCACATGGATCTGACTTACCAAGACACATCAATTTACTTGCTGATTTATTTGGTGTGTTGGGATTTTTCATGTATATCTTATGGTGGACGAATACATGCATATTACAAATAACATGTACTCATGCTGACATGTGCTGATGCCGTTGTACAGGAGTATATTTCTTTCTTTGCAAGAATCCTTGGAAGAACCAAAAAAAAAAAAAGAATAAGTAAAATAATTAAAGATATCTATTTTAGGAGAATAGAGAGGAAAATCATCTCCTAGCATATGTGCCCTTTTAAGAAAAAATGCAGTTCTTTCATGATATTGTTCGAAGTAGTAGCGTGACTGAAAGCTAGTGATGGCAGCCTATCTGAGTGGGAGAGTGAGTGGGTTGTGACACAGTGAAGGTCATGGTTTGCTGTACCGTCCAGTATCGGGTGTATTGTACTGTATGGGTCTCGTATCGATATGCTGTTTTACTGACATTTAGTATGCTGTCTCATACCCTACTAAATACCAACATTGCAATAGAATGGTACCGGTACCGAGATGGTGAATATTGGTGAAGGTAAATATCAAGCATGCAGAATAGCCTGTATCCTGTTCTGCGACTTGATGGTCTAGATAGATGTTCCTCTTGGATGAGATATCTCGGCCATACGATACTGCCAGATGTCCAGCCTCTCAGCATGACTTCCTTGTTCTGATCTCCAACTATCCATAGCATAACACTTTCGACCTCTTAAAACCTCGGTGCAGCCTCGGCCAATGATATTGCTTCATGGAAAAATTGGCACGTGGGATGTGATGTGCATAATGGAGAGAAATGGAGGGAGATGATTGAGGGAGAAAGTGGATTGCTTGGTAATCTATCTAGAAGTCTCTTAGGTCAATCGTGGATAGTGACAGCTTTTTGCTTGATGCTCTAACATAGGAGTATTTATTGATTGTATTTTATCCATTGCACTGTACATATGCATGCATGCATCCAAGCATATATTTTATTTATGTATGTGTGGATATATGTCTGTACAGCTATCTTCTTGTTTTAGGTGTGCCTTATTTTAAATTATTACATATTGTAATGTTGTCTGGAGTCTGGACTCTGACAAGGTCATATGATGTATCTGCAGGTAATTGCAACAACTTGTGAAGAGTTATCTTCAGATAACATTTTGCTAATATATATATCAGCTTCAGGTTGCTTTATGCTGTAGTTACTGCTTTTATCATCTGCTCATTTCCATCTCTTTTTATGACTTTAATGCTATCTTTGCAGGAAAGACTGACCAGAATATTGCTTTACAAAACGATACATCCGGAAGTTCATTGAACTTCTCGAAACAGAATCTTATGTCCCAGACTTCTCGTAAAGAGGATAGTTCACTGCCTCAACCTCCTGTTGGCAATAAGCCAGATTCAAGCTGCTGTTTAGGAAGTTATCTATGTTTAGGTCCTCGAGGAAGTGGAGGTATGCTTCTGTTATGTCTGCATCATATTTAAGTTGACTTCTGTTAGAAACTCAACCTTGGTGAGATATAGTAAAAGCCACAGGACAGGCATATACACAGCATTCTATGGACATTCCTAATTGCATTTTTTTATGTCAGGATTGAACACCCTTTATCCAGAAGATTTGCTTCCATTTACACGAAGACCACTTTTTCTCATCATCGACAGTGATAGTAGCCATGCATTCAAGGCAGGTTTGTCAAAACTTATTCTGCACCCACTGGTCAATCAATTTGGATCAATAACAAGTAAAAACTAAGGCTTTCTTGTTGTAGTTAATTGATATAATGAACATGTTGTTAATATAGTGATCCATGTTATCTTTCAGATGCCTCTCAAAACTAAAGGTTAGATGTTTGATGAGGGTAACTTTGAATGTTGGTTCGTGGGTAATATCGCCCCTTATTGATTAAATCCTTTTCACATTCCAGACATAAAGGCTGATGGTGAAAGTAACCATGTTTTACTGAGATCACACCTTGTTTTGGTTGAAACACACATGAATCCTATTTTCTAACTAAAAACTAGAAAGCTTAAAATAGTTCAATAGACACTTGGAAATAATTAAAAGTATTTATATATATTAGAGGTCCATACTCAATCCTAGTCATGCTTTCTTTTGAAATAATGCTGAAAGCTAGATGCTAAATTGCAAGTTCTTGGGTTCATAAATTGGTTGCTTCTTGATATGTGCTAAAAAATAGTATAATAAACATCGTAAACAAATTAATATGACCTTGATGGCATTATCAAGACACCAGGCAATACTGTAGCAAGGTGGTATGCATCATTATTGTCTAAATTGTCACTAATGCCTCAAATGCAGCAGAAGTGCTGGGAATGGCTAGTTTGCTGCATGACCATGATATACAAGGCAAACTGCCCCGGCAGGAGAAGTGAGCTGACTGGATGGAGGCATTTTCATGTGAGCCTATGTGGGATGAAGAGAATTGTAATTATCGTACTCAGGGTTCAGCATTGGTATATTTTCTGAGATAATAAATTTCCAAGATATATAGCTTCTGAGATGATGTGACTTAGATTCTGTGATAGATCTGGGAGACACACCCAATGGACCAGAAACCAAACAGATAAACCTGTCTCTTTTTGGCATGTTCACAGTTACCACATCAACAATTATGAATAAAACTTTAATGATGTTTATAACTTTCAAGGGTTACAATATGCAACAACAATCTAACACAGCATAAATTATTTGGTTTATTCGATCTCCTTGGTGACTCAAAATTCTATTTATTTATTTATATCCTTTACAAGTCTTGTTTCCTTGCACCACAAGATCATCCCCTCACTTCTTTTATTGTCCTTAAACAAATTCTTTGGCATTGCTTGGTTACAGAAGGGGAAAGAAGTCTCATCAATCAGAGTTTAAGGGAATATTTTAGTTGAATTAAATGTTGTATTGCTACTCATTAGTGACAAAAACAATAGGGATGTTTTCTATTGTGGTGATTGTGTCATAAAATGGTGGTGGCTGTGGCGGTTGTGGTAGTGGTACTATTAGTATGATAATGGTGGTGGTGGCAATCATGAGTTTAGTACATAATGCGCATGATGGTGGCAACAGTGAGGTGATGAAGACGCTGGTGTCAGCCTTGCAAAAACAATGAAATCCAAAAAGAAATTTGAAGACAATAGTTGCTGTCTAGTTTTGCTTTTGCCCAAACTTATGTCCTCTTTCTGGCATGTGAGAGAAACTAACACCTAACATTTTTCACTTTGTTTCCTTTGCCCAAGAATCCTCTTTGTAAATCAAAATTTGGAATATAATGGGAAAAAAAAATCTAGCGTACGAGGAGAAATTTATACAGAACAAACTTCAGTAATTAATCTTCTCTTTCCTTACACCACAGCTTTATTCTGTCACTTGTTTTTTCTTAACCCTTTGGGCTTGGCTATGTTTTTGGAGGAAAAAGAGAAAAAGGACCCTTTTTCTTAACTCGACATTGAAGAATAAATTGTGTTTCTTCATTATATTTGTGATATCATTGGGGATGATGTGGTCTATAATTTTGATGTTGTGATACCTGCTGGTGATCATGGTGGTGGTGATGCAAGTGGTCAAGGTGGAGGCTGCAGTTGTAGTGATGATAGTGATGGTGATCAGTGGTTTTTACTGTGGTGGTGTTTGCAGTTTTGAATACCTTTCAAGGCAATGGAAACTTATCTCTTTCTTTACCTCATATTTGACATTCCCTCTAATCATCTATGGTTCATTAGAGCAAATAGAGTGACATCAAGATATTTAATTGTTATATTTCATGCTTGTAGTTGTAGAGAATAGAAACTTGTTGTAGCTTCATCTGCAAGAAGACTGTTGCATTATAACCATGTTGCAGTTTAAAGCTTCTTGCAACTTTGGCTGGTCTCTTGTTACTTGTTTTTGGCAATGATACTGTCTCCTACCATGATTGTTATATCAACGTTAGAGATTTTAGTTAGGTCCTAAAACATAAACAACCCTTTAGTAATCTTACTATTTTTTTAATTTTTTTTTTTAAAAAAAATTTCTGTATATGCTATTTCATGTTCTCGACTACAGCCTTGTCTGATGCTCAATTCTAAAATTTCCAGGCTATACATGGTGCAGAAAGGGAAGAAGCAGCTGCCCTTCTTCTTTCACCTGAGAGACCATCCTCAGTATCTGCTGCTGATCTAATGCCTAATGGATCCCAGTTTACATATTTTCTAACTGCTCCACTTCACGCCTTTTGCCAATTAGTTGGCCTTTCTTCTGATGTTGAAGCTGTAAGCTGACATGATGCTTCAGATTTCTGTAAATAGGTTAGCAATTGCTTTATCTGATACGTTCATAGGCATTTTGCAGGATGTTTACAACAATGCAGAGAGTATACTTTCCTCTGCCTTAGCTGAATGGGAGGTAATACTCTGCACATGCAATTGTCTGGATCAGGTATGGGCGCAGGTTTTACCCGATCCATTTCTACGGCGTCTGATTCTAAGGTATTTGCTTTCCTCTACTGGTAGATGCACAGTTTGATTCTTTTCATTCCTTGGTCACAACATGAAATGTCACTGTCAAAGTTTATCCTTGATAATAACAGGATGTCATCGTGGGAGCAAAGCATAGCTGTCGCTTTGCTCCAGCACAATCTAGATCTTTCTAACATTTGCTGATGTAAATTATATTTCCAATCTGGTGAAAGGATACTCTAGGGGAATTCGTCTGATAGATATGTGATTTCCTGTGCTTAACTTGAAAATAATGGGTCGATCTGAAGATTTTTTAAGTTTGACTTGTCCTTTTTTGAACGAGGCTAGTACGTTTCTCTTCCTTGAAAATTTGTGTTTGGATAAAATTGGGGGATCTGAATTGCTATCTCATTCTTCTCGAGCTGTGATGACAACAGTTATTTGTCTTTGCATCAGCTGAGCTCATTAATATGCCCTTGCTGTTTTTACATCTAGAGAAGCATTATATTAAGTTAATATGATCATAGTGGTATAGGCAGGCAGCTTTGTGAACAGAACATTACCAGATTGTCAGTGTTATGCAAGCGTGTGTACCCAAAAACTCATATTATTTTATCCTCCATCTTTATTCACCGTCCAGTGTTCCGCTTCGATTAATATTGAAGCACTGCAGAATTGCACCATGTTAACATTATTATCTATGACAGAAAATCAATATACACTTATATGATGGAAACTAGGCAATATTTAAACCATTTCATGTATATGAACCTTTGGAAAAGTTTCTGCTTCTACTGAAACCTGGGAAGCATATCTTTGTTAGTTCGGGTATTTGTTAGTTCATATTTGTATATAGACAACAACATATCTTTGTTTCCTTTGGATTTCAGTCTTTTTTCTCCCTGTATGTTTTATATCATGCTTTCGCTAAGGCTGATAGCGTCCTGCCATATGATGTTTTTGGCCAGGTTTATATTTTGCCGTGCCGTACTGTCTCTCTTCCGCCCTCTAGAGAAGGGTGGTCAACATCTGCCTGATTGCCTACCTAACCTTCCTGAGCCAGTCTCCCAGAGCTCTGCAAAAATACAAGTCCACATCCTCCGGCTTGCAGAAAACTTTGGGGTTGTCGACCATTTTCACTTTCCATATTCCATCAGGAATTTTCGATAATTACTGCCATAGCGTATAACCTTCTGTAAATAAAATCATGGTAAATAGAATCCATTCATTTTTTCATTGTTTTGTGTCGATACACCGGATCATCAATCCTGCAGGTGGTCTGCCGGTCAAGAGGCAGGGCACGTTGGTAGACCGCTGCTCAATTGAGGTGCCTTTGTTGCCAGAATGCCAAGGGTTGCACCCCTTCTGCTGGATGGACGGGTAAGCTATTGTTGCTATCAGAGTGTGTGTTGGCATGTACGACTCCATTGTTATTACCAGGAAAACAATGAATAGGGTCAAAATGTTTCCATATAGAGGTGATTTCCAATTGTAGCAGTGAATTCGTCAATGGCTATCTAGTGTCATGTATTAGATCATGCTTTGATTTTTGATCATGTATCTAATTCATGCCTGGTTATTAAATTTGTTGCGAGAATGCATGACTTACGGATTATTAAGCTGTTGCACTACGTGGGGTTGAGCACGTTCCATTGGTACTTCTCCTCTGTTCTAAAATATCCTATTAGGTGTTCCACGATTTTTAGAATACTGCACGTGAAATGCTTCTGCGGGCATTCTTGATGAGTACGATGGGGAGGCTTGTGAGGCTATTTGGATTGGCCTTCAGGATTGTGGAGCCTCGTGCTCAAAACAAACTTATCTACACTGAAAATATAACCTGGCAGAAAGAGTTTGGGACAGGCATTCAAACGATCACTTTGGAAAATTCACTGGAAGAGTCTTGAATGCAACCTTTCTTTCGCCGTTTTAATGGGATTGTTTTCTTTTTCTGAGAGATGTGCCTTTGGATTTTTTTTTTTTTAATAATAAATGGAGCAAATTGGATTAGGTAGTCCAAAACAAAATATCTTTCTCGGCACATTCTAGAATGTTTATACGCCATGGAGTCTATTTATGGGACCCAGTGGTCCAAACATGGTATAACGCAAGAGAAGGGGGAAGAACAAAGAGGAAGCAACTAAAAACACGAGAAGGGGGGATGGCACAGACGGTTACCGTCTCGCTGAGATGTGGGCAGGCGTTTGGAATGTGGGAATTTGTTCAGGGAAGGACTCCCTTTTAACAAGAATCCTCGTATCGTTGCGCATTTAGTAAATTATTAAAAAAAAATAGTTTAATTGAGATTATAATAATAATAGGATGGGCTCAAGCTTTTGAGTAACCAAAGAAAGGATATTAAACATGTGACATAAAAGGAAACTGAAATGTGAAATGGAGGAATGTAGATTAGAGGAGACGAATTAGAATATAAGAAACCATCAAGTTTAAAAAATATAAACTAGGATAAAATAGTTAATTAAACAAAGCATCAAAATAAAATATATAAAATTAAATATTTTAAAAAAATAAAATATGTATTTTAAATGTAAATTTGAATATATGAAATAAAAATCTAAAGCAACTGAAAAATATTTTGTATCATGTTTTTAAATGAGCAAGATATGAATAAAAGATATTCATTCCATAAAGAATTAAAGGGGGGGAGAGAATGTGTTTTCATACATACGTATACACGTATGTGTAGATTTTAAATAAGTATTAAAATGATGAGTATAAATACTATAAATACTTAAAAAATTTATATTTAAAATAAATATATTATTATTGATTTGTGTTTTTGTACTTTATAGGCCATTGCAAATGAAAGAAATCCATGAATTTCACGTTAACAATTTTATTTTCTATTTAAGATGTTTAATTTTTAAATTATTTTTGAGAGAGAAGAAAATTTGAAAATAAAAGCACATACTTCTTTCGTTTCTCTTTTTTCTTTCATTATTAGGAGTGCAAATGGGTTGAGTCGGATCAGGTCATGAGTGACCCTGATTCGATCCGATTTTTTAATCGAATTTAAATATTGGACCCAAACCCAATCCAATATAAGATCAGATCGGGTTGGGTTGGGTTTATGATCAAATTTTTTGACTCAATAAATTATTCGGATCGGATCGGGTCCATGTATAACCCGATCTGGATCTATGAAATATAGGTTCAGTTCAAGTCTGAATCTATATTGACTCATAAGTTGGGTCAAACATGAGCTAAGATAAACATATTACCCCATCCATTTGATGGGCATCGCTGCATCTATGATTTATTTCAATATGAGAATTGGAACAGCACAAATAGCTGTTAGAGAAGGATATATATCTTGTAATAGAGACCTTTGCAAGCCCTATCATCGTTGGCAGTCCTTCTTAAGGCGGAATTGGTCATGGAGAGGCGACAGAGGATAGTGTAGACTGTGTAGTCCAGGTAGCTGAGAGCATGAGTGGTGATCTTCGGTACTAGCTGCTCCATCATCGAACCCCCAACCTACCGCTCCGCTATCATGGTCCTCTTTTCGCGGCACATCACCATCTCCCCATTCGCTGGGCAGTGCCGCCCCCCTCCCCCCATTGTCGCAAGAGCACACACACTTGTAAGACAACTTTTTGTTCTTGATCGCAAGAGCACACACACTAAGTTTGCTCTTTGTTCCTTTCGTTCATTCTATAGTTGAGATGAATCCCCGAACATACACTATACACCAAAATCGCCATCTCACTGGGCACCAAAGTCACTAATTTCGCCGAGGAGAAGGGTTGATCGGGAATGGAAAAGAAGCCAAAAAAAAGGAGAGGAGAGATTAGGGATAGAGAGAGCATCATTTTGTTTTAAGAGGGTGTGGCAAAGAGACTTAGAAGTCAGAATGGGTGTGGGTCAGGTAGAGTTTGGGTAAAGTATTGGGTTCGAGTCGAGTCACTTATCTCAAGATCCAAATTAACCCAAAAATCTTCATGGATCAATTCGGATCGAGTTGGATCCAAATTTAGTGAATCCAGATTCGATCCGAAAAATAGAGTAGATTCAATTTTGGAACCCAATCCGGCTCCATGGGTCCTTTAAAACGGTTTGGGTCAGATCTATATAGGTCAGATCGGATCAGATCATAGATCAATTCAATCCATTTACAGCTCTATTAATTATCTATTATTGGTGCTAAAATCCTATCTAACTATAGTGGCTTAGAGAATGCCAGTTAATTTTTGGAGAGACACTGATCTGCATGCAAAAAGAAGAAAAAAGCTGGGCCCTCTAAGCCATTATAGTCGGATAGAATTTTAGCATTAATAAAATATTGTCATTTGTGAAAAAATATTTCATTTTCTTTCTTTGTTGGATTTGGGTGTCTTCGATAACATATCATCGTCATCACATTTACAAGCATCTCAGCCAACAATTTGACTACTTCTACTTGAATCGGAGAAAATAGCTCTAGGTCAAAAGTATGGGGCATGTAAAATGGATTAAAATCAACCTCTTTATTGTGGATGGATATGTGGCAAGTATTTTGGAAAAGAATTTGAATTCGCAAAGATTTAAATTCTAGATGGGAATGGCAATCCCTTCATTTTTGCCTCTATATCATAATGAATCCATACTTCCTCCTCTATATAAACAAGGCTAAGGGACTTTAAAAGCAAGAGAGGATGCGAGGCTATTGAGCATAGTTGGAGGAGGCTCTCATGGTGAGAAACTACTCAAAGAAAGGCTCTCAAGTACAAATGGCGAGAGGCTCCTAATGAGATGTTCTCAAATTCTCAAGGCGAGCAAGCTTTTCATCCAACTTTTTTGTGAGTACTCTCAAGTGTTGCCTTCTCTCTGCATACGATATGCATCTTTGATGACCAGCATGTGAACCTTTATAAACTACCCTTCCATGCCATTCGAGATATGAGTGCCATGTGCATGAGACATGCATCCTTGGAGACCAAGACTCGATTCTCTGGAGACTGCTTTTCCATGCCACCTTAGATACGAGCGTTGTGCACACGAAACATGCAATCATCGACTAGTAGAATCTAGTCAATTGGAATTAGGCCAATCATGATAAGATTGAAAGATCCAGCTACCATACTCTAGGTGGAGCTACTGTGTCAAAGACTAAGCTACCACATCGAGATAGAGTGGTCCCATCTAGGTTGAGCTATCATGCCCAAAGTTGAGCTATAATGTTGAGGCTAAGCTATCTGACCAAGGTCGAGCTACCAAACAATCTAGGTATACGCCTTATTTGATCCTATTGTATTGTGCTTTATTTATAAGTAAAATAGCTATTGTATAAGTAACAATGCTATATTATTTTATTTTTTAGATAAAATTATATGAGTATTTTAAAATAATTTTTATTTTAAAAAAAAAATATATCTTCTAAGACACCCTATAGAATAGAAGATGATATACATAAAATTAAAATATTATGATTATTTTTAAAATAAAGCACTTAAAAAATTTTTGATTACCAACATGCCAATCTCAGACTTTATCCGCTTTACTTCCAAAGCAGCTAAAACGGAAAAAGAGTAGGGCCAACTAGGGCCACAGGCACTCTAAGCCAAGTTCTCCGAACTAGTATATAAAATAAGATGGAGAGCACTCCAGATTGAGCTTCTCAGACTGAGCACTTCAAGCCGAGTAATTCAATCAAACAAGTATAATCTTCTCTCTTGTATCATCTCATTCTATTTCTCAAAGACATCCTTAGCCCAGAGGGTGTCAGTCAATCCATGAAAAGATGCTGATATGTATATGATAAGAGAAAAAGTGGTCGGATTGACTCAGATCAGACTCCTTGCTGTTTGAGTAAGACGTAGTCTTCAAATAACTCCTATCATTGGCACTGCCTTGCGCATCAGAGAAGGAGAAAAAGATGGGCGAAGATGGGGAAACTAGCCGGTGGGGCACAAGGTTGTCGACGGCAAACGTGGAGGGGCCACCCAGAGAAAAGGCACGATGGCGAGGGGAGGAGTGCACGCGTTTGCGTAGGGGGTTTGGCCCGGTGGGACGCGAGCAGTATGTCCCTGGGAGAGGAGGGCGGAGGGAAGGGAGGACCACAACCTCTTTCCTCCCCGATCAAACTACTAATTGGCTGCTACCGTTGCGATCTAGAAAATTTCGAGAAACCGAAAATATGAAAAAAATTTAGAGGTCTGACAAAGAGGGAGCCGAAGCGAACTAGAGACAGCCATCAGCGGCCCTTTTTGTTTGTTAATTCGTTTGATACCGTTATCCCTCGAATCCTACGGACCGTATCCATCAATCTCGTATTTCCCAGGGGTGATTTGGTCAGATGGCTAATATACCTTCACCCAACTTCACGGCATGAACAGGACCTCCACCCACCATTATCCGTGGATTAACTCGCCAGCCAATAGGAAAACAGCTTCTTGGCCTAGCTATCCGACTCGCTCCCCAACTTCTTATCTCAGCCGTTGGCTCTGGGACTGAGAAAACACAATTAGAGAAGATCTCAGCCGTCCATCGATTAATATGGTCCATCTCCGCCGGTGGATCGTCCAGGAGACGCCTATAAATAAGGCTCTAATACCCGACGGTTTTTCATTTGGTTCTCTCGTCAACGAGATTGGGGCTTTTGGGTTGCAAGCTTTTTCGAGAGGGACAGGGCGAGGGAGGTAAGGGCTCCAAACGCTCATCTTTTACAATTTTTTTTGTTCGTTAAAGTTCGAATATTTTTTGGGTTCAACTAATTTGTTGTTTTGTTAGTGTAAACCTTGAGAAAGGATTCTAGGCTTAGATTTTTTTTTTAAAAAAAAGAAAATTGGATTTTTTGTTGGGGGTTTGAGTCGCTAGGGCTTGATTCCGGTATGATGCTGCGAGAAAATTTGGGGATGTCGTTTTATTCGTGGAAAGATCGTTCTTTTTTTTTCTTCGTTTTTCATGGTTTAAGGTTTCCTTTCTTTGATTGGGGTGACTGTTGATGTGGTGTGGAAAATGGGGAGCTTTTTGTGGTGTCATGCGATGGATTTGTTTGCAATCGTCGTTTTTTGCCCCTTGTTTTTCTAATGATTTTGGAAGGGCTGTTCTTTTTATCGATTGTTGCTTCTGAAGGTTATTCTGCGTTTTCTGAATCAGACAGTTTTGTCACAAATTCTTTGTTGGAATTGCCATGTTGTGAATTGGGGTTTGCTTGCATGTATTATAAAATTTTGACGCTTTTGTGATTTTGTTTGTTTTTCGGAGCTAAGGTTTTATATTTGTGACTGTGTTTAGAAGTTAAAAACTAGGAAGCAAATTACCATACTTGATTAAGGGATTTCTTTTTGTTGAACTCTCGAAGCCGCTGAGTCACGTAATCTTTTTACCTAACTTTAGCGACTAATTATTATTCTTTATTATTCTGTAAATGAAGTTATTGTAAATTAATTACTGTAAAAATTATGCTTGGTGTTGGTAGGGTGTAATCTTTTGAAACTCGGCACAGAGCCATGAGGAATTATGGAACTATACTGATTTGTTCCTTATATTAATTTATGGTTGATGTAGGTGTTAAGCTTGCTAGTTATTCTGTATTTCCTTTTTTTTTTTTTTTTGGTTTTGAATTGGACTATGATGTTTCTGTCCTCGGCTTTGGTTAGAACATAAATTTTGGATTTGTCTGAGGGAGATGTGGGTTGTTCTGTAATAGGGGTCAATGTTGGTAGCTATTGGTAGTGTTTTACTGGGATTACATAAGGGTTGTATTTATTGGATTTTGTTTTCTTTCTGTGTCTTGCATTTTATGATCGGTATTTATAGAGGCTGGAAATTGTTGTTTTAGGTTCCTCGTTGTCTTATCCGTGTGATTATCATCTCTTAAATAAATGAAAATTATTGGAGGGGTGGAGGGGAATCGAGGAGGTCATTTAGGTTGTTTTACTAGGACTTGGGAGATAGCAAAAGAAATCAACTTTGAATGTGGGTAATGGCTCAGCTCCCTCCTGCCCATACTAACCCATGCGTTCGATGCCATCTGGATTTGTGTCCAGTCAATTTGTAGATCTTGTTCCCTGTTTTTTTTGACATAAGATAGGTGCTTTGTTTATGACTTCATTCAGTTAAAGGCATTTTTTTAAATTTTTTTTCTTTTCTTTTTCTTTCTTGTTTCTTTTCTTTCTTTTTTATCAACAGATGGCTCGTACCAAGCAAACTGCTCGCAAGTCTACTGGTGGGAAGGCTCCTAGGAAGCAGCTTGCTACCAAGGTCTAGTGATTACCTGATGTTGCATTTGGTGTTCATTCCGTAGTTCACTTCTCCTGTGGCACATTTGCCATTTCAGCCATTTGCTTGTAAAAAATTGTCTTTTGTTCTTGATTGTAGGCTGCTCGCAAGTCTGCCCCCACAACTGGTGGAGTGAAGAAGCCTCACCGCTACAGGCCTGGGACTGTTGCTCTTCGGTATGTGATGCGATTCTGTAGTTCATGGATGTTTGTGTTAGTGGTGTCTTCTTTGTTCAGGGTTGGTTTGAGTCATGCACTGGATGTGTTATTAATGTTGTTGTTTGATGGTGGATGATGACAGTGAGATTCGCAAGTACCAGAAGAGCACAGAGCTTTTGATTAGGAAGTTGCCATTCCAGAGGCTTGTCAGGGAAATTGCCCAGGACTTCAAGGTGAGATTGTACGCTTGGCGGTCGTGGCCGTAGATGTTGCATTTCATTCAAGCCTCTTATTTGTGCTTCTGTTCTCATGCGGGCTTCCGTGGTTTTTGCAGACTGATCTGCGTTTCCAGAGCCATGCTGTGCTTGCGCTGCAAGAGGCAGCTGAGGCATATCTTGTGGGTCTGTTTGAGGACACCAACCTGTGTGCCATCCATGCTAAGCGTGTGACCATCATGCCCAAGGACATTCAGCTGGCTAGGAGGATCAGGGGTGAAAGGGCTTGAGATGGCTCTAGTTAAGGAATTCAAACATTGTGACATCTACAATCTCTATATTTCTAGCTTTTAGTAGTTAGTTTGGGACCATTTAATTTGTTTGTTTGTTCGGTATTGCCATGGAACAAGAACAAGCAATTCTAGTTTTAGCTGCTCTGGTTTTCTATGTTGCCTTGGTATGGTAAAATGGAGTCTGTAATTGGTGACTACAATTTGTCGTTGGATCATCCATCGACTCGTGGATGTGTACGTAATTGTTGTTAATTTTAATCTAGTCCGTGTTATTAAAGGAGTCTTGGATGCTGCTTTAGTCTGTGTGTGGTTTGTTCATTTTTCCGCTGTGGATGTGAATGTGGATGCTGCTTGATCTGTATGGTGAGGGCGCGCGTCCGTCAATTCTTTTTTCTAGAATGTGGAGGTCGTTATTTGCACGTGGAATTTTGGTTCAAGAACCTATGGTGAGTCTGTTGGACTGTGGGTATGGCCTGGGAGGTGAAATATCTCTTATTTTTTGTTCTGCTGATGTTTGTATATTGTTTTTGTTTAACATGGCTCGATGTTGCAACATTATTCTTCTGGGAGATGATTTCAAGCGAAGTTTTCTATTTGGTTTTTCTTTGTTAATATCGACGGTTGGTCTTTTTTTTCGTAGGATGTTAATCTTGATGGTTGAGTTGAATATATCTGTGGAACGTTGATCATTATGTGAATTAATTTAAAATATCAGAAGGAAAGTTTGATGTGTTGGTGATGGTTTTATTCCGTTTCTTTGGGTGGTGGCTGGTCGGATGATCTTTTGTTCGTGATAAAATTTTTCGTTTTTGGTTTGGCAGGGAATAGCCATCTGGTCTTTGTATGCGATTTATTATTATTATGATTATGTTTTTTTAACTAAGAAGAATGATTTTTTGCTTTGTTTCTGTTGTATTTTATTGGTCTGTATTAGCCGATGCTTTATAAGATATCGGTTGGTGCGGTGTATGATACAATTTCAACATGGTTTCTCTCTGTCGTCGGTTATCTAAATCAAACTTTTGTAAACGCAACAAAGCTCGCTTGTTAGGAAGTTAATTAAGCTTCGTTATGCTACGATAAGTAATGTTTGATGTTCTAGCTTTTGTTAATTAAGAACTTTTTTTTTTATGTACCATGGTGCCTATGAAGGTTGCCCGGGTGATGGTTCTTTCCAAGGCAATGTTCGAAGGATGGCGTTGGGGGTGATGGTGTCTGAATTGAACGGGGTTGGCACATTTTTTATTCAAACAAGTAGCGTACAATCTAATGCCATGCATTCCCTTCTAAGCAACTGATCTCCTGCAAAAGCAATCCTTCTAAGCAACTTCTCTCTCATGGAAGCAATATATTAAGATGCATGCCGTGTGGAAACATGATGAACAATTTGCAATATATCGAGTAAGATTATTACAAATGGAAGTCATTAGTGAGCATTGAGAAAAACTTAAATATTAACCGTAAAGATTGGCGAGGATTCATAAATGCAATCCTGATGGATGATGATGACAACAAAAACAAAAAAAGAGTCGTCGTGTCTTTTAAGCAACTTTCAAGTCAGAGGTTAATCCAATGGAGCAGGACAGAGGTTTAAAACAAGGTGGTCTTTTGCTTTATTATTGGGAGTGAAAGGCTGCGATGCTCCCGGTTGAATGCACCTTCAACTTGGCTTGGCCTTTGGGTTCATGTCTGCACCTGATCGTGATGAACCACCCAAGAGTCATTTAGAATTTGCCACACAAGCTGGTTTTACTTGAACCAAAATTTCCTTGCTAATAAGGCTGAAAACGGGCTGGGTTGGACCGGGCCCATCCTACTCAAGCCTAACCTGAAATATTTGTTTTAGGTTTTGGCCGGGCTTAAGCTTGAAAAAATTAAAAAAAACTTAAGACTCTAGCCCGGTCCGAAACCAATTGGGCCGGTTCAAGCCCGAGCCCAAGCCCAATCCAAACCTAATTGAGTAAAACATCATATAGCCTCATGGTCAAGTGCCACTATCGTAATTTCCTCTAAACCCAGGTTTGTTTTCATTCCCATTCCATCTTAAATCACTCTTGCCATCCCACCCTTCTCCCCGCTGCATTTCTTTCCTTCTCTCAAAACACTTCCTAGAATCTCCACTTTTGAGAGCAAAAATCTTTAAAAAGAGAAAGTGCAAAACATATAATGCCGAGAAAGTAAGATACCACCAATGGCAATGCAAAGAAGCTCTTCTTTCCTCTTCTTCCTCCTCGCCACCTTAATTGCCTTGCTAGCTGTCACATTCGAGGCAATCTCCTTCGCAACCACTAGCGGCGGAGCTGCGATGGATCCCCATGTGGGTTATGTGCTAGAGAATGATTGTGGAGTGCCTCGTTGGCGAGGAGTTCGAGCTCGACTCAAAGATCATGTGCCAGATCCTAGCCATATTGTACTACATCAACTACAATGCACTGAGATACAATAGCACCTCGGTATCGGGGTGGCCAATAGAGGAAGACTGGTGATGGTTGATGGGGAAAGACGGAAAATTGGCATCGATGATAGCCAAAAGGGGCGGATGGAAGACCGGACGGACATGGACGAGGGGCTAGGGTGCTAGAACACGGAATAGATGGGTTGAAATTCGAATTAAAATTTAGGCTCGGGTCTCGATCGGATCAAAAATATGCCCGAGTCTGATCCGAAAGACAAACAGACTTTATATTTAGGTCTAAGCCCATCTTAAATTATTTTAGGTCTAGCCCAAAGTCCAACCCAAATTTAGCTCGACCCGAGATGGTCCGAGCTCAGTTCCAGTCCTATTTGCCGCATTACCATGTCATGCACCTTAGAGACTCCTTTTCCTATAGGAAAAAAGACACAAGTTATTCAGGGAAAGAGAAATCGTGTTCAGTTTAAGCTTTCCCGATGCTGCTCTAATTGTAACTGAATCTCTTATTGGATGGGAAGTTCTATCAATCAATGGAGCATATAAATTAGATTCCAGCCAGTAGCAACACTATGGGGTGGGGGAGCCGTCCTCCGTCCACCAAGAAGAAGCTAGCCGCATGGGTAGGACACGATCTAAGCCACGTATTAAGCTAGATACACATTGTTGATCTATGTATTTCTAGAGAACTAAAAGATTTTTGAGATAATGTATTTAGTTAATTATATATGGAATTAAAGCTAAAGTTCGAGGCAATTGGCTCAAATCTTCTCCACGTTAGTTATCTATTCCCTGAAAGTGTAGTCAACACAAAATGCTATTCATTAGTTCAATTTATGTATAATTATGCGAAAACTACTTCATGCTACGTGTTCATATCACACCTCAAATCATGTAAGACATGCAAGATAGCGCACCACATGCATTCGATAATACGTCGACAGTGTTTGACGCAGGTTATAGGAATGCAAGCTAACTGCTAGCCTTCCACACTTGTACTCGAATCGCACCATTTCCATTTTTTAGGGCCCTTGAGACAAATCCATGACCATTTTTTTCGTTCCTTGGACCATCTCAAACTCTTCTCCTCCACCCATCTGGCGTGTCTACTGCCGTGCATCCGATTCAAGCTAGCTACCTACCCGCGTTTTAAACTCCCAACCCCTCACAAGACAACTGCACCCTCCACAACCCCCTTATAAATCTCTCGCTTCCCATCAGATTAAGGCACACACGCACTCCTAGCTAGAGGCAATCCAAGTCCAAGAAGAATCCAGGAAATTAAGACACAAAGCCATATTATGGCTCCAAACAAGGCTGTTCTTGCTCTGGCGATGGTGGTGATGGTGCTCATGGCGTCGGCAGCCCCAGCCGCGGCGGACAAGGAAGACTGCTTCTGCCCCTGCATGAGGGATAAGTGCATGGTGATCGCAGGCGCCACCCGCGACGACTGCGCCGCAGCATGCACCGACGGTTGTCACCAACTCGAAATGGAGGGCCAGCCTAATCCAGGCGAGTTCTGCGGTTTCTGATTGAAAGCACAAGCTCAAGTCTTGGCCTTCTCATTTGGCTTCCCCTATTGATCGATGCTTCAGTTGCGTCGTTTATTTCTAATGTTATCGTAATAAATGTACCAGTTGGTCCAAGAATGACCACATGCTTTGGTGCACCACTACTTTTGCAAGCAAAAAAAAATTGTTGAGTTGCAATAAATCTATTTTCTTTACATTACCTTAATTTGCAAGTAAATAGATCGCATAACTTGCAATGGTCGTGGCTTTTTTGAGCATGCAGCATATGGTAAATGACTATGATTCTATACATTACCTTTTTTTTTTTTTTATACATTACCTTTTTTTTTTTTTTTTTTTTTTGTAGGTTTGGTATATATGTGTGTGTGTGTATAGATACATACATACATACATAGATTCTTTGTTTTAGTTAATATTGCTCATTTATCATAATTTACAAGAAAGTAAGCATGAGCTATTCTTTAAAAAAGAGAGAGTAAAAAAAAGAACAGCCCTAGAGGGACGGAGCTCTTATCGAAAAATGACTAAAAAGAGACCTAGCGGGCCATGCCAATGGAGGGCAAGCTCAAATACGTTTCAGTGTTTGTATTAGAATGGTAGCCCTTGATCAAAGATACTGAAAGGTAGAAAACGATGCAATGCTGAAGGGTGAGGAACCGTGCGATGCAGCTGATGAAGGATCAAAACTCCTGAATAAAAGAAGATTTGGATGGGATGTTTATTTGTGCTTATTTTGATGCCTAGCTCCCTTCATGGACCTGATATAATTTTGATTTTTAAAATATTTAGAAGTGAGAAACTTCTTGTAGGAACTTGTTCTCAGGGAGTCATCAGCTCGGTAGAAACAATTAATATGTCTCCATTGCACACTTATGCCTTGATAACACACCTTCGGAGTCGTCTCAATGTGATGTGGATGGATCCCAAGGTGCGCTGCCGCACTTGTTCTAGAAAGTATGCAACTGCTTATGCGAAAGGTTATTATTGGCCCATTTTCCTCCAAAAAAAAAAAAAAGGGAAGATCATTAGTGGTTGTGCGACTCTTGGATTTTGTCAATTTCATTTCATGAAGATGGTTGATTCTAAGTCAAAAGTTAGTCCTCACATTTTCCTTCCTTTTCAATTAATTTTTCTAAATTCATCACATGGTAAAGTTGGAGAAATTTCTCACATTTCTGGTAAAAGAGGCCGTGGGGATTGATTGTTAAGAGGGATTGACGGTTGGATCAATAATAAACATGTCGTTGTAGAAAAAATGTATTTAAACTAAGATTTATCATATCGATTAGTACAAATATATACCAACCATGCTAATACCGAACTGATAGTGGTATGGAGCATGTACCGACACTCAAGAGATATACTAACACTAAGGTGGTGAAGCTTGACTTATACTCTTAGATCATATTTAATTATCAATAAAGGACATCAAGGATTATTTTTCAATTCCTAGAAAATATTTTTCTTAAAATTATCAAAAATAGTTAGTTCCGACTCTATATGTGGATAAATCGATATAAATCTGTATGGAATGAAACAAACTTGGTAACATATAATGTATAAACAAGAGTGGACTCTCTTTGTAGTTGCCTTTGATATTTTTTTGTTATATTTAATCACTAATTTTAGTTATCACTGATTAGTTTATCTTCTTACTTGTTGTTTATGTTAAATTGTTGATGGTTATTTACTTTATTTCTTTAATTTTTTGTAGATTTAGTTTCTTGTTGTATGCTATACTATTCATTGATCTCCCATCACATGGTTACTAGGTAGGCCTCAGAATTGAGGCAAATCAAAATATTTAGTGCAAACTCAATTAATTAATCAGTGATGATCCAATCGATGATCAATCACTGATTCAATCAATTGATTTGTGATGAACTATTAACAGTCATTAGCAGCCTCAATCAATTGATTGGTGATGATCTAATCAATAGTCAATCACTAATCAAAGATCACCAATCAGATGAGCTTCCAACAATGAGTGATCAAGGGTCCTCATTGTAGTTGATCATTTACTTTTTTGGTCCATTTAATCCATGAAATGATTAATCTAATCAGTTTAGGTTCGTGCAATGATCGACTAAGTGACGCCTAACATAATTGATCATTTATTTGATCACTATTTAGAAAAATGAGGAAGAGAGAGAGAGTGTGTGTGTGTCACCTTTCATTCTATTTAGGATAAATTATAGAAATATCTCCCAACTTTAGTCCAATTTTATTTATACTCCTGTACTTTAAAAAGTACCAAACTGGCTCTTCTAATTATCGATATATTCTAATATGATCAACGGTTTATTTTCGTTAATGGAATAATATTACGTGACTATCATATGATACCATTATTTTATAAAATGATAAAAATATTTTTGTCTTCACTTCTCCCTCCACTCCAATTCATCCCGTCTTTCTTCGTCATTAGTGTCCCTTTTTCTTTCTCCTCCTTCCTTCTCCACTTTCTTCTCATCTATTTTTTCTCCTCCATGGTGGCTCCCTCCATCTGCATCCATTCCTCCGGCTCTCCTTCCTCCTCTTTCTCCTCATCCTTCTCCCTCCTTCCTCCTCTCCAATTGATTCCCTCCTCCTCCATCTTCGATATCCTTCTTTCTTTCTTCTCCTTCCGCCTCCTCTTTCTTCTCAGCCATTTTTCATCCTCCATAGTAGCTCTTTTCACCTCCACCCATTTCTCCACTATCTTTTTCTTCTCCTCATCCTCCTTCCTTCTCTCTCCTCTCAGATTGATCCCCTCTTCCTCCATCCTCGGTATCCCTCTTTCTCCCCCTCTTCTTCCTCATTCATTTCTCCCCTTTTATGGTAGCTTTCTCTACCTCCATCCATTCCTCTACCATCTCTCCTTTCTTTTCATCCTTCTTTTTCCTTCCTTCTCTCAGATTAATCCCCTCTTCTATCATCAGCATCCCTCTTTCTCTCTCCTTCCTCTTTTCTTTCCTCTTCATCTATTTCTCCTCCTTCATGGTGGCTCTCTCCACCTTCATCCATTCCTCTACCACATTTTCTTCCTTCTCATCCTTCTCCTCCAAGCCATCCCCCTCCACGGTAGCCCCTTCCTTCTCCTCCTCATCCTCTTTCTTCTCCAAGTCTACACATGAGCGAGAGGCATTTCTGTCTATCGAGAGGAAAAGATAATACTGTTTGTTGATAAATGCATAATCGTATTATATTAGAATATATCAATAACTAGAATAGCCAATTTGATACTTTTTAAAGTATAAGAGGTATTAGTGAAATTAGATTTAAGTTGAAGAAATATTTTTATAATTTTTTCTTCTATTTAATATCATTTATTTTCTTAATTAGTATCATAGTATGGATATATGTCATAAGCATGCGAGTATAATGTCAAACAAAAATCATATGGGGTGGGCACTATAGGCCATCACATGGGATGGGCCTAGTTTTATGCCATTTTTTATTTTTTTTTGCATCCTAAAAAAATTAGAAATCAAATAGGGATTAGATTTCTCCTACTAATGGAGTCCATTAGTTCCATAATCGAAACAATAAAAGAAGAAAACAAAATGTATAGCTAAGAGTGACCCTTTGTAAGTGTCTGTATCCTCTTTCTTCTCCATCAAGCCTCTCCATCTATAATCTTCTTCATTAAGCCATTTTTTCTATTCATAAGGTCTTCCTTTCAAGTCTCTTTCTTTTTTCAGATCCCATGCGTCATCTCTCCTATCCATGAGATCTTCCATAAGTTTCTTTCTCTTCTTTCAAATTTTTCTTCTTTCTAAGATCTTTGCATCTAAAAGTTTATAGAAACTGTGTATCATTTTATCTATAGATGTGTATTGAAATATCAGATGAATATTTTGCTAATTACATTTCAACGGACCATATACTGTATACTGATAAATACTAAGTTCGATAAGCTATGTATCAGTTTATTGATAAATATGTATTGAATCGTTGCTGGATGTGTATCAAAATAGTTTATAGTATGTATCACATCTAAGCCATTTAGTGTATATCATTTGGTCATGTGCTGTATACCGATGAGTATTATATTCTGAAATCTGTATATCAATTTATTTAAAGATTTGTATTGAAATGTCGGATAAATATTTTGCTAGATGTGTATCAACTGACCATATATTATATATTGATGAATACTAAATTCAGTAAACTATGTATCAATTTATCCATAGGTATTTATCAAAAAAGTTTATAGTATGTATCACTGTATATCATTTAATTATATAGTATACTAATAAGTGCTATATTTTGAAAATTATATATCATTTTATCTAGATATATGTATTAGGATGTTGGATAAATATTTCGCTAGGTATGTATCAACTGGCTATAAACTGTATATTGATGAATACTAAGTTCGATAAATTATGTATCAATTTATCTGTAGATATATATTAGATCGATGCTGAATGCATATAAAAAAAGCTTACAATATGTATGACTTGACTATAAACTATATATTGATGAACTTAATATTCTAGAAATTATATATTGATTTATTTATAGATATGCATTGATTTATGTGAAAATTAATTTATTTAGTGTGTATCTACTAAAAGTATATATTGAAAAAAGAAAAAAAAAGTATACTAGATTAATAATTGTTAGTAAAAATTTTTTTAATTTTTTAATTTATTTTTTAAAATTAATATTAAAAAATATGATAAATTATAGACCGTCCTATACGAATCCATCCCATATGATTTTTGATCCGGTGATGATTTGTATTTGATGGGGTTCGGACAAGTGCATGCCAAAAAGATATGTTTGATGGGTTCCGATTTGGTTTGACAAAATTATTTTTCATGCATCCTGGATTGGATATATGTGACCACCTCAGGGACATAGCCGTTGCCTCCTTAAAAAATTTCAAACCCCTAGACTTAGCTGAATCGAAGTAACGAATCGCGGAGCTAAAACTAATGCCATTCTACCAATGCCAACGTTCTCTAAGATCCAGACTCTCCTCCACTCTCTCAAGCCTTTCCCTCCACCCCTGGTTCGCCCACTCCGGGTCCGCTCGCTCTCTCCCCGAGAGGTATTCAACCACAACCTCCGTATCGGAACGCTAGGTCGTGCCGGCAGGCTCGAAGCTGCCCGTCAACTTTTCGACCGAATGCCCAACCGAGATGTTGTCTCATGGAATGCAATCCTCACTGCATATTGGCAGAACCACGACATGGAGGAGTCGAAGCGGCTCTTCGATTCGATGCCCGAGAGGAATATCGTCTCCTGGAATTCCATGATTACCGGCTGCCTCGAGAATGGGAAGCCCGATGAGGCTTTCGCATACTTCGTGAAGATGCCTGAGAGGAACGTAGCTTCCTGGAATGCGATGATCTCTGGCTTCGTAAGGTATGATCGGTTCGAGGAAGCTGAGAGGTTGTTTCAGGAGATGCCCGTGAAGAATGTGATCTCTTATACCGCAATGCTTGATGGGTTCGCTCGGAAAGGGGAAATCAAGAAAGCTCGTGATCTGTTTGATAAGATGCCGAAGAAGAATGTAGTTTCTTGGGCTGCGATGATAAGTGGGTATGTGGAGAATGGAATGTTTGAGGAGGCGAGGAGTCTGTTTGACCTAATGCCTGAGAAGAACGTGGTTGCCTTCACAGCGATGATCACGGGGTACTGTAGGGAGGGGAATGTGGAGAAGGCAAGGAGTATTTTTGACGGGATTCAGCATAAGGATCTCATTTCGTGGAATGCCATGATAGCTGGTACATTTTAAAAGATTTTTTATGTGATCTTCTGACAATAATGTTATAGGATAGACTGAAGAGAAATAACAAATATAAGTTTGAAATACTGGCTAAAAAAAGATATAACCACTATCGGCCTGACATTTTGCTTGATTTAATTACTCTCACGAGCCTCAGAAACACTATCTTTTCAAGAGATGGCATTTTATTATGTATTTGTTTTCCTTTGGCCATTATTCTTTTTAAGAAAATCAAATATAGTCCTTTCGAATTCTAGGTGGGTTATAGACTGTAATTTAGTTACTGGTACTGCTGAGATGAACGAGCTGTCAGATGTGTCAATTTCAATGGAATCGAGAAATTTAGATACTTTTGGAGGCAATGGTTATGACCGAAATACTAGAAATTCAACTTGTGGTCATTATCATAAGTACTTTGGGCTGGCTTTGTGAGTTATTCTTCACATTTATACAGACATTGGGCTACTTGTGGCATTTTCTCCTGAAAACTTTTTTTGAATTGTTTTGGCTCTTACCTTCCACATGAATCGAACTTCTCTCCGAATATTGGTTTGCTCAATTTTGATTGTGCATGTGCACAACCATCTTATTTGATTCTCCACAACTTTTGTCCTCCCTGCAAGTTCCATGATCCCTCTAGAAAACGTTTTGAACTCCAATTCCTATCACACTACAGGCTTGCCCCAGCATTGTCTTCTCTAACAAACTTATATGCGAGATTGATTGTCTTCATGACCAAAATTTAAAGTATACTACATATTGTGTTCTTATATTGTTTCCATTTTGTCTCCAAAGGGTACATAAATTAGTCATCTGCGGTAGCAAGTAATAGATGAAAGCATGCAAAATAAGCTTTATAGCAGAATTTCCCATACACTGTCATAACTCATTCAGAATATCAAGATATCAAGCATTTTGTCTTGTTCAATTTGATGTTATAGCTCATTTAGATGGATTTCCTTTTTCCTGTTTTAATATTCTGCAGGATATGTGCATAATGGGAATAGCGAGGAAGCACTGAAACTTCACATCGCAATGTTGGAATTGGGCATGAAACCAGATCATGCAACGCTTATTGCTGTACTGACAGCATGTTCTTGTCTTGCATTGCTACAACGAGGAACACAAATTCATGCAGTTGCCATCAAAACCAAGCTGGAATCTAACACATCACTGAGTAATGCTTTGGTAACCATGTATAGTAAATGTGGTAGCATTGGGGAATCAGAGAGGGTCTTCCAAAAGTTCAAAAACCAAGACCTGATCTCCTGGAACACCATGATTGCAGCATATGCACAGCATGGGCATTACCAGAAAGTTCTTGCTTTATTCTATGACATGGAAGCAAATGGGTTTACACCAAATGGCATTTCATTCCTCAGTCTCTTGTCTGTGTGTGGGCATGTAGGTAAGGTGGATGAGAGTATAACTTGGTTCAATTTAATGGTTTCCAGATATGGAGTATCTCCAAGGGCTGAACATTATGCTTGCCTTGTGGATATACTAAGTCGAGGAGGACAATTAAAGAAAGCTTGTGATTACATCAGAGAGATGCCATTCGAAGCAGAGAGTACTGTTTGGGGTGCTTTGCTGGGGGCATGCCAAATGTATTCGAGTATAGAGTTAGGAGAATTGGCTGCTAAGAAACTTCTCCGATTGGATTCCCAAAACTCAGGGGCCTATGTGATGCTATCAAACATGTATGCCGCAGCTGGCATGTGGAAGGAAGTTACTAGGGTGAGGATTTTGATGAAGGAACAAGGAGTAAAAAAACAACCAGGGTACAGTTGGACTGAGATTGGTGACAAAGTGCATGTGTTTTTGGTGGGTGATGCATCACATCCAGATATTGGTAAGATTCTTGCCGAGCTTGGAAGGATTTGGTTGCACATGAAATTTCTCAATGATGAAGCTGACGTTGTATATTAGAGTTGATTCATTTATAAGGATATTATCTTTTCCTCAAGTATAGGCAGCATCTGATGCTTCTTTGCTCCCAAGAGTTACCTCATAATACTTCAAGTTAAATTCCATGCAGTGGTCACAGAATGATGCTAACTTATATTGTCATATTTTTGTGATCTGACAGTGCAGCCAACAAAGTAAAATATTTCTTCAGGGAAAAAGGTGTGCTATATCTTTCTTATTGTTCTGACTGAAATGAGAGCTTTCTTTTCCAGTTTGGACAGACATCTAGTCACCAAAAATTTGAAGACCTAGTCTACCAAGGAAGATTAGCTCTTTCAAACTTCAGACAGGGTCATCAAACATCAATTATTGGCTTTATACCATGAAAGAGCTTCGAAGCTTAAGAGATTATGCCAAGAGCTACTTAGTTTTCGGTGTTGGAACATCAGATGGTGCCATCGATTGAATGGTAAACTTTGTTGAAGTTGCTTTTTAAGCCTAAAGAGCAGTTATAGGAAAGATCAACAAATTGGACGATAGTCCTGGAAGATGGTCACAGGCTTGAGTTCAGCAGAAACAGAGACTAACAGAAAATGGTAAGCATGGTTACTAGTTCGATGCAAATAAAACATACCCTCAAATTAAACACCAAGGAAAGCAGAAATTCAGGTAGGAAGCCGGATTTTGTACGTTCAAAATTTAGCTATGCATTACTCCCATGATTTCTTTCTCCTTGTAAAGATTAATATATGGAGACTGCTGATGCTGGGTTGGAGCTTGAGAAGAAAAGCAGATGAGTAAATTCTGGTGGGAAGCCAGATTTCAAAGAATAGGAAACTATGAGATGTTTCATGATATATATTTTAGTTTGAACATACGGAACATTGAGAGACAAATAATGAAGAAAGAGACCTGCAGTCAGCTCCAAATAGATGGGATAAAGCTTGTTGGTTAAGTTGACCCTATCATATACCAGAGAAGGAGCGGGTATTATATTTGTTGCAACTTGACCATGATGCTCATGGTACCAGAGTGGGGGAAATTGTAGTGTAGCAAAATTCTTCCTCTCTTTGATTCTGTTTTTAAAGCTGCAATATCAGATTTAGAACTTCATGCCGTCGACAGTTCATAGGGGTTTTAGTAATTCTGTCATCAAATTTTAAGAGAGGTAATTGAACTGATTTATCACTGAAACTACCTGATTCAGGTTTTGTTTTGTCAAGATGTACTGATTTTGAGCTTAATTCGCAAACTGTGCTAGACGTCGTATATAAGACTTCGTTCCCAGTGCCCATCAAATAAGATGTAAAAACCTAAAACCTTCCCATAGGAATTTGTTTTTCAGTACTGAATCTGGTAAATATTCTTCCAAATCATACAGATAAGAATTTGTTTAAATCCTTCACAGAATTAAATGAATTATGTTACATCTTTCTTATTTTTCACGGGATATATTCGTAATATGCATTTCATGGACATGCCAGAACCATTGATTTGTGATTTGTGCATGCATGCGGTTTGTGTGTACCGACAATCAAATATTGTTGCATGGACGCATGCCCACCTGATAAGAATTTGTTTAGAATTATGTTACATTTTTCTTATTTTTCACAGGATATATTCGTAATATGCATTTCAAGGACATGCCGAGACTGCAGAACTATTGATTGGACATGACATCACTGTTATTGAGGATGTTTAAAACTAACTTCATCAACAGTGTTCCCCACATTGATTTAGCAGAGGCATAAAAGCAATGCAATAGTAGAACTTGAGCCTGGACTTGCAACAGAGACGACGGGTAAGGAACAACTTCATAAACGTACTGCTAGCTTAACATATAAGGAACATCCTCAATTTCAGGTTCACTTGGGGACTTTGTGTTTGTGGCAAAACAGGTAAATCCTTCTTGCTTGTACTTCAGTTGCTGTTGCCTGGTAGATCAGCAAGAAATTCCACCAGGGGTATGTAAAGTTATCTAGTCTTTGCACTTTTAAGGTACACATTCATGAGGAGACTGTGAAGCAGACCAATTCATTCACAGCTTGCTTCATCGTAACTTAACCTTGAAGATAGAAAGCCAAATATTAATTAGGCTTCCATTTGGCATGTGGTTCATATTGATACACAAACAACATGATGTGATTCATCACAACCTTGAAATCATGGGTTTTGTCATCAAACAATAAAAACCCTGTTCTCAATTTAAAATAGTAAAACTTGTTACATAAAGGTTCTTCTTTCTTGAGAAACAATTCACCAAATCACAAAGGACGATCAAGGGTTGGTATAACAGTGAAGGTTCAGACTGCATATTAACTAACCAATACCATCCAAATCTTGTTATGTACTGCTACAAGTTATTAGAAAGCATCTCACAATTTTTTTTTTTTTTTAAAACAGGAAGTTATTAGCAAGCATCAATAGCTTTCAGAGGCAGTTGTCCATTTGCATTACATCTGAATTCACTGAAGAACTTACTGCTGGCATACTTTTGTCTTATTTCCAAAATTTAATTAAAACAAAGGACCCACAGCAACAAGATCCAAAGAAGATAAATTCATGAAAATACCGAGGAAAAATAATTTCTACTTGTGGAAGGTCTTTCTCCTCAGCAGGTCTCCAAATCTTCTAAAAATAGCCTTTTTCTTTTTCTGCTTCACAGAGGGATGCTCCATGCCATCCAATTGAATCCCATCTAGATGATCAAAATCATCAGAGTTAAGTGCATCATCCGTGACAATTGAGGAAGCAACCCTCATGTCAGAAACATTGCTGAATGATGCAAACATCCGATCCTTCTGCTCTGGCGACCCTGCCATATCAAATACAGACCCCTTGAACTTTGCTGGCTCTCCAATTGAATGCCTACGACTAATTTGAAATCGCGAACTCTCCCCCTTCCATCGACCCGATGGAAATCCGAAAATTCCTTTAGTGCTTTTACCATCATTAGTGGATTCCTTCGGCTGTGCGAACGATCCAGTCTCAGGCAAGGTGACAGTTTTGCTCGAGTCCACGGTTGATGTTGCAGCAAGCAAAGCCTTCAGTTCCTCAACACTATCTAGGGCTGCAGCTTCGCTAACCTTAAGGCATTCATATTCTTGCCTTATGCTCTGAAAGGCATTTTCCTTCTCCGACAAGAGGTCCTTAAGGTGGGAATTCTCATTCCTGGCAATCTCTAGTGCTTCTTTGACAACAGTAGCTTCATTAACTGATTGTTTTAGTATATCCCTCAACTTAAAGTTTTCTTCTCTCGCAACTCTTTGTGAATCACTTAGTTTACTGTTTTCCTGCTGCAGTTTAGTAATCTCCTCTTCAGACATCTTCATGCAACTTACAAACCCATTCTCTTTCACATTCCAAGCAGCAGCTGACTCCTCCAATTCCAGCTTCAACCTTTCAGATTCTTCTGATGCCAATCGAAACTTCTCTTCCATGCTCTCCAACAAAGTTTTCGAGCGTTCAGCTTCTGCTCTCACATTCTCCAACTCCGAGTTGGTTTTTGAGAACCTCTCCTTCACCTGATGAGCCTCCATGGTTACTTCTTTAAGGGCAATTGCTAAATCATCCATGGCCCTCTTGCTCTTCTCTTCTGCTTCCGTGGCTAACTTAAGCTCATTCCTGAGTTTCCTAATCTCCTCTTCGGCACGAGCAGCATCCGATGGACCATTCTTCTCCAGATGCTTACCTAAATGCCTGCTACTTCGGCTAGCCGAGACCGCAGGACCCTCCAAACTTTTGATGCTCTCTTGAAGGGACCTTATCTCAAGCTTGGCTTCCTCCAGCGATATCTTCGTCTGTTCAAGCTGCTTTGTTTGGGACACCAGTGATTGGAGCATCTTCCTCTCTGAACCCTTCGCTTTCTCCACTTCTTTCTCCAACATCTCCACTTTACTCTTCCCCAGACTCTCATTTCCATTCCTTTGAGATGGCATCCTCTTCTTCATTTCAGCAAGCTCTTGGAGTGCCCGGGACTTCTCCTCCTTCTCCTTCTTCAGTTCTTCCTGTAGCCGACTCAGTTGCTGCGGCATCTCTGGAACTTTAACGGTTCGTTTCTACGTAGAATCAAATAAAATCACAAACGACCAGTATGATCAGTATCCAATCGGTTTCGATAAATGGAGAGAGTAGAACGCGATGGAAATCTGTACCTCCGGCAAAGATGTGGCCTTGGTCGAGGGCTTTCGATCTAAAACCTTGGACGACTTCGAGTCCGAGGCATCCGATGACGCAGGCCCTCCGTTGCTTGATTTGGATGGATTAGTCTTGGAATTGGAGCTAGAAGGGGAGTTCTTTTGCGCCATTCCGGACGACGCAGATCTTAAACGACCAATGATCAAACAAGAACAGAGCCATAAAACATCCGTAAACGATCAAAAACCATAAAACCCGATTCTCGATCCCGGGAATTCGATCACACAAGATCAAAGTTGGGATTTTTATAGTACCTGGACCTCAAAGATTGCATCTTGGGAGAACCCAGATGGAACAACCTCTTAAACCGCTCTCTTTTTTTCCAGAAACTCAATAATCTAGAGAGGAAAAAACGAAGAAAAATAGGAAAACATCAGGAAAGAAAAATCCCCAACAGCCGTTGCGAGAGAACTGCTAGGAGGAAAGAGGGATCGAAGGAGATCTCGTTGCGCGTTACCTGGAATCCGGATCCGGGGGATTATCGATCCGTCGCACGAGGCCTTCTATATTTTTTTTAGCGGAGGAAGGGCGCTTTGGAAGTACGAGATGGAAGTTAAAAAGGAAAAAAGGCGTTTCCTAGGTGCTCTGCTCTCTGCTTTTGTCGTCGGGGGAATTCACGCGGAGTCGAAGGAATCGGCAAATGGCGTTCGAAGAGCCGTCCCGAGGGAGGGAACCGGCCGGGTTCTTCGGTCAATCGTTGATCGGATGGGTCCCATCCGTTTGACGGACATGGTATCTTACGACCACTAAATGCGGTCACAGAGGATTAGGTTATTTCATCGGTTATTATTCAACCTCGAAGGTGTTACTATTGTACTTGTATCGTTTGGTACGGTGTCCCTAGTAGTTTGCTACTTGGTTTGGCTCCGATGATGGTAGGGAAATGATGATGGTGGTGAGGCCAAGTTGCAAGGATCGATATTATTTTCCAAAAAAGGAGGAATTTTGATTGAATTGCTTGATATTCAAGTAGATAATTATCTTTCTAAAAAGGATCTTTATTAGAATATTTTCTTTTAATTTAATGAATTCGGTAAACTAGGGAAGGATTAGGTGTAAGAACTCAGGTAGTAGTACGATGTTGCCGTCTTAGTTAAACTCCAGAGCATTCATTTGTGAGTTTTGACTGATAAGCTATCATGGCAGAACAGGTTTGATCTCTTAAGAAATTGTCACCCTCTGGGATAATGTCTCCTGACTGCACTTTATGTGTCCATCGATCGACTCCCTGGGAAAAAAAAAAAAAAAAAATCATGAGCAATTAGTATTATCAACTCTCTGTATCCCACTGATCTGATCCCACAAAAATGCTGTGGTCCTCTATGAGGATTGGTGAGGAAGCTTTATCCCAGGTATTTTATAGCATATTTAGGCAAAGCAAGAAAAGTGACACTGGCGAGACACATAATAAACGGCTTAAGCTCAACCCTTCTTTAGATTTTTAACATATCAAAATGTTTCTGGAACCCACATTTCCTTGTGTCACATCAAATCAAATGTATCTTGGACCTCTCATTCACAAATTTTAAATCAAAGGGCGTAGAGTGCAATCTAATGGGCGATATTTGAATCTAAAGAAAATTAGTGTTGTTTCTTGTCAGCCTTTTTTTCAAAACAATAATTATTAATTGGATATAAAAGTTGGATGGTAGCATATAGTCTTGATCTTATCATGTTTGATTAACAATGGATCTCGTTCATCAATTTGTGGATTAGCTTCAGTGTCTCCCCCCTCCTGCTGGATGCGATTTATCTTGCATGGATCACCAACCCCATGCAGGACTACAAGGACTCGTGATTTGTACTTACATGAATCATAGGAGCGATCAAATGCCATCCGTTGATCTTGCAGGTTTATACAATTGCAAGAACTTGCAAGGCAAATCATATATATTTCATTCTTTGAATAGAAAGAACTTACAGAGAGTAGTAGCCCTGTCTCAAATTCTCACAATATCTAAAAACCTAATAAAAGTGAGATTTGAAATCAAATCTTTAGTACAATTATTAAATTATCAAAAAAATTTATGGCAGGATAAGCTGCCATGTTTGTGATCAGAAAAGAATTTTGAGTGTCTGCTTGAAAGTTAATGTAAAATATTTATAAAAATCTAAATCGGCCGATCATGATGATCAGCCTGAAACTAAAATGAAATTAGGCTCCGAATCTCTCATTGGTTGGGGTAAGGGCGAACGGGACGAATATTATCCCACCATATCCATTTCCAATTCGATTTAGATAGAAATCCTCGTGTCCAATTGGATATGGAAATGGATCTAGGTACATACTTATAGATTTAGGATATATGGTTAAAAAAAAAAAATCCTAAAACCACCTATATCAATTAGAAGAAGGGTTGAAAACAGGTTGGATATATACTCCAACCATATCAATTTCTTATGGAGCTCACAAATCCTTGTATCCGATCGGATCTATAAGATCTAGATAACTGCTTAGGACTGTTATCCAATCATATCCACTTGTGATCAGGTTTGAATAGGAATCCTTCTATACAATTGGATTCTGAATACTTGCTTACAAATTTTGGGATATCTGGTAAGAAAAAAAATCTAAAAGCTATCTATATCCTTTAATCAGATCAGATATAGATAAGGACCGAAAATACATGTATATACCACCTGTACAATTCTTCAAACCATTGACCAGCCATAGCCACTCAACTACCATGACAGCATTCCATTTTGTTACGTAATCATGATTTATACTTATGCAAACTTAAAGGCATTATAATATATAATTGAAATATATTATGATTTTTATGTCAAAATTTTAATAATTAATTCTTTTCAAGAAATCAATCCTTTTTCCCTTTGATTAAAAAATGAAAATGAATAACTTCATTTTCTTCTTTTTTTTTATCTAGAATATTTAAAATTATAAATAATTCCACAAAGTCCTATATTTGTATATTTTTTTACAAGTTCTTTAAAAATGAACAATTCATGATTTTCTTTATTTATGCCGCAAGTATATAGTAACAGTGTTATTTAATATATACAATTTTTAATATTTTTATATTATATATTATATATAGGAAATTTTAATATTTAATATATTTTTAATAGAAATTTAGTTGGACCAATGACTTGGATCTCAGACCAAATCATGCTTCATACAAATGTAATAACTAGTCTTGGACCATTACCTGGTTACCGTGCGCGTGTGCAATCTTGGCAATAGATTTCTTTTCTAAGATAAATCACCATCCTCTTATAGATTTCATTTCCATCCTCTTATATCATTTATGTTAATTTTTATTATTAAATTACACTGAAAATCTTATTTATATCTGAATATTATCTCATTTATATTTGTATTGAGATAAAGAAACTATAAATATAACTAATATATGATTTGTATCCATATTAGTTTAGAACACATGAATACTAATTTCAATATCTATTATATATATATATATATATATATATATATATATATATATATATATATATATGATAGACTTAGGTAAGATTGATCGGATTTGGGCTTGAATTCGGTCAGATCAAACTAGATAATGAGGATTCTACATCAAGGATCCAAACCGTTGGATATGATCTACTATCTCAAAACTGCTTGCATACTAAAAATCATATGATTTGAAAACCTCTGATCTATGCAGAAGTGATCAAAAAATATATTTAATTTAATTTTATTCAGTCTGTTCAATTTTTGACTATTTGATACATAGGTCAGGGATCTTCAAATCATATAATTTTTTATGTGCTAATAGTTTTAAAATAATAGATTGTATTCAATGATTTTAATCATCGATGTAGGATCTATATTATAGAGTTTTGATCTGACTAGATCCGAATCCAAGTCTGATCAACCTGATTCTAGTGTATATATATATATAATTAAAAATATAGATATAAATATTAATGTCTGATCTGTGTCCTTTTCAGCCCTAGTTACAAGAGCCCATTTAAAGAAGCATTACTTTATTGTAAAGCCCAAAATTATGTGCATCATACGAGGACTACACAAAAATCACATGCAATAACAGTAACCAAGTTTCTAACCATCTCATCTTGTCCCAACGATTTGAGTTTGGTGCTACAAACCCTCTTTCATCAAGCAATTGAAGAAAAATCTTAATTTTTCGGACCATGTTCGTTCAGATCTAATCAGATCAAAAGATATATTTCAAAAAATTTTCTCTTTGATCCAGATCAGATCTAAGATGTTTTAGATCTCATTATTATTATTTTAAAAATTAAAATAAAATTAGATAAATTAAATCAAATTTAATTTACCTTGAAGTGGGTAATCCTATTATCCGTTGATGATCCTGTAAGCAGCGAAAGATTCTGGATCAAGCCACGCAAGTATCTGAGTCTACCGGTATCCACTCGAGCTGGATCTGGAGATCCTCTTCTTCTCTATCACGTCTCCAGAAATCAAATCTGGATCTGATCTGGAGGATCTTCAAAACTCCTTTTGAAGATCAGCAGTTATCATTTGCAGCAGCGCAGCCTTTTAGCTTTCACTCGCATTTATCTTGTCTAGATTGCACCAACCAAGGTCCAAAATCCTTTTGGACGTGGAGAGGAGAGGGAGAAGATGCTTTGGCGTGAAAGAGGAGAGGAGAAAAGGCCTTGGGGCGTGGAGATCTCAATTAATTCAGATACCTCTTTGAGTTGGGTGCAGGATCTTATTTATAGACTAACTGTGATCCAACTTCTCTTCTTCCCAACCAATCACAACTCTTTATGAAATCAGATCTAAATCTAACTGGTGGGAATAAAGTCCCTCGGATTCCTCCTTAGAAGGCGCCTAAGACCAGTCAAAGTTGGTTCTTAGGAGAACTCTAATTGGAATCCAAAAAGGAGATGGAGTCCCTGTCCAACAGGGACTTCTTGGCGCCTCCAGCTTGGGCACACGCCAAGGGTGGCATGCGCCCTCTTCCTTGCCAGGTTCTAGCAGGGGGACAGGCCTCCACCAGCTCTCCAATAGGTGCGTGAAACGTGGACAGAAGTCAAAGTGTCAATGGTCAACATTTGACCAGTCAAAGGTAGATTTTTGACCAAAGTCAAAGAACGAGAAATGACAGGTGACCAAAAATGGTAGGTAATGTCTTACAAAATAAGACAACCTTTTCTGATTTAGACAATCTCCAGTCAGACCATATGAAAGCCTCTGATTGAGCACAAACTCCTTTGGCTCAGTCAGGACAACTTATTTATGATAGTAAAAAAAGAACGTTAGGTTCAATCGAGTGCTAACATGATTTTCTTGAACCTAATTGAATCTCATTCAGATCAATTAAACTAGATCAGTTCAATTGATGATCACCAGATTCAAATCCTTGTTTGTGTGACCCAGTTAGGTTCAGTTCTATATGGTAATGGGATATGTCATGATCTCTATCATCGACATCATCGAAACTCCTTTCGATGGATTAGAACTCTTCTGATTTGAACAGTTAGAATGATCGATCATCTAAATCATTCTAATTGCTCCCAAAATCCACCAGTGACACCTAGCAGTATATGGTGGCAATCCATCAGAGCTGAATGCGAACCTCTTGGTGCAGCTACTTGTGTAATTAAGTTCTTCTATCTTGAGTCTCAATCAAATTAGGGTTAAGGTGAACTCGTCAAACCCTAGTCTCTGTCATATAATGTAATCATTCGATTTTAAGTCCAATGTGAAAATCTAAATAGAAACTCTTTCTATTATTTCACTCTACCATGGCCATGGACTTTTGGACTTGATTCTTATGATCATCATAGGGCTGCTCCTCTACCACCGAGGTAGATAGATTCCATCTTGATGCTATCCAGTTTTACAAACATGCTATAGCCAACATACACCTCAGGATTCCATATGGCTAGGAGACCGAGTAATGGTGTAGTCAAACTATAACACCCTCAAGGTGAACTGCCGATGCACCTCAGGTCAAAGAACCAGACACACCATTGCAGCATCGAGTCAGTCATCAACGAGAAGGTAGACTTCCTAATGACTACTCGAGGTGGTCACGCTCAGTGCCCTCGTTCTCTAACGAGTACCTATACTCTCGCTCCGGTGTCTCCACACCATCGACTCAAGACTCATCTACTAAAGAGAAGCGATTGTACACCAACCTTTCGGATCAATCACCATCCTCGTGATGATCCTATGGTTGGGAGCATTTTATGAGTTAATAATGATTATTCATGTCTTAAGTTTTCAACTTTTGAAAATATGAATTATCATTACCATTAACTCAAAGGATGTATCACAGACACTAAATACACAAATGTGATAGAAAATAATCTATTTTATTTATTATAGTCATAATTATAATTTTGCCCCTAGAAGTGTATTACAAGTGTCAGCCAATTTTGGCTTCTAGGGCACATATATCTAACAGCAATTACATTGAGGAATACCTTCTATGATATTTCAAGTATTTTTTTAAATTTTTATCAAATTTTCATATGTTATCTTAGATCTTTTCTTTCTTTTTTTAAATATCCTTCAGCATAAACTCAATACCTTAATTGTTGGAACTTTTTTTAATTTTCTTGTACGTAAAAATTTTCTTATACATGACTACTAATTTTCTCTATCACCGTGTTCTTCATTGTCCAGCTTCTACAACTCTAAAAATTCATTTCTCAATTTATCATTCTAAATTTTACCATACATCCTATTTTAACATTCTTACTTTTCCCGCACTTGACTTAATTCCCAGAGACACTTTATTATCCAACATTTCTAAGTCCTATAACTTTGCATCTTATTATTGTTCCACTTTATTAGTACATTTAGAATGGAAAATAAAAATAGCTCCAACCACGTTCAGATTTGAAAGTTGCATACTTATCAAAAGATAATACTAAACTACCAAAAAAAAAAAAAAAATCATGTTTGATGAACGCTGGAATAAATGTAAGTCAGATACTAGCAGATAGAAAAGAAAAAAATTATTACCAAAATGGTTCAGTAAAATCCCTAAATAAGTTTACATATCTACATAGATTTCATTAATTTCTGAAAGCTGGATTACTGCTTCCAATAAGCTTTATTTTCTGCGTTCTATTGAGAAGATTGGTCAGGTTCTTCCAGATTAGAATAGAGTGCTCAAAGCGGACCATTTTTCTAGCCGACTGACCTTTGCCAAGACTGCCAAATTTGCTGGTTGGCCTTGGCCTTCCTCAGACAGAAAAACATGAGTAAAAAAATATATATGAAATATGTGAGAATAGAACTACCGTGCTCTAATAAATTCCTCATATTTTCTAGCCACTAGGATTTGCTACTTAACCTAATCAGGTCAGTACTATTATCCATGTCCTGAATCCAAAATATTTACATTGAATCAAGATGTGTAACTTAAATCATGTCAATGAAACATGGACAAAACACAGTAATTGATGCGATACATCCAGCTCTCTTTACCTTGCTTGTTTAAAACATGGCAAAGCTAACCGGGATGCTCCATCTATACCATTTATTGATCAGATACATGCTAGTTCACGAATGCTATATTGATAAGATGATGCATGAATCTATATTCAGAGTAAGCATACGAATGGAGCTTTCTTAGACATAACTGAAGACCCCATCTCATTAACATTTCAAGCTCACAAATGCGAAGACAAACCCAATGTTTTGGACAACCATCATCCAATCAATTGACATTCATCAGGAACATGCACCTCAATACCAGTAACATAGTAATATGGCAAAAGCTGAACACTGTAGAATTTTCAAGCATCAAAGATAAGGCTCCCCATTTCGTAAGAAATAGAGCCATTAGATCCACTATAAGACAGGAACTTTTAACATCAAGCACTCAATAGCAGATTTGTAGCATTAAAACTTAAACTGCAGCAAACCTTCTAATTGGAAGAAGAAAATAAAGAAGGAGAAAGTAAAGGAGAAAAGATGCCAACAAGAAAAGACATAAAATAAACGATTTTCTAGATCACAAGCCAGGAAATAAAACAGACTTGGTACTGAAGATGAGAGTCAATCTGCAAGCTGAAACACCTAAAAATCACCAAAGGCAGCTGACAACTAGAATTATTTTTCTCAGCTACTGCTCATCCTCAT
The DNA here is from genome assembly GCA_006176705.1 of Cocos nucifera. Taxonomy (NCBI): domain Eukaryota; kingdom Viridiplantae; phylum Streptophyta; class Magnoliopsida; order Arecales; family Arecaceae; genus Cocos; species Cocos nucifera. The sequence goes on from QRFJ01000013.1 coordinate 2,771,070, forward strand.
TTTTGGTTGCTTCTTTGATATCATCTGCCCCATCATCCTACAGATAATACACAAAGAACGTTAATGTTGATTCTGCAAAAGACCAGATTAAGATATGGCAGGTAGAAGCAGTTTGAGAATGTCCTATCAGCACATGTGAAATACCTGCATATCAGAAGTCCACAAGGTGAGGTTGTCACGGAGAAGCTGCATGATTAGAGTGCTATCCTTGTACGACTCCTCTCCAAGAGTATCCAGCTCAGAAATTGCTTCATCAAAAGCCTGAAAACAGAAATGCGAAACTGAGCTGAATAATTTTCATGCATTGAAAAGCAAACAGTATACACTGTAATCATCCCCCTGAATATATAGGTTTCTTGGTGCAAGAGTGAGTCAGATAAAATACAAGAAATGACAAAAACCATAACAATGGAAAGGTCCTTTCTTTCTGAGCCTAATAAAAAATATATAACAGCAAAAAGGAACACCCTTAGAACAAAGGTCCTTTCTTTCTGAGCCTAATAAAAAATATATAACAGCAAAAAGGAACACCCTTAGAACAATCTGTAGGATTACAAGAGCAAAACAACACGATAATCCATAGCCTCACGAAGTCATTTGGAACTCAGATCAGATACATGAGCCAAAAAGAAAGCAGAAATGCTACACAACACCTCAATCACAAAAGAGCAGCTCATCTGTCAAACTTTTGGACAGAATGAAATCTGCAGAAGTATAATGAAAGGCAAAGGACACAATCACTGCCAAGATCGCATTTAACTTAGCCATGTACCATCCAAAATTCACATCAAATTGAAAAAAAATGTGCAGAATGTACATTCTTTAGAGGAAAAAAAAAAATGAAATCGGTGATAAACCATCACATATAAATTGTTGCACCAGGGGTATCCCAACAGTTAACACCTTTGGTGGGTCGATGACCTAAATTAATGGAGGGATGCTCCACATACCAATTCAATAGAAACAGACAATTAGATAGATCAACAAAGTCGGACTGTCTTCTAACAAAAAACATGGAACAGGAATCAACTGGAAGCTTCATATTTTGGAATAGCTGAAACTTAGAAAACAGCAACCCTAAAGCGTAGGAAATGTAACAATACTGAATGTCCGCTACAACACACTTACATATATGTTCAAGGTGTGTCTGGATGTCCAGGAATGACATACACATAAGCACAAAAGTAACTGGTTCCCATACTTTTAGCTAAGGTATCGAAAAGCATCGAGAAAGGGAAGAAACACGATAGATTTGGAAAGACTATAGATGAGCAAAAATTAGGATAGCATAACAACATCTCCAAAAAGGATGAGGTTGGAGACTTGCACCGCAACTAAAAAGAAGATGATGAGTATCTCCATCAGCTGATCTTGCGGTAAAAACCAAGTGGTTTGGACAACCTATCTATGTGCCGCATTGGCCCAATCAAACAACCTTAAGAGAAAAATTGCAGAATGACTTTTAGACAGTTAGATAATCATGGAATTGCTGGTGGCACATTTTGGAAATAAGCAACTCCAAGTCAATTTCCATGAAATTTAGTAAAGCAAAGAAACTGAAACAAACATAGTCTTTACATAAACTCTTACTAGATGTCCCCATCATAGTATTATATCGAGTAATGAATTTTAAATGGCCAACCCTATCAACCCTTTAAAAAAAGAGAGAAAAAAAACTGCACTGCCGGCATGCCAGGTGGGTCTAGGGGGTCAATTCTTTATACCACAACACCACTGCGAATCGCATCAATCCCCTAGTGCATTCCAATCATGCAGAGGTTTTTTATGGTAATAGCTTGGGCCTTATAGCAATTTTCAGTATTATCTACTAAGCATTCATTAATAATGATTCCCCACTAATTGATATTATATCCTGAAAACATGTGACTAATAATTCTTTGATAAATTGGACAAATTTTGGCATCACAAGTAGTATATCCCTAAAAGAATGCATCCAAGTTCTGTGTATTACTCAGCATACTTCAAAATAAACTAATCTAGAATGTCATGCAATAATAAATAACCTCAAAATTCAAAGATGTCCTACAGATCATTCTGACATCTCACCACTTTTCAATTTTTTACCTCCTAACTTTCTCTATTTAAGTACAAATCAGCTCATATACTGCTAAATATCAGTTTTCTTGTTGATTAATCTCAGCTAAATTGGAAAAATTATAATTGAATCCATATCATATATATAAATAAGTTGTAATCATGAAGCTATACATAACAGCTTAGAAGTTTAGAATCAAATGGAGCCTAAACCCAAGAAAGAAAAGCTTCCAATTCTGATCAACCAAACAACTGGGGAAAAAAGAACCCTAACATATAATTCACTTCTACGAATCGAAATCTAAACACCAGGAGCTATCAGCTCACCTGCTTGGCGAGAGTGCAAGCCCTGTCGGGCGAATTCAAGATCTCGTAGTAGAAGACGGAGAAGTTGAGCGCCAGCCCCAGCCGGATCGGATGCGTCGGTGCCAGTTCCGGCAACGCTATATCCTGCCATATTCAACATCCAGGTCAACATCCCAAACCCCAATGAAATCCACGATCAATTTCGAAAAGAACCAAAATTTCTCGATCCGTTCTGAAAGTAGGAACAGATCTGATCGGATCGAAATGGGATAGGGACCTGAGCCGCCTTGTAGGCGTTGAGGGTGCTCTCGGCGGCGTCCTTGCGCTCGGATCCGGTCTTGAACTCGGCTAGGTAGCGGTAGTAGTCGCCCTTCATCTTGAGGTAGAAGACCTTGGAGTCGACGGCGGCGGCGGATAGGACGAGGCGAGAATCCAAAAGGTTAAGGATCCCGTCGCAGATTTTGGTGAGCTCGGCCTCGATCCGGGCCCGATAATCGCGGATGGCGGCGACGTGGTCCTGGTTGCCGCGGCTCTCCTCCTTCTGCTCAATGGACGAGACGATACGCCACGAGGCCCGGCGGGCGCCGATGACGTTCTTGTAAGCGACGGAGAGGAGGTTGCGCTCCTCCACCGTGAGCTCCTCCCCCTCCGCCATCGCCGCCGTGACCCCCTCCATGAACTCCACCATCTCCTCGTATCGCTCCGCCTGCTCTGCCAGTTTCGCCATGTACACGTTCTCCTCCCTCGTCGCCGCCACCGCCGCCATCGCCGTCGTCACTACCGCCGGAGCTCGATGCCAAGAGAGAGAAGAATTGGAGTGGAAATGGAGGAAGGAGAGGAGAAAAAAATGGCAGAAAGAAAGCCGGGGGATAGGAGGGGAGCCGTGAAGGTGGCGGCTTTAATTTATTAAGAATTAATTAAGGGCGATTATTGATTTAATTAAATTAATGATTCTCATTCTAATTGGTCTTTTCGTTAGTAAACTAATTGGTTTTAATTTATTATCGGGTAAGGAAGCGCAAAAGGCGAGCGAGCGGCGGGGAGTCCTTATCCCAACGGACGGAGATGATGTACAGAAGAAGCACGCGGACGCGCGAACATGTTGTTCGAATAGTTGTACTGGGTACAAATTGTTCACTAGTTTGCGTTGGACGGGGTAGATGTGTGATGGAGTTTTGAACTTTTGGCGATTTTTTCATCATTTATTTTTTAAATAAAATTAAATTTAGATTTTTGTAATATTATCATGAATTATTCTTAAAGAAACACTGGTTAAAAAAAAACTATGAAAATTTATGAAAGGTTTTATGCCATGTTCACCTAATAACCGAACTATGGATCTATTTGGACGATTGAGTTTAAAATTTTATAAAATTTATGAATTAAATTAATATAATTAATAAAATCAGATTGTGCTAGATCTATGTTTATAAATATCTAAAGTACATTTCTAGCAAGCTGGTCTGAATTTTTTTTTCTTTCCTATGAAATTTGGACAGGCTTATACCAAAGATAATTTGAATCTTTATAAATATAGATCTAGCATAATCTTAATTTACTGGTTATACTGGCCGAATCTACAAACCCCATGGAATGTTGAGCCAATCATCCAAACATGCCCTAAAACAATGTAAACCTGATTTTTAATGCCATATATAATAAATGGATGGCTAGTTAGGGGCTCAAACACCAACTTTGTTCCTTGTAAATTAGAAAATATCTTGAGTTAAACCTCGGGGAAAAAAAAGATCTTGGAGGAGCTGGAGCATTTTTCATGATAGCACTTGCGCTATAAGGGAATGATATGCTTACATTTGTGCATGTTTGTCTATGCCATAAATATTTTTGTAAAACAAATGAACTCTTTTCAACTTGATCGGTATTTCAAAGAGAAATAAGAATATCATACTCATTATGGTAATTGATATTGCTATGGTGAGTGTTGACACAGAAATTTATTTCAAGATCGGATTGGCAGGAGTCAAATGGTGATGATAGATCGATGGCAATGGGATGGTGGTGGCAGGATCTATAAGAAAAATTTTCAATCGAAAATGGCTTCAATGGAGACTCTTCGACATTCAAGTCAGTTTTCTGCTCCACGATGAATATTTTGGAGGAGAGAAGACCACGTATCTCTGAAGGTTTCTGCTAGCTCTTTTTATAGATGGAAGTGATTAGGTTGTTAGAAAAAATTATTAGACGGATCATGGCACGATTATATTAGAATTTTAAATTAAGATCTCGCCAAATGAATGATTGGACTGATTTTGTTTATTTTAGCGCTCATTAACGTACTATTGGAGCTATTGCATTTAAGCCAGAAGCTTAAGTAGAATCAATAGGATTACTCAGAAGTACTAATGGATTGGTAAGCTTTGATTGATTGATGATGCTTGAGCCTATAACACTAGTTCGAAAGAAAGTTAGGCTGTTTGAAGTATGATAGTTGCAAAGGTTTGAAGTTTGCTGATGATTGAATTGAAGATCATAACAAGGATCGATTAAAATCAAAATAATCGGGCCATGCATAAGGTGCTCTCAAAAAAACTTAAAGATGAATAGGAAGAGATCATCAAAGATCTTTTTGCCCTCATTAAATATCTTTAAAGATTGTGCCTGACTTTCTAACCTTCTTAAATTGGATAAATAATATCACCTCATGGTATGCGAGGGCTACATCCGTTAATAGCATGGGTTGATGATCAGAAGTTTAAAAATGGATGGCCCTTCTTTTACTTTCGGCTATTCCCATATTTGAATGAAATGATGTGACGGAACTTGAGATACCTTTATGTTCTTGTATGCATTAGTCTTCGGCTAGTACAAAATTATCCTCAACAGTGAGTATAACTGCTTTCCTTTTTAATTATGCATTGAAATCATATTTTTATAGGGCATTCTTATCAAAACTTAAAATTGAACAAAATTTTTAGCAATCTTTGTACTTTTAGCAGCCTTTTTAGCTCTAAGAAGTTCCTTCCTACACGCAATCCTACATCAAGGGAAGAAAAAGAGAGAGAGAGAGAGAGAGAAGACTTTTTTTTGCTGCTTTTAAAGAGAAAAAGATTTATAATTATACAAATCTTCTTGATAGCCACTTGATTGCCAACTGGGTCCAGCATGGATTTAAAATTGGACCAACTCAATATTACTTGAATGCACTCAATTCAGCTGACAAATATTTATTAAAAAAATAGCCTGGCCTTTTAAATTTTGACAGGACCTAAATTTAATCCTATAGGAGATGGGAACAGACTTATTCTCGTGTTAAGCATTTTTTTAGCGGGCTCAAATCCAAGCTGAATTTCTATCAAGCTACAGTTAAAATATAAAAAATAATAAATACAACATTTTCAATATTGTTAATGGTATAAAACCAAGTTAAGTTTAAAGAAGCAAAAAAATCCAAAGCATTGCAATAGTTAAATGTTTTAAGATTAAAAGAGCATATGAGCACATAAAAAGTAAAAACATTGGGGGTGGGGGAGCAAAAAAGATGGAGGTAATATGAATTAGAGTTGTATTTTGAAATTTTAAAAAAATACACATAGAAAAATATGTGGGTAATCCATGGGGGCAAAAAATGACTTAGACGCACCAATGATAGGCCAACGGTCATTTAATTTTAGAGCTAAAAACAATCCTAATTACATTTTTTAAAGCTAGCATGGTGTCAATCCAACATACTTGCAATCATAACCAATTTCCTTGAAGCCAGGTTCAATCACTTGCAAACCATATTGGACCCAACCACAAGGCTTGTTTGAATGCTTCACTAATTAGTGCAGAATTAGGTTGTTACCGGTAAAGATCTGTTCTTTTTTATGGATAAAAAATTTATCTAAAAATTTATATTTTTTTTAGATAAATATTTTCTGAATAATATTTAGATAAGAAAATAAGTTATCCATATTCTTTTATATATAAAAAAGTGGCTTCAAAATCTATTATTCATATTTTTTTTATTACTAATTTTTTGAATAAGTTACTAAAATTTATCCATATTTTTCATAACACCATTTACACTTTTTAGGTTTGGAGAAAGTGGATAAGGCATGAAACAATGAAGATATTGAAAATGAGGATGGAATATCTTAGAAATAAAATTAAATATCTATTTTAGTGATCGATCAAAAAATGATTTAGCCATTTTATAAGCAAGATTTTTTCCTATTTCGTGGATAAATGCTGTACATAGGAAAGTAACTTACCCATCTTGAAAAGCATGAAAATATGGATAAGTTGGTCAATACAAAAATTGATCTATACTTAATGAAAAAAATAAAGTTAGGAAGAAATATAATAATTATAGATGTAGACCATCTGTGAGACCTAACTTGACTCATCTGCACCTCTATTCCCAACGATCAAATGACTAATTGGGCACTTCATGTGAATGTAGATTTCTTTATGGGTAGAGACTCCAGAGAGCCCTAGTTTTTTTCTCTTAAAGACAGGTTAAACATGGAAGTCAAGGGTTCCTGCGACTCTGTGAGCTGGAGCATTTATCTAGCTAAAGCAAACCACGGCAGCCCATGGAGAACAAGCTGCAGACAAGTTGTGCCGGTTTTCCTATGGGCGTAGCGGCTAGCGCCATGCCATCCAATCCTATCGGAAATATGGCAACTATTTACCACCCTCTCATGACCCTTCTTTTTAAAACTTTGGGGAAGCCATATGTGGGACTATCTGGAGCCGGTACAGCTCATGAATGGCACCAACTTAGATAACCTGCCTTCTAAATTTTGTAATGTGATTGGTTTTTTTTTTTTTGAAAATTTCCTGTAATCGTAAAGCTGCATCTAATTGGACTATCATCATCATTAAAGCTACAACTTATTGCCATTTGGTTTGACTTATTGTTACCAGAGAATGTTAGGTTTCCAAGATTTGAGCTGTGAAATCGGTGGTAGGCATCAGGACTGGGGGCCTTCCAACTAATCAATGACTTCACATTGGCCCAGAAAATCGAGAGGTGATCCAAGGGGTGATCTTTAGATTAATTCCCAATCAATTTGATACATGTTTTACTAACCTAATCTCGATGCTGTCGAGTAGTATATAGGTCTAGCCTAATTGATGTTGGGTTAACTAGCCTAAGTTACACCACCTACTGATTGGTCGAATGGGTTAAACCTTTTTGGTAGAGCAACTTCTGCAATGAGTTGGCCACTTTTTCAATTTGAGTTGCACCTTCAGCCAATACTTGGCTTGATATTGGCTGAGGTGATGGAATATGCATTGTTGTTATATTATTCTGTTTGTGATGATTGGGCTACGTTTCTTTAATCTATGTAGTCCTTTAGCCTAATTAGCTAAATTATCAAAGAAAAATCAAAATTTACAACCCCCGTACCTAGTTTTTAGAATTATCTGCAGATAATTAACATCCAAGAAAATAAAACTTACACCTCCTAATTAGCTAAAATATCAAATAATATAATTTGAAATTTTCTTTTATCCCAATATTGTACTGACGTGTGTGTGCGTGTGTGAAAAATAGCTAAGATGCATAACAGCTTGATTAACTTTTTCTTAATTTTTTGGTTAGCATATGCTTATTAACTCCATGGATTCTGCTCCAACACTAAGATGGCATCTATTAAATCATCATTCAATAACTTAATAACCGTTTCCAGTCAAATTAATCTCGCCTTCTTGGCAAGATGCCTTGCTCCTCCAAGCAACCATCTTTCTCGTGTCTTGCTCTGATGGTGCAACCATTTATTATCATAACCGACTATATATTTTTGTGAAGATAACCTTGTTAGTGGCTTTACCTATTTGATTTTCACCACCAGGGCTTCCTTGCAATCAGATGAAGAGGGCATCATGTAATTGCTTCTCAAAACATTGGTCTCCTAGCTTAATTACACAATCTTAAGCAACCAAGGAAGAGCCGATATATTATTACTAATTTTTTCAATATTTAAAAACATAGAAAAGTGAAAGATAAATAACAAAAAATGAATAGCAAGTTCTTGGAGAAAGATTCATCCCTACAAGATGCATGAGTCGCTCGATAGCTTTCTCCTGGATACAACAATCTTTTAATAGATGGCACTCAAACTCGAATGATAACACAACAATAACCCAAAATTTAATTTGAAGATAGCTTTAGAGAGGAGATAGGCTTGAAGCTTCAAAAATCTTGCAAAAACAACCATATTTACATAGCAAAGCTCTCAAGATCATTTCTTGATTTGAGCTATCCAACTAAGAAATAATTAGACCTTAATGGAATAAAAATTGATAGATCGAACGAACCAACCAAGTGAACGCTAAAATTGGGTAATTTACTAAGAGTAAAATTGCTAAAACTATGTGATAAAACGAGGTAGATCCTCGGAGATAAATGTGCTTAAAGTCATAAATGATCGGATTGGCTAAACAAGGCACACGGCAACCTACATGTGCCATGACGTAGTATTCTCATGGCCACATATGGCTAACATCAGGTCCTCAATAAGTCATGCTGCATCATGCATCATACATCATGCTCGCACGTGATGGCACCACAAAATTCAAACTTTCTAAAATATAAATAGAACTTTAAAATATACCGAACTTAATAATGATTTCCTCCAATATCAACTAATAATTATAAGGATACTACGGAACGTACTTTGTAGATATCATTTCATGGAGTTCATGGTATTTATTTTGAACCAATATCCTGGCCATGAAGAGAACCATGAATTTCGTTGAGACATGGAGGTTAGTACATTTGTTACGGTCCCATGGGCGTTGCTAACTCATAATTATATGGAAGATAATATGTATGATATCCATGAGTGCATAATATTGATTTCAACCAATAGTTTGGCCGAGTAGAGAACCTTGATCCGGTTGACAAATAGAGGTTACATTCCTTACAGTCCCATGGATGTTACTGAATCTGCCGATATTTCAAAATATATATCAACTAATAATAACAGGAATAATATGGAATCTGTTTAGTGTGTACGCATGATTACGATTTCAACCAATGTTTTGGCCCACAAGAGAGATTGAGAAATAGAGGTTAAGTACATTCCTCGCAGTCTCATGTCTCCAAATAGACTAATACCACCATGCTTACCCCCTAGAAAACTTCAACTTAACCATAAGTCATCAGGAGCATGAAGGTTTAGCACGTCCATATTTTGTCATTGCCCAATCAAAACTAGAAACACATGGTGGTGGGAGAATGAACAGAGGCTGAAATGAGCTTGGCATTTTCTAAGTGCAATACCCTTCGTTACAATTTTTTTTTTTTTTAAAAAAAAAATTTATCAAAATGTCCAATACTAATACATCGAATCTCATTAGAACTCCACAGTTAAACATATTTGATAGAAGCATTAGTTTAGTAAGATAGGTGAGCATCTATCATCGGTCAGGCAACCAAAACTTCATTCCTTCGCTAAATTCTATTGATACCAAGTCAAGCGCACGCTCGTTGAATTAAAACCATGAAGGTCCCCGTGTAAAGTTGGAACCATCGTTTTCCTCGACATTTTCTACAAGAAGTCCGACCTCTAGTCACACGTGGCAATTTCTCATTGCACAACCAAGTCCAGATGCCAAACGCCATATTTCCGACGTCACCTACCCAAGATTCACGCAAATGGATCCCGGAGGTCTGGCGTAAACGGACACGGTACGCCAAAAATCTATGGGTGTGCACGTAATATATAATTGGAAATATCTCGGCCGTCTAGAAAAGAGACCGGTATACGTTCCCAAACTAGTGGATACGGATGAAACCGCCGTAGCAGCCGGTGACGGTGTCCATGTGATCGGTGGCGATTTTGAGGCGGGACGCGGGCCCCACCGTACCGGAAATCCATGTGGCTGCTGAAATAAGCCTTGTGGATTCACGGATGCCGACCGCTGGTATCCTCAGCCGCGGTTTCAGCCCGCAAGCTGGTCTATGGTCACCGTCGCTAATCTCACCGCGAGTGATGTTTCTCCGGCCCGGTCCAACCTATTCCAAAATGGTCCAATTTGTTGGCCAAGCCATCTGTTGGTCTGGGTCCAATTTTACGTCACCGAGGCCGACTAATTCCGCAAAGAGGTCGGGTTTCAAGACTTAGACCAGCATGTCGGCTCATAATTTTGGGCTAGGTTGGGTGGGTTCAAGGGATTGAGCTAACCCATTGTTCCAATGACTTTGAGAGGAGTAAAGGGGGTGGATAACAAGGGGGAGAAGGCTATGACCGTCGCAAATTTGAATAACTAAGGAATATTTGTTGCGCGGCCGTAATAAAACAGTATGAATACGGGAGGGGTTGGACGGAGGAAGCCCCCGGTTAAGTTGCAGCGAGCCCACGGTTTCCAACTTTCCTTAGGTGCCAAAGGTGGTAATACCCTCTCCATTTAAAGACTTTCTAGTTTAGTTCAAGACCAATCATGTCCATAAATCTCCATTCATATGGATGCTATTAGAGTAGGTAAATGGTGCCATTTATCCAAGACAGCTCCAGCCATGGCCATCCACTTCAAGGGGAGGAGCAAAGTTCAACGGCTTTACGACGCGGGCAGCATGGTTTTCTCCTCTGAGAAGAAAGGGTCTCCCACCTTCAAGCAGATCAGATGGCTACAAGGGATCCTTGGTAACAAAAAACTTTACTTCTCAGGGATATCAAGCTCCCTTTATATGCTTACAATGATGTGATGTTCTTTAATCTTTTCCCTCTTGCCGTTTTGATTCATGGATTGTAGACGGCATTGAACCGGTCGACGTTGGAATTGATGGATCGAATGATGGAAGATCGCAGGTGGACGAGTCGAGCATAGTGAGTCGAGATGGGCTGATCATAGGGCAGGCCTTGACGCAGATTACGTATGTACACATCTATGAATCCGATGATTTTTCGGTACGTAAGCTGTTCGATCCATCTTCGAATGCACATATTTGTTAATTTGAAGCCGAATATTATATGATCACGAGTGCTTTTATGAAGTTTAAATATTAGTGTCATGGATCGAATCCTCTACGATGCATCACGTATAGTTATGCAGTTCTAAATGGCCGCTATGTCATTTGATACAGCTATCAAACAAGATATGGTGGATCATGTTGTGTGCCATGCATGACAGCTATCCTTGTCCAATGACATGATAAAATCTAGTGCAGCATAGGCACAGCTCTCTGTGATGCAAAACACGCACCAAATCCAGACTTTTAGTTTGCTTGCTAACACGGCATGGATCCAGTCGTCATGATTTAAATGACAAAGGTTGATCTCCATCAAATCTTCTAGAACTACTGTGGCGTTCAATGTGACATTGGATTCCATGTTTTAGTTTGTCGAGAGACACATTTAATAGTTTCTTTAGTTTGACGTCGGATTAAATGAATCATTGACAATAGATTTGGCATGGCAGATGGGAGTGTTCTGCTTCCCAGCTGGAGCAAAACTACCGCTCCATGATCACCCAGAGATGGTGGTCCTTAGCAAAGTTTTGTATGGTTCAGCCTCGGTGAAGTCCTATGATTGGGTTGACACCCCAAGTTCACGACGAAGGAAGGGTAAGCAAACCTTGAGCTAAGCCCTTCATCGAGCATGCTAGTTCTTTTAAAACTCTGTAACTTTGATCAAGGAGTACTTATCATATCTGGTATCCCGTAAGCTTGCACCTCTGGTGTATTGTGTTTGGCGATCGAATTGATCAAATTAAATCTTGATTTCGTCCAAAGTTTAATATTTATAACAATTTCCTATTAAACCTATGCTTAATCTCTTGGGAATATTTCTCAATCTATGTACTTGTATGCATGTCACAGTGGACGTATGATTGGTTGAATTAAATTTAAAATCGATGTATTGAATAAAAGATAGAGATGACATCCTATTCTAACAGATTTGGTTCACTTGATGAGCACAAATTTGATAATATGAGGAGCATCCATAACTAGGTGAACCAACAAAAATAGCACACCTTCCTCTAGGTTGTAATTAATCTATTTACCAAAGAGCAACCACATGAATTCAAATAATCATTCATTGGTAAATTATGACAAATACCAAACACATAATCCTAGTGTTAGGCACGTGTGCCTGCTTAACAAATTATATTTGTGGTCCATGGATATTGTTCTTAGCAAATGGGTCCTTACAAATCAAAATAAATCGAGCCATTTATCAATGAATTCAAGGTAAATTAAAGTATAGCTTACATGATTCCTTTATAGTTGGTTTTAATTATACCATTGTGAGATTGATCATTCTTACTTTAGTAATTGTACATAATTTTCATATTTTTCTTGTTAGAGTCGGAATAAAACATTATGTGACTTTATAAAGGAAGCTCATGATGGCTATGTAACCACCACCACCACCACCCAAAAAAAAAAAAAAAAAAGTTTATTATGGTTAAGTCCTAACAATTTTGTTATATGTAAAATCTATATTTGTTAATATTTAAAGTAAAGCATTCATTCATGATTTATCAATAGAAAAATACCTAATATTGTTAAAGCTTTGGAGATTGTTTAGCTGATATTCTAAAAAGCAAAAGATTGCGTAGTTGGATGTCACCTAATGTCGCAAGTTGACAGGGAATTTCTTATTTTATTTCTTGTCTGTGGTGAAGAGGCGACTCCTAGCTGCGGGCCCCATTAATTAGCAATAAGGTGGTTGTGGTGTTCATTGGTAGGACAATCATGTCACATTAAGTTTTCAAAATATCTGATGAAAAGAAGCATCATGCAAAAGGATTTAATATTGTCGTGATGAATGATAGATCAAGATAAAGAGGCTCACGACACCAACGTCTACCTATTCTGATGCGTCTTCCCTCAGCCTGCATGCCATTGAGCCCTCTCTGTGATCCTAAAAATCTGAAACTTAAAATAATTACTCCTAGTGATTTTGAGTTTTCTAGCCTCTTTGATATGTCTGATATAATATGTCAAAGTTGTTTTCTTTTTATAAGATTCCAGTTCACATACATATTACTAGAGACACTTCCATATAGAAGGCAAACAATTTGCTTAATAAAGTTGAACAAGAGACAGTGTTGGTTATGGTGCAGTTGGGTCAATGTGGCAGGTGGGCTAGCAAAAGTTGTAGCAGATGACCAGGTCCTACAAGCTCCATGCAAGGCATCAGTGTTGTTCCCAAGAAGGGGTGGAAACATCCACTCCTTTACTGCCCTGACTCCTTGTGCCATCCTGGATGTTTTAGCTCCACCATATGCTGAGGAGCGAGGAAGGCCATCCAACTACTACTCTGAGACACCCATCCCTTCTCTTCCTGGTGAGTCTTTCAATCTCTAGACTGCTATCAAGTGAATCTGCAACAAAAGAGTATGGAGATTGACATATTAATTCTTGAAATATATAGGATATTCCATACTTAAAAAAAGAGGTTTGCCTGAAGATTTGGTTGTCGTTGGAGCTCCATACCTCGGCCCTGAACTCATCGTGGATGCAGACTTTAAGTGACTTGACTAACTTTGTGTCATCTAGTTAATTTGTACATGTTTTTTTTTTCTTCTCTCTCTCTCTCTTTGAGTATAAATACAGAAGAGTTTCAGAACTTATCATCAAACAAAGAAATGAAGAGAAGTTCAGAACGTCGATATTTGAGTGTAGTTCCCTTCATTGTTTGGAGTTAAATCTTATCATGTTCGATGGAATGATGGTTACATTTTAGAAAATGGTTGTTAAGGTTATGTAGAAAGAATATGTTTTTAGCCTTAAAAATAGAGGGTGCAGCTAAACGTTGCAGTTCTCAAGTGCCTATATTTACAGCAAACGCTCATATAAAGAAATTAACTATAGCATTTATACCTTGTGTTAAGTAATGTAGACGTTGAATGTTCTCGTAGAATATGTCAAACAGAAGAAAGAAAATTGTTTTTTTTTTATAATTATTGTTTGGTACTCTAGTGAATATAAATTAACTCAATTAGTACTTAGAATAGATTTGCTGTACGTGTGACGATGTCCTTGCGAGGATAACATCAGGCAATAAAAGACAAATCACATTCCTGTTTCTTTGCCCGGTGGATCGAGTTGTCCTTGCAAAGATTTGATTTATTTTTCTACAGAACTAGTCTATAACCCAATGGTTGCACCACCCTCCATTGTGAAACTTGACCAAATTATGTTTGTGATGAGACATTTAACTAATCTTATTCTTAGAGTTAATATAAAAAAAATCCAAAACATCTCTGAGACATTTTTATTTGAGCAACTTTTGCATATTATAAAAAGGAACATCAAAAGCGAAGTCTGTTAATTTAGATAAATACAAAAAAATCTCATCGCAAAGGTTTCAATTCAAGGCATTTCGAACCAACAATATCACAAATACTTATTACTTCTTCCCTGCATATGAATCAAAAAGGCTAAACATGCAAATTTTTTGTGTCCATTATCTAGACTCATCTTCTATCTAGGATTGACGATGTGCATTGCATAAATTAAAAAAGGCCATCAATCAGCAACAACACCTAATCAAATACATTACATGGATTAGACTTTAGACATCTCTTCTTTTGTCGGTTGCACATGATATGAAAATAATCATTTGAATGATATCCATTTTACTTGAGAAGATGGTGGCAAATATCTACTTCCAAATATTTCGATTGCTTAGAGCAATGATATGGGTGACACAAAAATATCGGATAAAAGAAAAATCATATCCAACATGTAGCTCTCCTACTCATCCTCTCACATCAATTAAACTATTTTTTTGTGCATTCTTTTTTTTAATCATCATGAACATCAAAATATCAATCGCATGCATCATGCCTAGCTGAATCATGACCATTCATTGGCATCCAACTAATAAAAATGTGAAGGGTGCTTCCTAAATTGTTGCTTGGAATGATTGATGAAATAGTATCAAGACCTCTACTAACCCTTGTGTAATGCACCTATCACCAACTTCCATGTAGGATGAACAATGACTACTTTTGGGCCAAGAAAACTTGATAACAAAGGATCAATTTTATTTATGGTAATAATGTCCAGAAGTACCATAGCGGTTAAGGACAAATCTTATTTGTGGTAGAAGGATGAGGAAATGATATCGGTACCAAGAGTTGGTTTGGAGATCGATTGGTTCAGCTCCAATTCTAAATTATCTAGCTTAAATCAACCTATCCTTGTGCATCCTAGTATAGCAAGCGTTGCAGTAAATAGAATAAGGTAGGAGAGATAGAAAAACTCTCTAGGTTAATGAATGGGAGAAAAATGGATTAGAGACTTGGATTAAAAAAAAGAAAAAGAAATTTCAATGTAGTCTATCCTATGTATCCTTACCCATCTTTGTTCAAGGATCGGGCTATAACTACATTGCAACTTTTTTGCCTCCAAAACGTCAAGTTTGGATTTTATTTCTTTCTATCCTACACACACATATTCCCTCCTCCTCTATGACTCATCCCTAACCCTAACCTGGAACCTAACCCTAATCCCAATCTTCACCCCCCAAATCTAAATCCTAAACCTCCCCACCACCATTTCCACCTTTACAATTCAAACCCTAGCCCTAACCCCAACCCGAACCCTAGCACTAATTAACCCTAACCCAACCCCTAATTCTAATTCTAACCCTAACCCCAATCTTCACCCAACCAACCCATTGATATGATCCAATGACCCAACATCCCGAAACCTAATAACCGAAAACTCAATAACCCAACAACCCAAAACTAATCCAATAACCCGACAACCCCAAATCCGTGAACCCAAACCCATCAACCCGGATCCATCAGCCCAAACCCACCAACCCAAATCCGCCAGTCAAAACCTAAAACTGATAACTTAACTTTATAAACCCGTTAATCCAAATCGATCGATTTAAACCTCCTAACCTCATTTAATAAAGCCAAACCCATTGTTGATTTCTTCTCTCTTTAATCCATGGGTTTATGCATGTTTTGGGACTAGAAAGTTACTGAATTACAACAGCAATCATCCTGATTTTTTTCTTTTTCCCACCACTGTAAAAGGCTAGCTGCTAAACCCTTGCAGCAACCTATTCATTTTCGATCGGGAATGAAAGGCTGCTACATGCAATAATCTTCCCAAATCCACCTCTTTTTATCCATTTTTTTTGAAAAAAAAAGGGATCAACCCATAATCCAACTAGCTTACCATCAATCCTGATCAATAACAGCCCAATACCCATGTTGATCCCTATAATGGTGACTATCACTGTGCATTGTCACAATATCAACCATTCTCCACCCTCCACTATTATGGTACCAACAATTTTCATTTTCAACAGTAACTCTCTCTCTTCCATATGATGTAACACGGAAAGAGAAAGGCTATCATTTCTTAGACGGTAATCTCTCATTGCTCTGATAGTAATAAATAAAGAAAAATAAACCTTAGATTGACTGAAATCCTTCCTTTCTCATATGATGTAGCAAGAAAAATGAATGACTGCAACACACCTATAGCAACTATCCAAATAGCCTAATAAGTTAAAAATAAAGGAAGGATAAAATATGATGCAGAATCTGATTGACGTCGGATCGAGCTGGAGTTGAGAAAGAAGAGTTCGCCATCGGTGATCTGCAAAATAAAATTCCATCCGGAGTCGATGGTGGTGGCTCCGACAGGACCCTCCGACGATCAAGTCAGCTCTTCTGATCAATAGGAATGGAGTGCTCAAGAAAGAGTTCAGTAGAATTTTGGGAAGAAGAAATGAGCTTAGAGAAAATATATATGAAGGATCCATTTTATAGATGGAGGTCAAAGTAGACTGATAGTGACAGCCATAGCCGTCCAGTAGCTGGCCGCTCAAGGCCACGTGAGGGGGGCGCCGCCTGCAGCAGACTGATAGTGACAGTCGTAGTCGTCCGATAGCTGACCGCTTAGGACCGCATGAGTGAGGTGCCACCTGCAGCAGACTGATAATGACAGCCATAGCCATCCGATACTGAGCTGCTTGGAGCCACGTGGAGGGATGAAGAGCTTTGACGTATGTCAATTTCAGAGAAGTTCAGACTCCTAAAGAAAATACGGCTAGAGATGATCATCTGGAAGGAATGCTACTTAAAATTTGAAAGTAATTTGTTGGAAGAATCTGGATAGAGTTTGATTGATGGAGAAGTTCAGAAGAAGTTCGACTGATGAAAAAATTCGACTGAAGAAGTTCGACTGAAGAAGAAGTTCGAAAGAAGTTTGACTCCTGGAGAAATCTGGCTGAAGGAGAAGTCTGGAAGGAGTTTGACTCCTATAGAAATCCGCCTGAAGAAAAAGTCTGAAAGAAGTTTGGCTCCTGAAGAAATTCGACTGAAGAAGAAGTCTGGAGGAAGCTCGATCGTTGGAGGATTTCTACTAGGGCTTGAACGCTGAAGGAGTTTGGCCGCTGGAGGAGTTCGGCTTGGGTTCGATCGCTGAAGGAGTTCGACTAAGATTTGACCGCTGAAAGAGTTTGGCTGACTGAAGGAGTTTGGCTAAGATTTGGTCGTTAGAGGAGTTCGACTGGGGTCCGATCGTTGATGGAGAATTTTTGATCGAAGTTCTTCCATGATTATCAGTTGCATTAGGCTAAGTATCAGGTTGGAGTTCGTCGGGAGTGAAATTTATTCTCAATAATAATTTTCTTCACTTTCGAGTTTGAAATTTAAAAGAAAGGAGTACAAAAAAGGCGATTATCGAAGTTCTCTTTCGGACTCTACACCAGTTCAGATTGAAGCTCGGAGGATATCTTATCTCCAACCGATGTTGAAGTTGAAGCTTGGAGGAGATCTTATCTTCTATTGAAGGATTGATATTGAAGTTAAATTTTGGGAGAGATCTTATCTCCTATTAACGTAAAAGCTTGGGAGAGATCTTATCTCCAGTCAAGATTGAAGGAGATCTTATCTTCTATTGACGTAGACGTTAAAGCTCAGAGAAGATCTTATTTTCAGTCGAGATTGAAGAAGATCTCATCTCCTATTAAAGAATTAGAGCTCAAAGGAGATCTTATCTCCTATTAGAGTTGACGTTGAAGCTCGGAAGAGATCTTATCTCCAATCGAGATTGAAGAAGATCTTATCTCCTATTGAAGTTAATGTTGAAGTTTGGGAGAGATCTTATCTCCAGTCAAAATTGAAGAAGATCTTATCTTCTATTGAAGGATTGGAGCTCGGAAAAGATCTTATCTCCAGTCGGAATTGAAGTTGGAGCTCGGAGAGATCTTATCTCCAATCAGGATTGAAGTTGGAGCTCGAGGAAGATTTTATCTCTAACCGGGGTTGAAGTTGAAGTTCGAAAAAGATCTTATCTTCAACCGAGGTTGAAGAAAATTTTATCTCCTGTTGAGATTTATGTTGAAGCTCGAGAAAAATCTTATCTCCAGTCGAGGTTGAAGGAGATCTTATCTTTTGTTGAGATTGACGTTGAAACTCGGAGGAGATCTTATCTCCAATCGAGATTGAAGCTAAATATTCTCTTCTTATCTCGTCTAAAATGAACGAGACCTTCGACTTTGCTCATGTTAGGATGAGGTTCTCCTCCTGCTCCTAACGGGCTATAGGGGCACATAAGGATCGTTGTCAGGACCTCTTTCTTCATCTCATCTAAAAGAAATGAGGCCTTCGATTTTGCTCACATTAGGATGAGGTTCTCCTCTTATTTCTAATGGATTGTAGGAGCACATAAGGACCATTATCAGAGCCTCTTCCTTCATCTCGTTTAAAAGGAACGAGGTTTTCAATTTTGCTCATGTTAGGACGAGGTTCTCCTCCTATTTCTAATGGGCTGTGGGGAACACATAAGGGCCGTTGTTAGGAACCTCTCCCCTCATCTCATCTAAAATGAACGAGGCCTTCGACTTGCTCATGTTAGGATGAGGTTCTCCTTCTGTTCCTAACATGGCCACTATTGATTGCTTCTTTCCTATCATCACATAGTTTTTGCATCGAAAAATAATAATGTTGAAATGGAGAAGTTTTATTAAAGAAAAATTACCGACAGTACATTCTTAAATTCTCTAAGTTTCAAGATCATTGGAGCATTGTTCCTCCGAGCTCTTTCAGATGATAAGTTTTGGGTCGGACAACCTCCTCTACTTCATACAGGCCTTTCCAATTTGGGATAAGCTTTTTCTAGCTCTGAGGCTGAGAGATGACAGCTCGTCGGAGTACTAAGCCTCCCTAGAGATAGCGTTGATGATGTCGGAAGGCGGCCAATTTTCTTATTGTTTCTCCCTCATTGGTGGTTCTAGCTGCGGTAGCATCCTAGGCTAATCTTCTCTTACTTCAGGCCGACGTCTGTGGAGCATTGAGGGGGGCATAGTTGTGAAACCTTCTTGGGAGAGAACTTCATGCCCTTCCATTAGGGCTTCTTTGATGACGAGCTCAAGAAGGAGTTCAGACTTACTTGCGCTCGGACGAAATTCATGAGTACGGTCGAACTTCATTCGTTCCTCCATCAGTCGTAGATTTACTAGACTCGCCCGTCTACCGCTCTCCTACGGCTCTCTCATCTCTCAATTTGGAGGCTTCTTTCACTCGAGCATATTCTTCAGCCCGAGCTAGGAGAGTGGCAAAGTCCTGATGGCTTGTCTGATCAAAGAAGAAGATTGTATCTAACTTCAATGTCGAGTACCAATTTCTTACTACTTTCTTTATGGTAGACGAAAAAGCTCGACATAAGATGGCGTCTGGTGCGCCATGTAGCAGCATCATCATCCAAAAGGTCTTCAGATGATCGATCGAATTAGAGGTTCCATCATAGCTTTTAAATTAGGAGAAGTTTGAAGTTCGATGGAATGGGCTCTTGCATAATTTGGAGAGAGAAAAGGGAAAATTGGTGTGGATGTCGTCATGGTGAGCCGGGACGACGTGGTGGAGTTCTTTAATCTATTGATCCATCCCCCATAGTTTTTCATCGAGGACGTCATCTTGATCACAGATCTTAGAAGACTTCCAACTATAGATGGGGAAGGTTTCTTTCGAAGAAGAATCACAATCCGAACAAGGATCCTCTACTCTCTATTTTTTTTTTCAGGGACGACGGGTATGCTAGCCCAAGTGCTCTTTCTTGGGATCGATTTCTGATATTTCAATGGTGGATTTTCTGATGAAATCACCATTGGAGGCAGTCGTATGGCCTGTACCATTTCGATGAGATCCTGAACCTATTGCATCAGCAAGTTAAACTACTCTGGATCTACCACAGTCATCGATGGAGGAGGAGATTGAAGCACCGATAATGGAGCAGGGACAGATGGATCTGGTCCAGATCTGATGGTAGAAGCGGTAGATCTTCGGATAGTCATCCTCTTTTGAGGCATTTCTTAGAATTGAGAGAGAGGATGGAGATGAATCTTGGAGAAAAAAATCTATAGGGTCAGTTGAGCACTCTTTTAAGAATAAGGATATCTCAGAAATAGAGGACCCTCCTTCTAGCACCAATTCTATTGATGCAGAATCCGATCAATATTGGATCGAACTAAAGTTGAGGAAGAAGAAGTTGCCGCCAGTGATCTGTAAAATAAAGTCTCATCCGGAGTTGATGGTGGTGGCTTCGGTAGGACCCTCCGATGATCAAGTCAGCTCTTTTGACCAATAGAAATGGAGTGCTCAGAAAAGAGTTCAGCAGAGTTTTAGAAAGGAGAAGATAGCTTATAGAAAATGTATCTGAAGGATCCATTTTATAGATGAAACTCGGAGTAGACTGATAGTGATAGCTATAGCCATCCGATAGTTAGCCACTCAGGATCGCGTGAGGAGGGCGCTGTCTGCAGCAGACTGATATTTACAGCCATAGTCGTTCAGTACTAAGCCACTCGGAGCTATATGGAGGGGTGAAGAGCTTTGACGTATGTCAATTCCAAAGAAGTTCGGACTTCTAAAGGGAATACAGTTAGAGGTGATCATCCGAAAGGAATGCTACTTAAAATCTAAAAATAATATATTGGAGAAATACGGATGGAGTTCGACTGATGAAGAAGTCCAGAAGGAGTCCGATTAGTGAAAAAATTTGACTGAAGGAGTTTGACTTATGGAGAAGTTCGACTGAAGGAGAAGTCTGGAAGAAGTTCGATTCCTGGAGGAATCCGACTGAAGGAGAAGTTCGGAAGGAGTTCGACTCTTGGAGGAATCTGATTGAAGAAGAAGTTCGAAGGAAGTTCGACCGCTAGAGGAGTTCGGCTAGGGCTCGACTGCTGAAGGAGTTTGGTTGGGGTTCGGCCGCTGGAGGAGTTCGGCTTGGGTTCGGTTGCTGGAGGAGTTCGATCAGTTGAAAGAGTTCGACTAAGGTTTGGCTGCTAGAAAAGTTCGACTGGCTGAAGGAGTTCGGCTAAGATTTGGCAGTTGGAGGAGTTCGACTGGGGTCCGATCGCTTGAAGAAAATTTTTGATTGAAGCTCTTTCGTGATTATCAATTGCATTAGGCTAAGCATTAGGCTAGAGTTCGACGAAAGTGAGGTTTATCCCCAACAACAGTCTCCCCCACTCCCGAGTTCAAAATTCGAAGGAAGGGAGTACAAAAAAGATGACTGTCGAAGTCCTCTTCCAGGCTCTACTCCAGTTTAGGTTGAAGCTCGAGGGAGATTCTATCTCCAGTCGAGATTGAAGTTAAAGCTCGGAAGAGATCTTATCTCCTGTTGAAGGGTTGATGTTGAAGTTGAATTTTGAAGGAGATCTTATCTCCTATTGATGTTAAAGCTCGGAGGAGATCTTATCTCTAACCGAGTTTGAAGAAGATCTTATCTCCTATTGATGTAGACGTTGAAGCTCGGAGGAGATCTTATCTTCAATTGAGATTGAAGTTGAAGCTCGGAGAAGATCTTATCTTCAGTCGAGGTTGAAGGAGATCTCATCTCTTATTGAAGAATTGGAGCTCGGGAGAGATCTTATCTACAGCCAAGGTCGAAGAAGATCTTATCTCTTATTGGAGTTGACGTTGAAGCTCAGGGAAGATCTTATCTTCAACTGAGGTTGAAGAAGATCTTATCTCCTATTGAAGTTGGTGTTGAAGCTCGGGGAAGATTTTATCTCCAATCGAGGTTGAAGGAGATCTTATCTCCTATTGAAGGATTGGAGATTGAAGGGTTGGAGCTCGGAGGAGATCTTATCTCCAGTCAGGGTTGAAGTTAGAGCTCGAAGGAGATCTTATCTCCAACCGGGGCTGAAGTTGAAGCTCAGGAGAGATCTTATCTCCAATCGATGTTGAAGAAAATTTTATCTCTTGTTGAGATTGATGTTGAAGCTCGGAGGAGATCATATCTCTAGCTGAGTTTGAAGAAGATCTTATCTTCTGTTGAGATTGATGTTGAAGCTCGGAGAAGATTTTATCTTCAACCAAGGTTGAAGTTGAAGCTCCTCCTCTCACCTCATCTAAAATGAACGAGGCTTCGCCTTTGCTCACATTAGGATGAGATTCTCCTTCTATTCCTAATGGGCTGTAGGAACACACAAGGATCGTTGTTAAGGCCTCTTCCCTCATCTCATCTAAAAGGAATGAGGCCTTCGACTTTGCTCATGTTAGAATGAGGTTCTCCTCCTATTCCTTATGGATTGTAGGGGCACATAAAGACCATTGTCAGAGCCTCTTCCCTCATCTCGTCTAAAAGGAACGAGGCCTTCGACTTTGCTCATGTTAGGATAAGGTTCTCCTCCTGTTTCTAATGGGCTATAGGGGCACATAAGTATCGTTGTCAGGGCCTCTTCCCTCATCTCATCTAAAATGAACGAGGTCTTCGACTTGCTCATGTTAGGATAAGGTTCTCCTCATGTTCCTAACATGGCCATTATTGATCGCTTCTTTTCTATCATTACATAGTTTTTATACCAAGAAACAATAATATTGAAATGGAGGAGTTTTATTAAAGAAAAATTATCGACATACCATTCTCAGATTCTCTGAGTTTCAAAGTCGTGGAAGCGTTGTTCCTCTGAGCTCCTTCAGTCGATAAGATTTGGACCAAACAACCTCCTCTACTTCATATGGGTCTTCCCAATTTGGGGCAGGCTTTCTCTTGCTCTGAGGCTGAGAGATGGCGGCTCGTTGAAGTACTAAGCCCCTAGAGATAACATCGATGATGCCAGGAGGTGGCCAATCTTCTTGTTGTTCCTCCCTCATTGGTGGTTCTAGTTGCGGTAGCGCCCTTGGCTGATCTTCTCTTGCTTCATGCCGACATCCGTGGAGTATTAAGGGAGGCGTAGTTGTGAAACCTTCTTGGGGGAAAACTTTTTCACGCCCTTCCGTCGGGGCTTCTTTGATAACGAGCTCGAGGAGGAGTTTGAGCTCGCTTGCGCTCGAAGAAAATTCATGAATGCGGTCGAACTTCATTCGACCCTCTATCAGCCGTGGATTTACTAGACTCTCCCGCCTGTCGCTCTCCTACGGCTCCCTCATCTCTCAATTTAAAGGCTTCTTCCACTTGAGCTAGAAATGCGGCAAAGTCCTGATGGCTCGTCTGGTCAAAGAAGAAGATCGTACGCAGCTTCAACGTCGAGTACCAGTTTCTTGCTGCTTCCTTTAAGGTAGATGAAAAAGCTCGGTATAAGATGGCGTCTGGTGCATCATGGAGCCGCATCATCATCTGGAAGGCCTTTAGGTGATCGATCGAATCAAAGGTTCCGTCGTAGCTTTCAAACCATGGGAAGCATGAAGTTCGGTGGAATGGATTCTTGCATGATTCAGGGAGAGAAAAGGAGAGATCGGTGTGGACGTCATCATGGTGAGCCGGGGTGACATGACAGAGTTTCTTAATCTGTCGATTCATCCTCCGTAGTTTTTGATCGAGGACGTCATCTCGATCATAGATCTTGGAAGGCTTCTAGCTGTAGATAGGGAAGATTTCTTTCAGAGAAGAATCACGATCCGAACAAGGATCCTCTGCTCTCTATTTCTTCTTTCCAGGGGTGATGGGTATGCTAGTCCAAGTGCTCTTCCTTGAGATCGATTCCTGACATTTCGATGCCGAATTTTCTGATGAAATCACCGTCGGAGGCTGCCGCATGGCCTGCACCATTTTGGTGAGGCCTTGAATCCGCTGCATCAGCAGGTTAAACTGCTTTGGATCCACCACGACCATCGATGGAGAAAAAGGTTGAAGTGCTAGCGATGGAGCAGGGATAGATGGATCTGGCCCAGATCTGATGGCAGAAGTGGTACATCTCCGAATAGTCGCCCTCTTTGAAGGCATTTCTTGGAATTGAGGGAGAGGATGGAGATCTGGGCCAGATCCATCTATCCATGTTCCATTGTCGATGCTTCAACCTCCTCCTCCACTGACGGTCGTGGTAGATCCGGAGCAGTTTAACCTACTGATGCAGTAGGTTCAAGGCCTCACCGAAATGGTGCCGGCCATGCGGTAGCCTCCGACGGTGATTCTGCCAAGAAATCCGCCATTGAGATGTTAGGAATCGATTCCAAGAAAGAGCACTTAGGCTAGCATACCCGTCGCTCTTGGAAAGAAAAAATAGAGAGCAAAGAATCCTTATTCGGATCATGATTCTTCTCTGAAAGAAACCTTCCCCATCAACAGTCGAAAGCCTTCCAAGATCTACGATCGAGATGACATCCTCAATCAAAAACTATGAAAGATGGATCGACATATTGAGAAACTCCGGCACGTCGCTCTGACTCACCATGACGACGTCCGCACTGATCCCTCCTTTTCTCTCTCCGAATTATGTAAGAGCCTATTTCGTCGAACTTCAAGCTTTTCCTAGTTTGAAAGTTATGATGGATCCTTTGATCCGATTGATCATCTAGAGACCTTTCGAATGATGCTGCTGCTTCATGGCACACTAGATGCCATCTTATGTCGAGCTTTTTCATCTACCTTAAAAGAAGCAACAAGAAACTAATACTCGATGTTGAAGTCGGATACGATCTTCTTCTTTAACCATATGAGCCATCAGAATTTTGCTGCTCTTTTAGCTCGGGTTGAAGGATATGCCCGAGCGGAAAAAGCCTTCAAATTGAGAGATGATGGAGCTGCAGGAGAGCGGTAGGTGGACGAGTCTAGTAAATCCGTAGCTGATGGAGGGCCGAATAAAGTTCGGCCGTGCTCATGGATTCTCCCTGAGTGTAAGTGAGTCCGAACTCCTCCTCGAGCTCATCGTCAAAGAAGCTCCGACGGAAGGGCGTGAAGAAGTTTTCCCCCAAGAAGGTTTCACAACTACGCTCTCCTTAATGCTCCACAGACGTCGTCCTGAAGCAAGAGAAGATCAGCCAAGGGCGCTACTGCAATTAGAACCACCAATGAGGGAGGAACAACAAGAAGATCGACCGTCTCCTGGCATCATCAATGTTATCTCTAAGAGGTTTAGTACTTCAGTGAGCCGCCATCTCTCAACCTCAGAGCCAGGAGAAGTCTGTCCCAAATTGGAAAGATCCGTATGAAGTAGAGGAGGTCATCCAGTCCAGAACTTATCGTCTGAAGGAGCTCGGAAAAACAACGCTCCCATGACCTTGAAACTCAGAGAATATGAGAATGTACTGCCAGTAATTTTTCTTTAATAAAACTCAGGTTGAGTCAATAAGAACACTACCTCCTCCACCTCGTAGATCGGAAAGAGTTTCCCATCCCCCTGAAAGATACATAGGTATTATTTCAGAGGATATAGAGAAAATGTTCCTCATAGGTAATGGTGCTCATGGTGATGATTCCAAAACCTACAACGAGGCGATATCAGATATCGACTCCGAAAAATGACTTGAGGCAATGAAGTCAGAAATTGACTCGATGCACTCAAACCAAGTCTGGACCTTGGTAGATCCACCAGAAGGTATAGTACCTATTGGGTGTAAATGGATCTTCAAGAGAAAGATTGGTGCAGATGGGAATGTGGAGACATTCAAGGCTAGACTGGTAGCAAAAGATTATAGTCAACGCGAAGGCATTGACTATCAGGATACCTTTTCCCCGGTAGCTATGCTAAAATCCATCCGCACATTGCTTGCTGTTGCAGCCTATTTCGATTATGAAATATGGCAAATGGACGTGAAAACGGCATTCCTAAATGGATATCTTGAGGAAGATATCTATATGGAACAGCCGCTAGGTTTCACATCCAGTGATACTGATCACAAGGTTTGCAAGCTGCAAAGGTCCATATATGGACTTAAGCAAGCATCTCGGAGCTGGAACACTCGTTTCAATGATGTGATCAAAAAGTTTGGTTTCATCAAAAATGAAGAGGAACCATGTGTTTTCAAAAAGGGTCAGTGGGAGCGCTGTTGTCTTCCTCGTATTGTACGTGGATGACATCCTCCTTATTGGGAATGATATTCCCATGTTGACATCAGTCAAGGATGTGGTTGTCCTAAGGAATTCTCCATGAAAGACCTAGGTGAAGCATCCTTTATTCTAGGAATTAAGGTCTATAGGGATAGACCGAATAGGATGCTAGGACTTTCACAGAAAAATGTACATAGAGGAAGTACTAAAGAGGTTTAGTATGGAAAACTCTAAGAGGGATTAATACCCTTCAGACATGGTATTCATCTTTCCAAGAAGATGTGCCCCAGCACACCTGAGGAAATAGAACGCATGAGCAAGATCCCTTATGCTTCTGCAATAGGGAGCCTCATGTATGCCATGCTATGTACACGACCTGATATAGCCCATGCTGTGAGTGTCACAAGCAGATATCAGTCAAATCCAGGTGAAGAACACTGGACTTCTGTGAAATGTATCCTTAAGTACTTGAGAAGAACTAAGGATATGATGTTGGTCTTTGGTAATGGAGAACTCCAAGTTCAGGGATACACAGACTCGGACTTCATGTCCGATATAGATGATCGAAAGTCGACATCTGGCAGACTATTTGTGCTGGAAGAGTTTCTAGCAAACAGCGATATCATCTCATCCGCGATTACCTTGAGAAAGGTTACGTTGAGGTCAAGAGAGTCAACTCCGCAGATAATGTGGCAGACCCACTTACAAAGCCGTTGGGCCAGCAGAAGATCGAAGCCCACCTTGAGAAGATGGGACTTAGACTTGTAGCCAATTGGCTTTAGGACAAGTGGGAGATTGTTAGATATATGTGCCCTAGAAGCCAGAATTGGCTGACACTTGTAATACACTTCTAGGGGCAAAATTATAATTTTGACTATAATTAATGAAATGGGTTATTTTCTATCACACATGTGTATTTAGTGTCTGTGATACATCCTTTGAGTTAATGGTAATGATAATTCATATTTTCAAGAGTTGAAAATTTAAGACATGAATAATCATTATTAACTCATAAACAGCTCCCGACCATAGGATCATCACGAGGATGGTGATTGATCCGGAAGGTTGGTGTACGATCGCTTCTCTTTAGTAGATGAGTCTTGAGTCTACGGTGTGGAGACACCGGAGCGAGAGTACAGGTACTCGTTAGAGAACGAGGGCACTGAGCGTGACCACCTCGAGTAGTCATTAGGAAGTCTACCTTCTCGTCAATGACTGACTCGATGCTGCAGTAGTGTGTCTGGTTCTTTGACCTGAGATGCATCGGCAGTTCACCTTGAGGGTGTTATAGTTTGACTACACCATTACTCGGTCTCCTAGCCATATGGAACCCTGAGGTGTATGTTGGCTATGACATGTTCATTGTAGGAACTGGATTGCATCAAGATGGGATCTATCTACCTCGGTGGTAGAGGAGTAGCCCTATGATGATCATGAGAATCAAGTCCAGAAGCCCATGGCCATGGCAGAGTGAAATAATAGAAAGAGTTTCTATTTAGATTTTCACATTGGACTCGAATCGAATGATTACATCATATGACAGAGACTAGGGTTTGACGAGTTCACCTTAACCCTAATCTGATCGGGGCTCAAGATAGAAGAACTTAATCACACAGGTAGCTGCACCAAGAGGTTCGCATTCAGCTCTGATGGGTTGCCACCATATACTGCTAGGTGTCACTGGTGGATTTTGGGAGCAATTAGAATGATTTAGATGATCGATCATTCTAGCTGTTCGAATCAGAAGAGTTCTGATCCATCGAAAGGAGTTTCGATGATGTCTATGATAGAGATCATGACATATCCCATTACCATACAGAACTGAACCTAACTGGGTCACACAAACAAGGGTTTGAATCTGGTGATCATCAATTGAACTGATCTAGTTCAATTGATCTGAATGAGATTCAATTAGGTTCAAGGAAATCGTGCTAGCACTCGATTGAACCTAACGTTCTTCTTTTACTATCATAAATAAGTTGTCCTGACTGAGCCAAAGGAGTTTGTGCTCAATCAGAGGCCTTCATATGGTCTGACTGGAGGTTGTCCAAGTCAGAATAGGTTGTCTTATTTGTAAGACATTACCTGCCATTTTTGGTCACCTGCCATTTCTTGTTCTTTGACTTTGGTCAAAAGTCTACCTTTGACTGGTCAAACGTTGACCATTGACCCTTTGACTTTTGACCACATGTCATGCACCTATTGGAGAGCTGGTGGGGGCCTGTCCCCCTGCCAGAACCTGGCAAGGAGAAGGGCGCACGCCAAGGGTGGCGTGAGCCCAAGTAGGAGGCGCCTAGGAGTCCTTGTTGGACAAGGACTCCACCTCCCTTTTGGATTCCAATCAGAGTTCTACTAAGAATCCAGTTTGACTGGTCTTAGGCGCCCTCTAAGGAGGAATCCAGGGGTCTCTATTCCAACCAATCAGATTTAGATCTGATTTCACAAAGGGTTGTGATTGGTTGAGAGGAAGAGGAGTTGGATCACAAGAGGTCTATAAATAAGACCCTGCGCCCAACCCAAATTCAATATGAGATTTTCCACGCCCCAAGGCTGCCTCTAAAACATATCAAGATCTGATAGAGATCAAGAGAAAATTTTTGAAATATATCTCTTGATCTAATCAGATCTGGACGAACCTGGACCGGGAAATCAGGATTTCCCTTCAACTGGTATCAGAGCCATGGTTCTAAAATTATTTAGATCTGATTTTAATTTTATTTTAATTAGAAAATAAAGTGATTTCAGATGTCACATGAGATGTGATCAGATCTGAAATCAGAAAAATTAAAATTAAATGATTTGGATCTAAGAACATGAAGATATGCATGACTAGTTCTATAGAATAGTTTTGCATGTCTTTGATTTAATCTGATTAAATCATATTTTAGATCTTCTTATTTACTATTTTCTGATATTATAAGTGTTATAATAACATCTGATAAACAGCAAATAAAAAATTATTTAATTTTAAATATCATATGAGATATGATAGATGCATGACTAGACTAGTTGTAGAATAGTTCTACATAATTGTCTAGATTAGAATTTATTTTGATTAGATCAATTTAAATCTAATTTTTTAGATTATTATGAGATAATTTAGATCTGAAAACATGCATGATTTGATACATGAGATGTATGCAAAATATGCCATGATTAGATCTAATTTATATATGAGATATATGATATAGATCTGATACTGTTTTGTAGTATTGACATGTTCCTGATTAAGGCGTTCCTCTTGGCCGTCCGGTCATAAGAACGAAGAAGGGTTTAAAGGCCCTCTCTTCCCATTCGATGGGTGTTTCTTATGATGTGTAGGGGTGCTGCGTGTTCGTCCTTAATCAGAAACCCAAAAACTTACTTTCTGCAAAACCCTAGATCCTGAAACCCTAGGATTTATTGTGCATATTTTGTTTATGAACCCAACTTAATTAAGAATTAAGTTTATGGAATATTAATTAGGTCTAAAATTGAGAATTTCAGATCTAAGACATATTCATAATACTGGGTTCGGGCTTGGGTAGCTCAATTAGGTCTAAGCGGTTGATCAAACCGAATCAAGAGTTGGTTAGATGGGATCAACAATGCTTAAATTGACCAGCCTAATAGGATTAAGTCTGGGTCAAGATCGAGTCACGATCAAGCAAGACCTAATTAGGCTCAGAGGTTAGAGTCTGGATTGTAGGCTAACCCAATTGGTTCTGACTCAACAATTTGGTGTCTAAGGTAAGTTTGGCACAGACGACCGACTGGTTTTTAATTGGAAGCTACTCGACCTGAATGCGTTCTTGTGCGAGTTAATGGCATATTCCTTCCACCGGTCTCACTTACCTGGCCATATCTGTTGACACAGTTCTGATCTGAGGTGGTCAATAATCCGAGCTAACCCATGCCACTAGGTTAGTCATAATTGTTATGACTAAGCCAAGTCTAGTTTAATGAGACCTGAATCAATTCTCCCTAAGAAAAGATTAAGTCTGAGGTCTTCCACCATTGTAGACGTGCGGGCCCTTCCCGGGGTTGATTGTTCTCGGCTGGATACAGTGGCTCAGTTGCACCGGGAAGACGCAACCATGTCTATTAGGCATTGGATGCTATGGGCTGGAGGATGAGTTGGGCTCAATATTTCGGATACGGTGAGAGACCCAATTAGGAACCCAGTCTATGCAAATGGTGGGTCTGACTTAACTAAGGAGTGGATCAATATTCCGGATACGGTGAGATTCATGAATTAGAGACCAAGTTTGGGTGCACCATGATTAGAGAATCATTGAACAAGAGTTGTTCACTCATTGGCTAACCCATCACCAATAACTGTTAGGTGAGGTGATGAGTCAGTTGGTGAGACCGCACCACCCACTAGAAATCATTCAATCATGGAGATTTTCGCATCTCTACAGAGGGAGTGTAGGGATCCGAGAAAATAGTGGGAGCTAATTTGTTTAAAAATAAAATCCCTAAACAAATTGGTCAAGTCAAAATTACAGTATCTAACTAGAATCTTTGACTCTCTACAGGAAAATGTCTGCGTCCAACCCATTGGCACGTATCCTAGACACACATAGACTGACTGGACCCAATTATAAAGATTGGCTCAGGAACTACAAAATTGTTTTGGGTTCAGAGAAGTTAACACATGTTTTGGACCAGGACCCTCCCACCTTACCAGCTCGTCCATCCACTGAACAGAGAGCGTCTCTGGAAAAATGGATTGACGAAGATAATAAGGCCAGATACTACATGTTGGGCTCGATGTCTGATGAGCTCCAGCGCCAACATGAAGATATCGGGACTGCTCGCCAAATGTTGGCTCACCTGCAGGAGATGTTTGGTGAACAGAGTCGCGCAGCCAAATATCAAGTCACGAAATGACTTTTTAAGGCTAAGATGCGTGATGGGCAGTCAGTCCAAGATCACTGTCTGACAATGATCAAGGACATGGAAGAGCTTGAGAAGCTCGGTGTGAAGTTGGACTTGGATCTGCAGAACGATATTATTCTGCAATCCTTGACTGATGCATATGGGCAATTCATCATGAATTACCACATGCATAAACTTCAAAATTCCTTGGCCGAGTTAATGAATATGCTGGTTACCGCTGAGCTTTCTATGAAAGGTTCTAAAGGCTCAGTTCTTGCTATGGAACGGACTTCTTCCAAAAGAAAGTCTTATGGAAAGAAAAAGAAGTCTGTGAAAAAGCAAAAGGTGGAAGGATCAAAGAAGAAGAAGGCAGAACCGAAGAAGAAGGTCGATGGCAAAGGAAAGTGTTTCCATTGCAACAGCGACGGCCATTGGAAGCGGAACTGCCCTACTTACCTGGCCATCCTAAAGAACAAGAAGGAAGGTCCTTCTGGAGGTATGCTCATTATTCGAGCAAAACGTGAATGCCAAACGACCTAGGGATAGTCCAAACGACAGATATCTATGGCACCTGAGATTAGGTCATATAGCAGAAGATAGGATTAACAAATTGGAGAAAAATGGGCTATTGAGTCCATTGACTTTTGAGTCATATCCAACTTGTGAATCTTGTCTTCAAGGCAAAATGACTAAACTCCCTTTTGTTGGACATGGGGAGAGGGCCACAGATCTCCTTGCCCTAGTACATACTGATGTGTGCGGCCCATTTGATGTGCCGGCTAGAGGCAATTTTGTCTACTTCATTACCTTTACCGATGATCTGTCTAGGTATGGGTATGTGTATCTTATGAGACACAAGTCTGAAGCTTTTGAAAAGTTCAAAGAATTCAGACATGAAGTAGAAAAACAAACTGGAAAACCCATTAAGGTTCTTCGATCAGATCGAGGAGGTGAATACCTTAGCCGGGAATTCCTAGACTATCTTAAGGAAAAATGGCATAGTCTCTCAATGGACTCCACCAGGAACACCTCAACTCAACGGGGTTTCAGAACGGAGAAATCGGACTCTATTGGATATGGTTCGATCCATGATGAGCTTCACAGACCTCCCTGATTTTCTTTGGGGACATTCATTATTAACTTCAATCTATTTACTGAATAGGGTTCCCTCTAAAACCGTTCCTACCACACCGTATGAGATATGGCACGGTAAGAAACCAAGTCTGAGTCATCTCAGAATTTGGGGTTGTCCGGCTCATGTCAAAAGACAACAAGCGGACAAGTTAGAGTTTAGGTCCTTTAGAGCTCGATTCATAGGATATCCTAAAGAGTCATTAGGATACTATTTCTACATTCCAGAAGACCACAATGTGATTGTGAGTCGACATGCCATATTTCTTGAAAAATAGTTTATTCAAGATAGTGGCATTGGAAAGCAGATTAAGCTTGATGAGAAAGTCTCACAAGCAGAACGAGCTAAGGACCAAGTGGAACCAAATCAGGTTGAGCCAATAAGAACACTACCTCCTCCACCTCGTAGATCGGAAGAGTTTTCCGTCCCCCTGAAAGATACTTAGGTATTATTTCAGAGGATGTAGAGGAAATGTTCCTCATAGGTAATGGTGCTCATGGTGATGATCCCAAAACCTACAACGAGGCGATATCAGATATCGACTCCGAGAAATGGCTTGAGGCAATGAAGTCAGAAATTGACTCGATGCACTCAAACCAAGTCTGGACCTTGGTAGATCCACCAGAAGGTATAGTACCTATTGGGTGTAAATGGATCTTCAAGAGAAAGATTGGTGCAGATGGGAATGTGGAGACATTCAAGGCTAGACTGGTGGCAAAAGGTTATAGTCAACGCGAAGGCATTGACTATCAGGATACCTTTTCCCCAGTAGCTATGCTAAAATCCATCCGCACATTGCTTGCTGTTGCAGCCTATTTCGATTATGAAATATGGCAAATGGACGTGAAAACGGCATTCCTAAATGGATATCTTGAGGAAGATATCTATATGGAACAGCCGCTAGGTTTCACATCCAGTGATACTGATCACAAGGTTTGCAAGCTGCAAAGGTCCATATATGGACTTAAGCAAGCATCTCGGAGCTGGAACACTCGTTTCAATGATGTGATCAAAAAGTTTGGTTTCATCAAAAATGAAGAGGAACCATGTGTTTTCAAAAGGGTCAGTGGGAGCGCTGTTGTCTTCCTCGTATTGTACGTGGATGACATCCTCCTTATTGGGAATGATATTCCCATGTTGACATCAGTCAAGATGTGGTTGTCCAAGGAATTCTCCATGAAAGACCTAGGTGAAGCATCCTTTATTCTAGGAATTAAGGTCTATAGGGATAGACCGAATAGGATGCTAGGACTTTCACAGAAGATGTACATAGAGGAAGTACTAAAGAGGTTTAGTATGGAAAACTCTAAGAGGGGATTAATACCCTTCAGACATGGTATTCATCTTTCCAAGAAGATGTGCCCCAGCACACCTGAGGAAATAGAACGCATGAGCAAGATCCCTTATGCTTCTGCAATAGGGAGCCTCATGTATGCCATGCTATGTACACGACCTGATATAGCCCATGCTGTGAGTGTCACAAGCAGATATCAGTCAAATCCAGGTGAAGAACACTGGACTTCTGTGAAATGTATCCTTAAGTACTTGAGAAGAACTAAGGATATGATGTTGGTCTTTGGTAATGGAGAACTCCAAGTCCAGGGATACACAGACTCGGACTTCATGTCCGATATAGATGATCGAAAGTCGACATCTGGCAGACTGTTTGTGCTGGAAGAGTTCCAAGCAAACAAGCAGATATCATCTCATCCGCGATTACCTTGAGAAAGGTTACGTTGAGGTCAAGAGAGTCAACTCCGCAGATAATGTGGCAGACCCACTTACAAAGCCGTTGGGCCAGCAGAAGATCGAAGCCCACCTTGAGAAGATGGGACTTAGACTTGTAGCCAATTGGCTTTAGGACAAGTGGGAGATTGTTAGATATATGTGCCCTAGAAGCCAGAATTGGCTGACACTTGTAATACACTTCTAGGGGCAAAATTATAATTTTGACTATAATTAATAAAATGGGTTATTTTCTATCACATATGTGTATTTAGTGTCTGTGATACATCCTTTGAGTTAATGGTAATGATAATTCATATTTTCAAGAGTTGAAAATTTAAGACATGAATAATCATTATTAACTCATAAACAGCTCCCGACCATAGGATCATCACGAGGATGGTGATTGATCCGGAAGGTTGGTGTACGATCGCTTCTCTTTAGTAGATGAGTCTTGAGTCTACGGTGTGGAGACACCGGAGCGAGAGTACAGGTACTCGTTAGAGAACGAGGGCACTGAGCGTGACCACCTCGAGTAGTCATTAGGGAAGTCTACCTTCTCGTCAATGACTGACTCGATGCTGCAGTAGTAGTGTGTCTGGTTCTTTGACCTGAGATGCATCGGCAGTTCACCTTGAGGGTGTTATAGTTTGACTACACCATTACTCGGTCTCCTAGCCATATGGAACCCTGAGGTGTATGTTGGCTATAGCATGTTCATTGTAGGAACTGGATTGCATCAAGATGGGATCTATCTACCTCGGTGGTAGAGGAGCAGCCCTATGATGATCATGAGAATCAAGTCCAGAAGCCCATGGCCATGGCAGAGTGAAATAATAGAAAGAGTTTCTATTTAGATTTTCACATTGGACTCGAATCGAATGATTACATCATATGACAGAGACTAGGGTTTGACGAGTTCACCTTAACCCTAATCTGATCGGGGCTCAAGATAGAAGAACTTAATCACACAGGTAGCTGCACCAAGAGGTTCGCATTCAGCTCTGATGGGTTGCCACCATATACTGCTAGGTGTCACTGGTGGATTTTGGGAGCAATTAGAATGATTTAGATGATCGATCATTCTAGCTGTTCGAATCAGAAGAGTTCTGATCCATCGAAAGGAGTTTCGATGATGTCTATGATAGAGATCATGACATATCCCATTACCATACAGAACTGAACCTAACTGGGTCACACAAACAAGGGTTTGAATCTGGTGATCATCAATTGAACTGATCTAGTTCAATTGATCTGAATGAGATTCAATTAGGTTCAAGGAAATCGTGCTAGCACTCGATTGAACCTAACGTTCTTCTTTTACTATCATAAATAAGTTGTCCTGACTGAGCCAAAGGAGTTTGTGCTCAATCAGAGGCCTTCATATGGTCTGACTGGAGGTTGTCCAAGTCAGAATAGGTTGTCTTATTTGTAAGACATTACCTGCCATTTTTGGTCACCTGCCATTTCTTGTTCTTTGACTTTGGTCAAAAGTCTACCTTTGACTGGTCAAACGTTGACCATTGACCCTTTGACTTTTGACCACATGTCATGCACCTATTGGAGAGCTGGTGGGGGGCCTGTCCCCCTGCCAGAACCTGGCAAGGAGAAGGGCGCACGCCAAGGGTGGCGTGAGCCCAAGTAGGAGGCGCCTAGGAGTCCTTGTTGGACAAGGACTCCACCTCCCTTTTGGATTCCAATTCAGAGTTCTACTAAGAATCCAGTTTGACTGGTCTTAGGCGCCCTCTAAGGAGGAATCCAGGGGTCTCTATTCCAACCAATCAGATTTAGATCTGATTTCACAAAGGGTTGTGATTGGTTGAGAGGAAGAGGAGTTGGATCACAAGAGGTCTATAAATAAGACCCTGCGCCCAACCCTAATTCCAATAATTGAGATTTCCCACGCCCCAAGGCTGCCTCTCCCCTCCTTCTCCATGCCATAGTCTCTTCTCCCCTTGCTCTCCACGTCCAAAAGGTGTTTTGGACTTAGGTTGGTGCGATTCAGATCAAGGAAAGGCGATCAAAAGCAAGAAGGCTGCGCTGCTGCAAAAGGACGACTGCAGATCTTCAAAAGAGTTTTGAAGATCCTCCAGATCAGATCCAGATCTGATTTTTGGAGGTGTGATAGAGAAGAAGAGGATCTCCAGATCCAACCCGAGTGGATACCGGTAGAGGCCAGGCGCTTGCGTGGCTAAGATCCAGAACCTTCCGCTGCAATCAGGATCATCTACAGGGTAATAGGATTACCCAAATCAGGTAAATTAAATTTGATTTAATTTATCTTATTTTATTTTATTTATTAAAATAATAAGAATCAGATCTGAAACATATCAAGATCTGATTGAGATCAAGAGAAAATTTTTGAAATATATCTCTTGATCTAATCAGATCTGGACGAACCTGGACCGGAAAAATCAGGATTTCCTTCAACGTAACTCCACAGGAATAATTCCTTCGCCTCGACGCATAAGATCTCCCTAAGCTCAATCTCAATAGGAGATAATCTCAATCTCAGCTAAGATAAGATCTCCCCCGAGCTTCAACGTCTACGTCAATAGAAGATAAGATCTCCTTCAACCTCGGCTGGAGATAAGATCTCCTCCGAGCTTCTACGTCAATAGGAGATAAGATCTCTCCCAAAATTCAACTTCAACGTCAACCCTTCAACAGGAGATAAGATCTTCCTCGAGCTTCAATTTCAACCTCGACTAGAGATAAGATCTCTTTCGAGCTTTAACTTGAACTGATGCAAAGCCCGAAAGAGGACTTCGAGAGTCGTCTTTTTTATACTCCTTTTCTTCGAATTTCGAACTCGAAAGTGGGGGTATTATTGTTGGAGATAAATCCTGCTCCCACCGAACTCTAGTCTGATGCTTAGCCTAATGCAACTAGTAATCACGAAAGAGCTTCGATCAAAAATTCTCCTCTAATGGTCGGACCCCAATCGAACTCTTCCACCGACCAAATCTTAGTCGAACTCCTTCAGCCACTTTTCCAGCGGCCAAACCTTAGCCGAACTCCTTCAATCGGCCGAACTCCTTCTACGATCGAACCCAAGCCGAACTCCTCCAGCGATCGAGCCCTAGTCAAACTCCTCCAGCGATCGACCTTCCTCCGGACTTCTCCTTCAGTCAGATTTCTTCAGAAGCCGAACTCCTTCTAGACTTCTCCTTCAATCGGATTTCTATAGGAGCAGAACTCCTTTCAGACTTCTCCTTCAGCCGGATTCCTCCAAGAGTCAAACTTTTTCTGAACTTCTCCTTCAACCAAACTTCTCCATCAGTCAAACTCCTTCAGTCAAACTTCTCCATCAGTCAAACTCCTTCTGAATTTGTCCATCAGTCGAACTCCATCCGAATTTTTCCAGCAGATTACTTCCAGATTTCAAGTAGCATTTCTTCCTGGATGATCACCTCTAGCCGTATTTCCTTTAGAAGTCCGAACTCATTTGGAATTGACATACGTTAAAGCTCTTCACCCCTCCACGTGACCTCGAGCAGCTTAGTATCGAATGTCTATGGCTGTCACTATTAGTCTACTGCAGAAGGCGTCCCACTCATGTGGCCCTGAGCAGTCAGCTATCGAATAGCTACGATTGTCACTATCAGTCTGCTGCAGACGATGTTCTCCTCATGCGGTCCTGAGCGGCTAGCTACCGGATGGTTACGACTGTCATTATCAGTCTACTCCGAGCTCCATCTATAAAATGGATCCTTCAGATACATTTTCTCGAAGCTCTCTTCTCTTTTCTAAAACTTTGCTGAACTTTTTTTTGAGCACTCCATTCCTGTTGGCCAGAAGAGCTGACTTGATCGTCGGAGGATCCTGTCGGAGCCACCACCACCGACTTCGGATGGAACTTTATTTTACAGGTCATCGATCGTGACTTCTTCTTTCTCAACTCCAGCTTGATCTGGCATCGATCAAATTCTGCATCAATAAAATATAATAAAAAAAATATTTTATCAAAAGTTTTAGTAATTTCTTGTATATATTGGTGCTACTTGCAATCTGAAAAAGTGTATATATATATATATATATATATATATATATATATATATATATATATATATATATATATATATATATATATATATATATATATATATATATACACTTTAAGATGACTGGTCCTTCCCATCATTTGGAATTTCGTCGTTGGTGGTATGATGATACTACATGCATGACTTCGATTCTAATCACATATCCTTTGATTATCTTTTTTTTATATTTTCAAGTCGTCAAAGTTCAACAACGATAAACAAATATCTCCAACGACATATTATCTAGCAGTTCAAATGGATCATCTAAAAACAACTGTTGGGGATAAACCCTACTCCCACCGAAGTCTAGTTCGATGCTCAGCCTAATGCAATCAGTAACTGCAGAAGAACTCCAAGCGGTCGGGCTTTAGCCAAACTGCCCAGCGACCGAGCTCCTTCGGACTCCCAACGATCGGACCTCAATTGAAGTCCTTCAATTGGGCCTCAGCCGAGCTCCTTCGGACTTCTCAGTGGTCAAACTCGTCAGCGGTCGTCCCTCGATCAAACTACTAGCGACCGAGCTCCTTTCGAACTCCCAGCGGTCGAACCTTAGTCGTACTCCTCCAGCTAGATGCATACAAGAGCCGAACTCTCCAAGCTTCCTCTTTGGTCGGACTTCTTCGGGAGCTGGACTCATCCCAGACACCTTTCGAACGGACTTCTTCGAGAGCTGGACTCATCCCAGACACCCTTCGAACGGACTTCTTCGAGAGCTAGACTCACCTCAGACACCCTTCAGGCAGACCTCTTCAGGAGCCGGACTCCTCCCTGATGCCCCCTTCGACCAATCGAGCTCCTATCGAACTCTCCAAAGATCGAGCCTTAGCCGCGTACCTCCAACCAGACACCCATGGGAACCGAACTCTTTCCAAGCTTCCTCTTCAGGAGCCCGAACTCCTCCAAAATGGGCACATAATGAAGGCCTTCAACCCTTCATTCGACTGGCTATGCAGCCATCACCATCAGTCCGCCGCAAGCTCTACAACCATCGCCATCAATCCACCGCAAGCGATAGCGATCTGCTATCAAGCGGCGATGGCTGTCACCATCAATCCACCGCAGACGGCACCTCTTCGAAAGACTGACTCCGCCAAACCTCGAGCGGCCCACCAGCACGCAGCTGCAGCTGTCACCATCAAGCTCCGCTATAAAAGAGACCCTCCAGATACGCTAATCTCTGAACTCTGATCTCTAAGCTCCCATCTTCTTCTCTAGTGAGCACTCCATTCTTGTTGGCCAGAGCTGACTTGACTGTCGGAGGGTCCTACTGGAGCCACCCCCTACCGATTCCGGACGGAACTTTGTTTTGCAGGTCCCCGATGGCAACCTCATTGGCCTCCACTCCAGTGGACTCCGACGACGACCAGATTCTATGTCAACAGATTGGCGCTGGAGGAAAGGCCGAACCTCTGAGATCCCCTTGTTCTTAAAGGAGTGCTCGGTGATAATTTCTCTCTCTCCGGAGATCCCTCTTCTTCCTCACTAGAGTTCATTCCCGAAGAGAAAATCCTCCAGGAGAGCTTCGACTCGGCGACCTACTCCCGTTGCAGCCCCGACAGCCCAGGCTCCACCCGAAGCCACCGTAGATGTAGAACAGTTCTGGATGGGTTCGCGGTCCCACCGAGATGATGCAGGCTGTGCGACAACCTCTGGTGGAGACTTTGTCAGCAAACCCACCATGAGGATGCGAGAAATCGACCTTAAGAAAGAGCATTTGGGAATATCAACCGCCCTTAGGAAGAAGAAACGGAGAGCAGAAGTTCTCCCATAGAAGGTTTCACAAGGAGGATGGAATGAACTTCGGCGAAAGCGAAGGCGAACTCCTCCTCGAAGCTCATCATCGAAATAAACTTCGGTGGAAGCAAGGCCGAACTCCCCCATGAATATGTCATCAACGAAATCCCCTACAAAGAATTCACAGGAGGTGGAGTGAAGTTCGAGCAAGCAAAGCCAAGCTCCCCCTCGAGCTCGTCGTCAAGGAAGTTCGGACAAAAGAAGTAGAAAGTTCTCCCGCGGAAGCTCTTGCGGGAAAGCAGAAGGAAGTTCGATGCGAGGAAAGCCGAGCTCCCCCTCGAAGCTCATCATTGAGAAAGCCTCAACAAAGGGGCATGAAGTCCTTCCGCGAAAGCTCTCGCAGGAAAGCAGAATGAAGTTTGATGCAAGCGAGGGCGGAACGAGGTTCTCCCGCGAAATGAAGTTCGGTGCAAGTAAGGCCGAACTCTACCTTAAAGCTCATCATCAGAATGAAGTTCGACGCAAGTGAGGCCGAACTCCCGCTCGGGTATGTCACAAAGGAAGCCCCCTACAAAGATTTCACAAAAGGATGGAATGAAGTTCGGCCGTGCTCATGAAGCAGGCGGGCCCAAACTCTTCGAGCTCGCCACCGAAGAAGCTCCGACAGAGGGGCGCAAAGAAGCCCTCCTCCCGGTAGGTTCCGCGACTACACCCCCCTCAACGCTCCTCGAACTCAAATTCTCATCGAAGTGAAGAACCAGCTGTCAAGACCAGAAGGGCTACAGTCTTCTCCAAACAAGCACGATCGAAACAAGTATTGCCTCTACCATCGCGACCATGGCTACGACATCGAGGAATGCATCCAGCTCTGAAATGAAATTGAGGAGCTCGTCAAAAAGGGGCGGCTGGATAAATTCCTCCGGCACCAGCCTAAAGCAGAAAAAGATCGGCCAAGGGCGCTGCCATAGCCAGAGATGGCAAGGAGCTCGGCGCTGCCATAGCCAGAGACCGTAAGGAGGTCAGCCACCTTATGGCATCATTCATATTACCCTTGGGAGGAGCTTGGTGCATCAGCGATTTGTCATCTTCCAGCGAAAAATTGAGAAGGCCAGCATGAGGAGGTCGTCCACCCCGGGACTTATTACCGAAGAAATGCGGAAGAACAATGCTACCATGATCTTGAAATACAAAATTTGGGGATGCGCTGCTAGTAACTTTCTTTCAATAAAATTCTTTTCTTTCGATAATATTATTTCTGGATGCGAAAACTATGCGATGACAGGAAAGAAGCAGTCAATAATTTCCGCAGAATAGAAAGAAGCAGACCAACAACCTTCAATAATCTCTTCGAGCGAAGGCCTCCGCGTTAGAGGCTCTGAAGGGGCTCTTAGGCCCCCACACGTTAAGAATATTAGGAGAACCTCATCCTAATGCGAGCAATAACCTCGGCTGCAGGAGATAAAATCTCCCCCGAGAAAAGCTCGATTGTAGGAGATAAGATCTCTCCCGAGTGCTCGGTTCAACCTCGACCGCAGGAGATAAGATCTCCCCCGAGGAAAGCTCGACCGCAGGAGATAAGATCTTCCCCGAGTGCCCGATACAACCTCAGCCAGAGATAAGATCTCTCTCGAGCGAAGGCCTCGTTCACAAAGGATGAGATTGGGGGAGAGGCCCTGACAGCGGTCCTTATGTGCCCCTACGGCCCGTTAGGAACAGGAGGAGAACCTCGTCCTAACGTGAGCAACAACCTCAGCTAGAGATAAGATCTCTTCCGAGCGACCGAGTCAACCTCGACCAGAGATAAGATCTCTCCCGAGCGACCATGGACAACCTCGGCTAAAGATAAGATCTCTTTCAAGCGAAGGCCTCGTTCACCTTAGATGAGATGGAAGGAAAGGCTCGGACGACGGTCCGCATGTGCCCCCATAGCCCATTAGGAACAGGAGGAGGACCTCGTCCTAACGCGAGCAAAGTCGAAGGCCTCGTTCACCTTAGATGAGATGGGGAGAGAGGCTCGGACGATGGTCCGCATGTGCCCCCACAGCCCGTTAGGAACAGGAGGAGGACCTCGTCCTAACGCGAGCAAAGTCGAAGGACCTCATTCACAAAGGACGAGACGGGGGGAGAGGCGCGGACGATGGTCCGCATGTGCCCCCACATTCCATTAGGAACAGGAGGAGAACCTCGTCCTAACGCGAGCAAAGTCGAAGGCCTCGTTCACCTTAGATGAGATGGGGGGAGAGGCTCGGACGACGGTCCGCATGTGCCCCCACAGCCCGTTAGGAACAGGAGGAGGACCTCGTCCTAATGCAAGCAAAGTAGAAGACCTCGTTCACAAAGGACGAGATGGGGGGAGAGGCCCAGTGGCCCTTATATTGCCCCCACTGCCCGTTAGAAACAGGAGGAGAACCTCGTCCTAACGCGAGCAACAACCTCGGCCAGAGATGAGATCTCTCTTGAGCGACCGCTGACAACCT
Source organism: Cocos nucifera (assembly GCA_006176705.1). Lineage (NCBI taxonomy): Eukaryota > Viridiplantae > Streptophyta > Magnoliopsida > Arecales > Arecaceae > Cocos > Cocos nucifera. The sequence continues at coordinate 2,813,553 of QRFJ01000013.1, forward strand.
TGGCTAGAGATAAGATCTCTCTCGAGCGACCGAGTCAACCTCGGCTAGAGATAAGATCTCTTCCGAGCGACCGAGTCAACCTCGATTAGGAACAGGAGGAGAACCTCGTCCTTATGCGAGCAAAGTCGAAGTTAGGAATAGGAGGAAAATTCCATCCTAACACGAGCGCCCGCATCAACCTCGGCCAAAGGAGATGAGATCTCCCTCGAGCGACCGGGCCAACCTCGACTGAAGAGCTTCAACTTCGACCTTGGCCAAAAGAGATAAGATCTCCCCCGAGCGATCGGGCCAACCTCGGCTGGAGAGCTTCAACTTCGACCTCGGCCAAAGGAGATAAGATCTCCCCCGAGCGACCGGGCCAACCTCGGTTGGAGAGCTTCAACTTTCACTTCGGTCAGAGATAAGATCGGAGACAACCTCGTCCCGAGATCAGATCTCTCCCGGGCGCCCGCATCAACCTCGGCTGTAGGAGACAATGTCGCCCCCGAGGAGCTCAACCTTTGACTTCGATCGCAGTGGACGAAGTCTCCCTCAACCTCGATTGGAGATGGGATCTTTCCCGGGCTTCAACTTTGATATCAACTTCAGCTGGAGATGAGATCTCCCCCGAGCTTCGACCTGGACCAGCACGGAGCTCAGAAGAAGACTTCGGCAGTCGCCTTTCCTGCACTCCCTTCCTTCGAGTTTCGAACTCGGGAGTGGGGGGTTAGTGTTGGGGATAAACCCCACTTCCGCCGAAGTCTAGTTCGATGCTCAGCCTAATGCAACCAGTAACCGCAGAAGAACTCCAAGCGGCCGGGCTTTAGCCGAACTGCCCAGCGACCGAGCTCCTTCGAACTCCCAACGGCTGGGCCTCAGTCGAAGTCCTTCAACCGAGCCTCAGCCGAGCTCCTTCGAACTTCTCAGCAGCCAAACTCCTCAGCAGTCGTCCCTCGGCCAAATTTCTAGCGATCGAGCTCCTTCCGAACTTCCAGCGGTCGAACATTAGCCGCACTCCTCCAGCCAGATGCATACGAGAGTCGAACTCCCCAAGCTTCCTCTTCGGCCGGACTTCTTCGGGAGCTGGACTCATCCCAGACACCCTTCGGACGGACTTCTTCAGGAGCTGGACTCACCTCAGACACCCTTCGGACGGACCTCTTCAGGAGCCAGACTCCTTCCTGACACCCCCTTCGACCAATCGAGCTCCTACCGAACTCCCCAGCGGCCGAGCCTTAGCCGCGTACCTCCAGCCAGACGCCCATGGGAGCCGAACTCCTTCCAAGCTTCCTCTTCAGGAGTCCGAATTCCTCCGAAATGGGCACACGATGAAGACCTTCAACCCTTCATTCGGCTGGCTCTGCAACCATCACTATCAGTTCGCTACAAGCGATAGCAACCCGCTATCAGGCGGCGATGGCTGTCACCATCAACCCGCTACAGTCGGCACCTTCCCGAGAGACTGACTCCGCCGAATCTCGAGCGGCCCGCCAGCACGCAGCTGCAGCTGTCACCATCAAGCTCCGCTATAAAAGGAACCCTCCAGATACGCTAATCTCTGAACTCTGATCTCTAAGCTCCCATCTTCTTCTTCAGCGAGCACTCCATTCTTGTTGGCTAGAGCTCACTTGATCGTCGGAGGGTCCTGCCGGAGCTACCCCCATCAGCTTCGGATGGAACTTTATTTTACAGGTCCCCGATGGTGACCTCATCGGCCTCCACTCCAGCGGATTTCGACGATGATCAGATTATGCGTCAACAACAACCATTAGATAAAAGGCACGTGTCTTCTCTGATTTAGAAAAAATAAAGCATTTCTGTATTTAAAGTAAGAATCAATCTTTTCTCCTCTTAAATGGTTACCATCCATCAATAATCTATTCAATAATGTATTATCTAATAACTCGTAATTAGTGGATAGCTGACTTTGCTCGGGAGTAGTTTTTTTTTTTTTTTTTTTAAATTTAAATATAAAATATAAAGCACCTGTACAATATATGGTATGTTAAATATGTGACACTTATTATCTTTCCTTTAATATTTTTGTATAGATGTGTGTCACGCGAGTAAATATTATCCAAGGCTGGAGAACATCTCATCACCCCTTCACATCAGCTGCATCGCAAGTGCCCATCTTTGTTATGGTAGAGGCCAACTCGAAAACCCCGGCTTCTCGGATAAAACCCTAGCTGTCGCACCTCCTCCCCTCTCGTCTCCTTCATCGCCGCCACGCTCCGTTCCGATCGCATTCGTGCGAGCGAGGTGTGATCCAAGATGAAGGTGATCCATCAAACACTAGTCCTGAATGTAGGAAAGATTATTTTTTAAAACTTCTTTATCGTTTTCTTGTTGATTTTTCTTGCTAATGATACTGCTCGGAGAAGTACCACGCCAATTTGGTTCCCTGATCTATTTATTTTTATTTTTTCCCTCTACAATGCAGTTTAATATCGCGAATCCTACCACGGGGTGCCAGAAGAAGCTTGAGATCGATGACGACCAGAAACTGTGGGCATCTGTTTCAAATAATAATGCTTGATTTGTCTATCTGTTCTGTTAGTAGATTCATATATATTAGCATGGTTGTTATGTTTTTTTTTTTCCTATCATCTGCTCTCTCTTTAGTTTCCCCTATGGTTCGATGTTGTCGTAATTAAAATTTCTCGATTTTAGTTATCGACTGGCTGATTGTTACTAATTTGTGCTAAGGAGGTAGTATCTCGTTTTTGGTTTTTGATGTAAAGTTGGGCATGAGCTCGAAGACTGGAAGGGTAGGATGTTAGAATGAAATAGTTGGTGAATGGTTGGTGGGTTTCGATTTTTTTTTTGGAAAGATCAGCATGGTGCATGGTTAATTTCTTTCAGATTGAACGGATGCTTTTTGTAATTGAATTTCTTTATGGACTAGTGATGTTAATTGTATGAGTATTAAAGAAACGCCTTTAGAAGCTACCTATAAGTTTCTGTCCAAGAGGTCAGATTGTGTGGCTTTGAGTTTCAGCATAACATACCATAGATAAACCTGAGTTTTAAAAAAATATTTGAGTGAGTTCAGTCAAGAATTTTCGATATCACTCTTCTTTAACTTATGTATCATGCAACTCTGGAAATTGTGAAAGAGTAAGCTGCTGGATCCATGGCTCTGCACAAATCTGATATTAAGATGTTAGAGTGGTCTACATAAATCTTACCTCTCTAACTTTTTACAATATCTTAAGGAAATGAATATAGGTGAGAAAATCAATCAATACAAATGGTTGTTTGGAGCACTGCAAAATCCAGAGCCTGCTGCTTATGGTACACATCTCAATTAAAAAGGCCTCAAAAAAGAATTGAACAAGAAATAATGATTGGCAATTATCCTTACATAAAGCAATCAGCAATTTATGAGTGACCTTACATTGCTTAACCTTTTAAGAGTAACCTTCTTTCCCCACTTTTCTCTCCTTCATTTTCTTCCTGTAAAATAGTCCCGAATTAAGGCTTCCTATGGCGATAAGTTTGGCATTATAGTGGCATTATAGCATTTATGTGCATAATTTGTGTTGGTTTTGAATGCAAATGAAATCATGTGGTCCATCTCATGGGTCATAAATTTGTTCTTACTAGGTTGTTTGGATTTACAACCTTTTGCTTGCATGATTTCAATTGTAAAGTTGAGCATCAGTAATCCAGTTTAATCTCTCTATAACTGTCAGGTACACCCCAAACAAGGTCTTAAGAAAACCTATGCGCTTCAGATCTTGCACCATCATTGTGAATTGGAAATTTCAAGATCCTGTTATTAATTAGATTTTTATTTTCGAAAAAAAAAAATCCTGATGTCATGTGGGAGTGGTGTTAGAGTGGCTCTGTCATTATGAGGGAAATGGCTCACTTACGCTAATGAATGCATGTTGGCAAAGTGAAATATTGAAGCCTAGAATTTTGAAGCTTCATTGGAAACTATCAAAGGATGCACTATTGTCATGTCATAAACATTCTAATTCTGTGGATTTGCTATGCATCAATAAGATGGCCCTCGAGTATTTTCTCCCAAAATAAAATGAGGAAGTCCCAGTTTTTTTTTTTTCCATTTGGGACACTAAACCTTAATTTGAAGTAAAAGATCCTTATTAGAACTCATGCTCTGGTAAGAGAAGGGTTGGTAGCATAATTTGCCCTGTATTTAAGCTGCAAGATATTTTATTGAAGTTCTTTGCAAAAATGGTCTTATCTGTTTGCTATTAGACTAGTAATTTGAATGTAGAAAAATATTATCACAATGCTTTCATTTTATTTTGGGCTAACTAATTTTTCAGCCCTAAGTGGGCAAACATTAGAAAAATTTGTGAAATCAATTGTTGGACATAGTAATTAATGATTCAGACCTAGTGGGCAGAAGAAATGCAATTAGGAAGTTCGCTTGCTAGAATATAACTTGCTGATGAAAAGATGTGAGTTGTCATCATATTGTTTAGTGTTTGAATAACTTGGATAATTATTATCTTCTGATTGTTTTTCCTGCAGTTCCAGTGCTCCTTATTACTTGCAAGAAAGTTACCTGTTTATTATTATGTTTATTAAAATCTTTATGATCAATGATGATCCATTTATATTCTTGGGTAATTGTACAGTCGGGCCTTTTTCGACAAGAGGATTTCTCAGGAAGTTAGTGGAGATGCTCTTGGAGAGGTATAATTCAACCAGATGTCACCTTAACTATGGATTTTCATACTTATTAACTTCCACTTGATTTATATTGTCAGCCCAAGATCATTCTAGTCATAGTACCTGCTATTTTGTACAGGAGTTCAAGGGCTATGTTTTTAAAATCATGGGAGGATGTGACAAACAAGGGTTCCCCATGAAGCAGGGAGTATTAACTCCTGGTCGTGTCCGCCTGTTGCTGCATAGAGGCAAGTTCATTTCAGTTTGTTGGGTCAAGTACTGACATCACCATGTAGAATAAATAAATAACCGCAACTCCCCTATAAAACATCCAAAAAGGTACATCATCCTGCATTCACTAATAAGTGACTATTAGATGGTTTGTATGTATCTTGGGAGTCATGCAAACTTCCCCTTTATTTTTCCCTATATTGTTTCAAGTGCAGGTACACCATGCTTCCGTGGATATGGCAGGCGTAATGGTGAGCGCAGGAGGAAATCTGTTCGTGGTTGTATTGTCAGTCCTGATCTCTCAGTTTTGAACTTGGTGATTGTTAAGAAAGGTGAGAATGATCTTCCTGGTTTGACTGATATTGAGAAACCAAGAATGAGAGGGCCAAAGAGGGCCTCAAAGATCCGGAAGTTATTCAACCTTTCCATGGAGGATGATGTCCGCAAGTATGTCAACACATACCGCCGAACCTTTACCATGAAGTCAGGTGGGTCAACTTTTGCTCTCGTTATGTTTACGTATCCTCAGAATGTAGTAGCTTTTTGTAGGCGAATATTTTTATGCTGACCTGTAAATTGATTTATGTGTGCTTGCAATGGTCTAAAGATTGCAGCTAACTTCGCAAGGGCTCTTGTTGTTTTATTGGTGGATATTTGTTGAATTTCCTATTAGAAAAGAAGTTGTCCTAGATTAAGTAATATTGGCAACACTCGAGTGAAAGTGAATAATACAAAACATGAGCGAATAGTGTAGAAATATTTATCAGTCAGATGCAGGTGAACACTTCAGAGTTCAACGGAGAATGAACATTACTCATTTTGAGTTTTTTGTGAAATTATTTGATTGGTTTTTTTGTAATCATTGATAAATTTTTATTTATTAGGTAACTGTTGCATTTGAGTTGGTGTCTTATTGGGACTTCCAGAGATACTAATTACATTTTGACGAGTGGCCACTTGTTACCATTGCAGATTTCAACCAAAAAATGAATCATTTAAGATTTTGTTCTCATTAACATTAATTCAACAATTGAATGTTGTCAGTATTCTTATATTAAATGAATACACTCCTATAAAATCCTGATGTTAGAATACAGCATGTGTTTTGTTTTCGACCATCTGATAGGTGTTGCAGCTATGCTGATTTATTTTGTTAGGATAAAAAAATCTCTAAAATTCTGTTCCAAAATAACCGGCCCTGGAGAAGTGTCAATGTTTTGTGTTTTTTGGATGTGAACAGTATATGCAACAATTGTCTAGATCATCTCATCATTTTCCTACCTAAAGGATAATAGGAAACAATATAATACATCAGTCATGGCATTTTGATGTAAGCTTTGCTGTTTGGGATTGCTCACCTGTTGTACTCTCAACTCTAAACTTATCGCCTTTATGTAGTGACTTTAATCGCCATCTTAAGATCCTGTTCATTTAGGTCGATCTAGATTCATTTTTGTTGTAAGTGCCTATCGGAATTTTCATGTTTGTTGTGCTCAAGTTACTGCAATGTGTGGTAAGCGACCGACCTGCCTTCTAGGATTCTATATGTTTAGGTTGATTCATATTCGAGTTTGCTGCAAGTACTGTTCTCTTTTTTAGCATTTTTGGGAAAAAAGAGCAGCCCTTGGACTACTTTGAAGCTGTTTTCATCATGCAGTTTGCGTCTTGACAATTGTATTTCCAACATGGGGCCGATCTTTTATCATGTTAAACCACATGGGGCCGATCTTTTATCATGTTAAACCACCCCGCAAACGCCCCCCCCCCCCGCACGGCCGCCCACCCTTTTTTTTTCTTTTGTGAAAAGGGAAAGAAAGAAAGACAGAAAAGTTTCCTAACCATGTTGTTGTGCATATAAATATTGTAGGAAAGAAGTGCAGCAAGGCGCCTAAGATTCAGAGGCTGGTAACCCCCTTGACCCTGCAAAGGAAGCGATCCAGGATTGCCGAGAAGAAGAAGAGGACCGCGAAGGCCAAGGCTGAAGCTGTTGAATACCAGAAGCTCCTTGCCATGAGGCTCAAGGAGCAACGTGATCGCCGGAGCGAGAGCTTGGCAAAGAGGAGATCTAAGCTCTCTGCTGCATCCAAGCCATCTGTTGCAGCCTAGAAGACATGTCTGATTGAAGGAAGACAGTATTTAGACAATGAGTATTTCCATTTGTTTCAGATGAATTTTGTCCGCCATTGTGGGATGTTGCATTGAATTGGAATTTTTGCCTCTTGATATTGAGTTTTGGACTCAAAAATTATTTTTAGGTTTATTGGGTTATTCCATTTGTGTACCTGTCTCAACACTCTGAGATAATCATCTGAAGAGTTAAAAATGAGAAGGGCTAGTTGATGGTTGGATTGTTGCCCCGGTTTTCCGGTAATATTGCTGTTTGTCATGAAAGATGGTGAAAAATGTCTTGTTGAGTCGGATCCGCTTGCTTCTATCGTCAGCTGAAGGGAACAAAATTAGCCGCTTATCCTTTTAGGGGGTAAAAGGAAAATTTGTGTTCGTTCTATATGTAAAGAGGATGTCAAAATAGTTTTCCAAAAGGAAAATTTCAGAAAAAGGTGGGCAATGCGGTAAAAGCTGCACTCTTGTTTCCTCGGATCTCAACTCAAAAATAGTTTTGATTGCTTTTCCTAATGCTTATTCTTCTTTTTCATGTTGTAATATGAACATTAAGAAATTTACTTTGTTACTGAAACATTTTGGAGTTGATTAAATATTTATATTTGATGATTTAATATTTTTTTTAAATTTAAGATCAATTTTTTCTCAAATTTTGTCTAAATTTATTAGATTTTTTTGTTTTCCTGAATTCTGAAATCTTCAACCTCGCCGAATGTTCAACTACCATAGATGCCAAAAAAGAATATTGCACGGTTCATGCAATTTCTTTATAGATAGAATAATTCTTGATTTATGAATGATTAAATTATGGGATTTGCTACGGTAATTTCAAAAATATTATATATAACAATTTTTTTTCAATTTTTTTTTTTTTCAAAGTCAACTGATTACAGCCGGCGGAAAGTTCGGATGGGGATGGCGTCATTGCAAGCACCGTCATTAGTGGGAACATAGAGTTAATGCTTAAGAACACTTGAGGATAATTTGGTAATTTAGGTAGCTGCGAGGGGTCTCCGTCGACGAGAGCGCCTCCTTCTTCCTCGTCTCCCTTATACCCCGGCTCCGCGCCCCCATACTAATACATGCAAAAGACGGTTCTCTTTATGAATTGCGAAGCCTAGCCTTATCTCAATGGGAAGAAAACTGCTTGGTTCCTTCCAAGCATCTATCCTACATTCAGCTTAGGTAAAGCTTCCCAAGGACAAAGGAAAGAAGTACACATCCACAGAAATCTTCAAATTAAAGCATAATCATCCATAAAATATATATATAAATGGTTCTTTTATGGTATACGACAAGAGACCACATATTCTTAGCGATTATGTCTTCGCCAATTCACTATTTTCCTCATCAAAATTCTATATGGCTGCTGCATAGGATAGCCAATCATTCACCACGCGACAATTCCTCCTGATCTCTCCTCTCTTATCAGATTGCAAGTCACCCATCCTAACCATTCCTTCAATGAAGGCCGAGAAGAATGCTTCTTGATCACGGCTAAACTTTTTGACCACCTTTCTAGTCCTAGCATCCCCAGAGTACAGAGTCTGATCGGAGTTGAGGAACCCCTTTTTCCGAACCAAGTCCTTGAAGTACTGGTTATCGAACACAACCGGAGTGGCGTCGAGCCCGCCGGTCATGTCCTCGTCACCACCCTTTGGACATAGTTCATCCAGCTTCTTTCGATACTCGAGGTCGATTTCTGGATCAGGCCGGCCCGTGCCGGATTGATCGTAGAGGCGGAAGAGTATCGAGAAGCATCGAGCCTGGCCGATGGAGTGAGAACCCGAGAGGGCGACCAAGTCAGTGATGCTTAGATTGAATTGGTGGAAGAGGTCGATGAGGAAGGTTGCATTGGCTCTGGGACTTGGCATGATGTTGTTGGAGTCCTCTTGGCTAGCCGTTAAGCTATCCTCTCTTCCTAGTTTCACTTCCCAGCTGGGTCCTCCACTCTGCCAAAAAATAAGCACACAGCTGATTTGAATTAGACTATATGACTTAAAAACAAATATTTGACCATTTATGGACCCAATTCACCGACCGACGGACGCACTAAAATGAACGGAGATTTACTCCTTAAATACTTCGAACAAGAACAGGCACTTGTGATTCATTCAAACTCTATGAACAAACAGGAACGAATAAGAACGAAAGCCAGATCAAAAATTTTCTTGGTTGATAAAAGTATGGTGTAAAAATTGGAGACTCTGAAAGAAGTGATTCATATTAGAATGTTATTTTACCAGTACAACGGCATCTCTTGCGGCCATGATGATGATATCGGCGCACGAGACGACCCCCGGGCATCGCTGCTCCAACGCCTCCTTGACCTCGTCGATCACCTCGTAATCACGCAGAGAGTTGATGTTGGACAAAGCCAGCTTCTCGCCGAGCATGGTTGGCGTGTCATCCAATAACACAGACCCATCACATCCCTGAAAGCAAGGCTAAGTTAGAGAAGAAGGCAAAGTGAAACTGGTAACCAATATAAGTAAACCACTCATATGTATGAGAACAACAACAGCAACAACCAAAGGGAAAAAACAAAAAGAAAACAAAAAACTAAGCTATTTAAAGATACGTTACGTGATAAAAATAAGAAGGAACAAGAAGTGCGCGAGCTCATAGCTTACATTGACAAAGCAGTCATGGAACTGAAGCCTCATGATAGAGGCGGCACTCCTGGGCTCTCGGATCATAGCTCGATGTATCACCGACCGCACGATGGACTCGGCCTCTGGACACGTCTCCGAGTAGTATCCATACCTTAGTTTGGTGGCAGCAATGGCGATCTCTGGTGCAAGGAAGAGGGAGAGGAGGAGAAAGATGAAGAGGGGAGACATGTTGGCTTTGTGTTGGTGGCAGCAGAGACATCAGTTGGCTAAGGGTTTTTATAAGGCGTTCCTATGTGCGTGCTGCCATTAGGTACACTGGAGTTTGAGATGTTCCATTCCCTTGATGGCTCGGATTTATGAACAAGTGGGTGGATATATTCTGAGGGTGGTGATGGAGTTGGGAAGGGCTGTTCAAGGCCCTCACGTTGATGGTCTGGGAGGGGATAAGGGTGGTTTTAGGGGGGGGGGGGCGGTTGCCACTGATGGAAAGAATAAAGAATGAAGGGTGGCAACCGGCCAAGCCAATGGGCAGAGGTTGCTTTGACATGTGGGCATCCAATCCTCGGTAAGGTGCCTCATCTATTCCCCATAAATTCCGTCAACCTATTTACCAGATTGGGCCCACCAACCTCGTGGGCCCATGCGTTTTAGATTTTTCTTCTTACTATAAATTAAGATTTTATATTACAGGACACTTAAGTTTGTTTTAAGATTCCATACGAAATAGTATTAAAATCAAGAACCAGAAATAAAGATTTTAGTCAACGGACCTTGAACAGTTTTAAAAATATTTTAAAAGGAATATTGAAGTTTTATCATCATAGTAGAATATATAGTTGGAAACTTTTTAATGTACGTAAATGAGTTATTTGTGCAGTGCAATGCATTCTGATGCAATATATAAAAATATTTTAAAAATTGAAAACTAGCCTCGTAAATAAAGATATCGGAAAATTTCCTTTTTAATAATAGAATATATAGTTGGAAACTATTTAACGTACATAAATGTGCAACGTGATCTTGGCACAACCCAAATGGCACTGAAGCCTATAATCGGCATTTGTTAGTGTTGAAGTAAATACTTGAGCAAAATCGCTAGGTTTAGGCTATGCTCTCCGTATATAATAGAGATGTAGCTAAACGAGGATTGGTTGCAAATCAGGAAAGCCCGTTCGTACATACAACTGGATTTTCCACCATCCGATCGGCCTTGTATTCCACAAGAATCCTAATGTTAGAATGATTTGATGGTGGAAAGGCATGTTCACCCATGCCATCATGCTCTCCATAGGCAAACTCGATCAGAATAAGGGTCTAACCTATCCACTTGCAAGCCTTGGGCAGAATAACTTTTGCCTTTCAATCACGCTAGGTGGCCTCTCATTATATTTGCTAAGGCTGTCAAAAATGATAAGTTTTAGCTGGAGATAAGTGTTTAGTATCAATTCAACACACACAGTCTTATGTGAAACTGGATGCATAATATATGTATCATTACTTAGGACTTTAGTTCTGGTAAAGGTGCTGCAGGCCTGCCTGGACCAGAGTGTGGTCTGGAACTTTAACAAAACACAACTTGTTTGCCTTGACAGGTCATGGTAGCTGAGCTTGGATCTAATTTGTAGCAAAGAGGAGTATGGTTGTAAAAGAGAGGATAATTGTAATAATTAAAAGAAAGAAAAAAATTATCTAAATTCACTGGAATATGTTATAATATATGAAAATGAAAAGAAGTGACATTTCCTAAAAGCATAATAGTCAAAATTTCAAACTTCTATTGATAGGTAAGAAAAGTAAATGAAGTATCTCTTTATCAAGGGAAACAAACTCTCAAATTCTCAAAAAATATATATATATAATTACCACCAATTGATTAGAAGAAAAAGAATTATTTGGAAAATAAAATTTTAAAATTGGCACCAATGGAAGGTTGAGAATTCCCGAGGTATAAAGTTCCAAACAGAACAAAACTACAGTATAGGAAAAATAGTCCCATAAGCTTCAGATGAAACAAAAATTCCTATAGAATTAAATCTGAACCAATATACTGTTCATTTCCATCTGAAATTTATCAATGCAAGCATGATTATTAATAGCTCACCTATTTACGGTAAAAAAGGTTGCATGTATATATGGGATCCAAATTACGATGCTCAAGAATCAAAGCCCAACTGCCGTAATTATAGTAAGGCCATCTTTGCTTCATGAATGATTAGGAACAAATCTGAATAAGATTAACTTGTGCAGCTTTAATATGTGAAATCACTTTTTTGATATCTGTATAAACTGTATTAAAAGATGGGGATACTGTTGAGATTCCATCTAAACTGGTTTTTGACAGTGAAATTAAAAAAATAATATACATCCAATTTTGAGATTGCAGGACTTACATTCTCCAAAAAACTATTTTATCAAATAATTTTGGCATCCTCAATCTGCAGACTTTACCAGCTTAGTAAGTTGACATCCTCAAAAAAAAAAAAAAAACTATTTTATCAAATAATTTTGATTAAATATTTTTTATTCAAATCCATTCAGCCTTACTCCTATGTTCTTGCAAGGAGTATATTACGTCTATTCAAGTGACATGAATGAAAAAATATGCTCAGACGACTAACCAAAGTAATTGGCAGCAATCTAGAAGCATAACGCAAACTCGTGCACTTCGTTAAAGAAACCCCACTTGCGGATTATATTCCAGAATAGATTGGGTGCCACCAACCCACTTGACCGTTTTGAGGTGGGCTTTGTGGTTGTGCTTGGTGGACCACTACTTTTTGTATTTTTTTTTTTTTGCACCAACGGTCTTCTTCTTGGTGGTTACCTTACGTGTCACGTGGTAGGAGGCCTCGGCGGCCATGGAGCCGAATAGAGGTCAACCCTTGAGTGGATATGAGTTGAAAGGCTTGTCTCCTAATTTGACCCGGTCTTACCTTCATCTGACCTATTACCATCCCTAGATTTAAATATTTTATAAAGCTTAATTATTTTCAGAAATTATCAATTTTTGAAAGCATTTTGAGTTCTACTTATTTAATTTATGAACATGACCTCGATCATATTAATTTCTGAATTTTTAGACCCATTCTTAATTTACCTCAGGCATCATGGTGTTATACTTATTCCCAGGTACTCTGCATCCAGTTGTGATGCAGTTGTATAAACTTGTGATTAGCTTTAGGATAAAATTTCTAAGCTTATGCGAAATTGGGCTGGTTAGGGATGAGCTTAAACGCAGCACAGCCTAGTTTATATATATATATATATATATATATATATATGCATGTTTGTGTGTGTATGTTTGTATATTACAATTATAGTTGAAATCAAATCGGATCGGATTGGATATAAGCATATCTATATTAATATTTATTTTATCTGATAAATATAAATACAGAGATGGATATTATTTGGATGTAAAAATTCATACCCATATTTATTTTAAATAGATAAAGATATATGGATAATGATGGATATAACTTAGATAATTAAATTTTATGATTATAGAATTAAAGATATTACTAAATAGATGATAAATCAAGTCAATAATATATTTATATAGTTATATATTTTTTAAAAAAAATTAATAAGTATTATATAAAATTATATAGGATTACATGTAGATTTGAATATTCGAATATAAATCAATTAGTTGTCTATCTATATCTATATTTATTTTTCTTTGATGGATATGAATATGGATATAGATATTAATGGAATTTATATCTATATATGGATTAATTTGGATATGAAAATGAATCTCAATGAATAATATACGTACCATTTTTATCTCTAATTATAATACTAAATTTTTTAAATTATAGAATTATGAAATGCAATTGTTTATGTCTCATCAATATTATAATTGCATTCAATATGGAGATGCACCATCTAAAACTTGAATTCAAAACGTTTGGTTGGTAACTAGAGAGGTGTCACTACTACTAGGACAAGTGCAGGTTCTTGAAAGTTGAAGCCATTGTATATATCATATATCCCTTTATAATGTTGAATGTTTACTTTATCTTCTCGACTGATATACGAATAAAAGAAGAAGAAGATCCTCCATATCTCATCTATTTGGACTCTTGCTTCTTTCTTTGATGCTCTAAACCAAACTTCTTCTTGATTCTTATTTGTGTTTTGAGCTTGTTTTTGTTGGACCTTATTAGTGTCAATTTTTCAGTTTGGACTATTGGATTCTGACTCCACCAATATTTATTTCCTTGTTACCTAATTATTCTGGGGTTTTTAGTGAATAGAAAGTAAGTGATCCTATATACCAATACCTTATTTCGTTAAAAAAGGATAATATTGTTGGATATTTAAAATATCCTGCAGCTTTTCCACCAATACTTACCCAATTATTCTGGATTATTTTAGTGAAATAGAAAGTGAGTGATCAAATAATATTGTTGGATGTTTGAAATATCCTGTATCTTTTTCTTTATGCTGAAAATCTTAGCTTAGCCCTAGCCAATGTTAACCTAATAAAAGTGTTCTAAACCTTTTCTCTATCTTATATTTTTTTTATTAAACATAATCCAATGAACCTAACTTGATCCAACTCCACATTAAAAATCCAAACTATGCTTGAGATAGAGGTGCTTTGTGGGATACATCCTAGCTTGAGGCCAAATTGGGATGGGTGAGGATTGGAGCTCATAAAGGTTTGGTTGTATTAATCTTCTTTCTTGGGCTATTGTTTAACTTATTTGGTAGAAATCTTATCCGATTTAGAATTTATATGTGTTATGGAGGTATTTTCGATGCCTCGGATTCATATCCTACTGGAAAGAGCTATATAAAGCCATATCTATGTTGATATAAGCCATGCTCCACTGCTATGAGCTATCTGAGCTGTGGGATGAGCTATCTGAGGCTGTGAGAGGAACTTTTTAAGCTAAGATTTGGCCATATGTGTACTGAGATGAGACTCTACTTTCCATCTAGCACGTGATTTATTCTGACACCTCAATTAATGACCTCCTGATTTATATGGCAACCACTCACTCACCTTAATAAGGCATGATAGCTAATGTAATTAATAAGTGAGACCCTCATGTGCCATGAGATTATACCATTCATTCAGCTTATGAAGAAAAAATGGATATTTGAATCTTCTGATCTTACGGAGCGAATATCTCATCCACAACAGCATGATTAACGGCTCGAGATTTGTGAAACTGCATGTTCTTATGATATTTCTCTTCTACAAATATCTAAAGCCCCGAGGACCCATGTAAGTAAGAAGTCCCTCTCAAATAATCTATTGTTGCTTATTCATTCTCTGCTGAGTTGAGCATCGGAGGATCCTCACCGAAGTTAAATCCTTCGATTTGAACTTTATTTTATAGGTCACTCCAACACTCTTGCAGAAACCGACCGCACCATTTTCGAAGTATACAATTTCAAGCAACAACAAATAGAGAAAAGATGCAATCTTCGCATCATGCCACCAAAAGTGAGCATGCAATGGTGCCATGCAAAGTTTCTTCACGGTATCTCAATGACGCCTCTTTGAGAAATAAGAGAGCTCGTGCCGGTAGCAAGGCCCGCATGTTGCCATCACCACCAGCACAGCCACCTCCACCCAATACGAAGATAAGCTCGGATCAATTCAATATGCCCGTCCAGCGAGTATATGTTTGGATGACTGTGATTCAAACAATGTGGCGGAACGATGATGCAGGCTAACGGGAAGAATTTTATTACATCGTTGTAATATCGATCGGATCCGATTATCTATCGACTGGCCAAATATGAATAAGGCCCAACCATCTATAGATCGGCCGGATTTCAATCGAATCCTCTAGAACTGTCAAACTTTGATAAGATCTGATCAGTTAACGATCCCCAAAAATTATCCTTGCCGGGCTTGAAGCTGGGGTGCTCCGGATGAAAAAAAAATCTTAATAAAAAAAAAACCCAAATAGGGAAGGAGATTATAGAAATCTCTTATTATTCTTACCTTTTTATTTATATTCAAATATATTCAAAATTTAAATTAGAATTTTTTGGCATGCATCCGGATGAGAAAATAATGGAATCTTCAAAATATGAAGCACTTCAACCACCAAAATTATTAAAAGTATGAAGCTCAGTGATGTAGGAGTGCCCTAGACCTACAGTGGCTGACTTTGGCTTTGTCGAAGGCGTGCGAAAGGAACCAGACGTATGCTTTGGAAGTTGCATTGGCTCTTCCCTTTCCAACTTGTCCCATCCTGTGGCAAGTAATAGATTAAAAAAAAAGAAAAAAAAGACAGCTCTACCACACTCCAGCATGCCCAACTCCCCTTTGATGTCGGATCCATGGCTTCTCCCGCACGGTCCCAAGCTTCTCTAGGCCGCACCAAAGCTAGATCGGTGATGTCGCCACCTCTCCGTACTCCATCAGCAACCTAGGACCTTCTCCATTATGCATCAAAGCTGGATTGGCAGCGCCGCCGCCTCCCCATGCATCTCTGGTGTTCTCCATCACACATCGAGATCAGATCGGCCTCCTCTCGTGTATCGTGTGCTTCTTGGGTATTGATCAAATCGGTGGCACCACCTCCTTGAAGAAAACAGTGCATGATTTACCATGCTACTTTCGAAAAATATTTCAAAAATAGCAATGATGTAGCAAAAAATAATTAATCTAATTAATTATCTACTAATCATATTAGATTATTTAATCCTACACATTAGGATCTAAGCATAATATGCATGCATACATTAATAGATCTAAAAATAAAACTATGTAATAAACTATTTACTACATCTATATGTTCAGAATATAATATCTTTTTACGGATAGTCGATCACCATAATTTGAGTCCATCGGATAATGCTCTAGTATCACGTCACAGCTGCACATGTGTTCGGACTCTACGGTTGGTCCACATAGAGCTCTTGGTCTCGATCAGCCCTACTGGAGTGCTAGCTCCTCGTCAGAGTCTTCGATGGCTGATTACGATCGATACGATCGATCATATACTTTTTAATTTTTTAAATATTTTAAAAAATTAAAATATAAATATTAGAAGATGATAAAGATGTGTTTCAAATTTGGTGGCGATCCGATGCTCACAGCACTCAATCTCTCCATCCGAACCTAGATTCCTAAATCTAGGATTTTACTCAGTCCAAAAATCCTGACATCCTAAAAATCCTATCACACCCTCTCTGTGTGGAGTTTTTTCATAAAATAAATTTTCATAGAAAGATAATTTTTAGATCTATAATTATTATTTAGATCATATCTAAAAATAGGATATCCTTAAAGATAAAAATCATAAGAGAAGAGAGGCATAAAGAAAAAAAAAATGTTGTAGGATCCTATTTACCTTCACTCCAAGATTTTTTTTGCCCAAAACTGATGCCCAGATACTCTAAAATTTTTACCATATAATGCTAACTTCTTCTTCTACATGCACAAAAAATCTTATAATTTATTAACGTAAATACCATGGGACAATAGTATAAAAAATGATAAGGATCGAGTGGTTGAGAAGTTTTAACTACTCATTTGATTTCAAAAATCAAATGAGCCTCTTATCCTTATCCAATGCCCCCTCCCTTATGTTTAACATGCAGAAGGACTCTCCTTCTACATGCATATTTTTATTTCTTAAAAAATATTTGACGAACAAAAGGAAGGGCGTGGGAAGCAAAGTGGAAAAGTCAAAAATAGTGGGTGCATGGGAGAATTTGAATTCAAACTTCATTTGACTTGGTCCTAATTGGTTTCAACCAAACCAATTAATCTAGACCCAATTAAATCAGATTAAATCCAATCAAATTAAGCTTAGCCTAATTCAATAAAATTCTAATCAAATTAAAAATTAATTAGATTTACGTCCTGATCAAATCAGGATTAAAACTTCCATAGCGATTAGGTCATCTCATGATCTGATTGGATCAAATCCAATCAAATCAAATTCAATCGAACTTGATTGAATCCTCATCGCTCAATCAAATTGAGCTAATCAGCAATTAAATTGCTAATTAATTCTTCAAAAATATCTGAGTCCAAATCGAATGGGTTACTAGGCAATAGAGTCCTATCAACATGAAACTCTTGAAGGATCCTAAATCAGTGGAACTCTTGAACCCAGTGTTCCAAATGAATCAAACTCATGATCATAGTTCCAGACTAATAGGACTCTTGATCAGAAAGTCCCAGACGAGTAGGACTTAGAGTCTCAATCCAGTAGAACTCTTGGTCATAGAGTTTCAGTCCAGTGGGATTCTTCACCATAGAGTTCCATATCAATAGGACTCTTGATCAGAGAGTCCCAGACAAGTAGGACTCAGAGTTCCAATTCAGTAGGACTCTTGATCACAAAGTCTTAATCTAGTGGAACTCTTGACTACAGAGTCTCAGACCAATGAGACTCTTGATCAGCCATCAGATCAGATAGAAACTCCTAATGTGTGTGACCCCATAGGTCCGAACCTAAGCCGGTAGCATAGAAACTAATTCTATACTAATCGAAGTGACCATCTAGCAATGGTACCCAATGTTTGAATAGGTCAAATAATCGCAATCACAATATTCAGAACCTATGCGAATATGATTACCATATAATTCATCCTTATGATCTTTGTGTAATAGATGACTCAAGATTAGATTGTCAATCCTAGAAAATATATTCATATCGTATCTCAAAGCAATTAGTCCCGTGACTCCTCACTAAGACTACCCTGATCAAGATTATGTTAAATTGAAACACAATTGAACACAACTCCTAAAATCAAAAGTGGTCAATTCTATCTTGATACACGCACCGACTCCATAAGTACTTGACTGTGCCTAGAAAACTTCTATCACTGAATTAAAAATTTAGATAGTTCGATACCAAAATATAGTGAATTGCTTGAAAGTCACCGTGGTGATCTCAGATCGAAGGGATATTTATATCCTATTCCATTGAAGCTAATATTGATAAGAGAAAAGCTCCGGAGTTGGTCACGTTCAGTGCAGATGTACCCATACATCTCACTTGCATACCATATCAGTATCTCAATACTCTTTGATTATGAGGACAACCAATCTATATGGCATACAATGATCTATACTTGATAAACGTTATCGTCTTAAGTAACAACGTATCATTTGATCGTGAACTATTTAAGAACTAAATGACAAATCCTTCTTTGCCGAATCTAGATAGTCCTAAGGATTTTATCACAATATAGGAGTTCATTAGAAGACAACAGAATTTATGATAATAAATATTAAAATAATTTTTATTAATTTATAATTCATATATAATTATAAATATATGGTCCAACCGTCAACAGACTGATGATTGGCTTTGGAATACATTTTCAATAATCTTTCACTTGGACTAAAGCTAATCGGTGCGGTATCTAATACCTATCTTCGACTTAAAGTCGTCGAACTCCTTCACCGCAATAGTTTTAGTGAATGGATTGGTCAGGTTCTCTTTTCCAGCGATCTTCTAAAGGTTGACGTCATCTCGATCCATAATCTCTCGGACAAGATGGTAGCGACGCAGAATATGCTTCGTCCGTTGGTGTATTTTTGATTTCTTCGCCTGAGCAATAGCTCCAGAACTATCGCAATAGAGCAGAACTGGACCATCAAGAGAGGATGCTATTTCGAGTTCGGCGATAAATTTTCTTAGCCACACCACTTCTTTGGTAGCATCTGATGCAGCGACATACTCCACCTCATAAACTGAATCAACCATAGTATGCTGTTTGGAATTCTTCCAGCAGACGACCCCACCATTAAGGGTAAATATGTATCTTGACACACTCTTACTATCATCATGATCGGACTAAAAATTGGAGTCTGTGAACCCCACAAGTTTTAAGTCCGATTCATCATATACAAGCCACCGATCCTTAGTATTTCTTAAATACTTCAGGATGATTTTAACAACCTTCCTGTGATTCTCTCCTAGATTAGATTGGTATCTACTCACTACACCTAGTGAGTATGCCACATCTGATCGCGTACATGTCATGGCGTACATTATAGAATCTACTGCTGAAGCATATAGTGTTCTATTCATACGCTCTCTATCTAGAGGTATTGTTAGACAATCCCTCTTTGAAAGAGAAATTTCATAGCCTATCGGTAGATAACTTTATTTGAAATTTTTCATGTTGAACCATTTCAGTACAATGTCAATGTACGTGGATTGGGACAATCCAAGCAACCTTTTAGATCTATTTCTATAGATCTTAATCTCTAGGATGTAGGAAGCTTCTTTCAGATCTTTCATGAAGAATTATGATGACAGCCAGATCTTTATTCCTTGTAATGTAGGAATATCATTTTCGATTAAGAGAATATCATCCATATACAATACTAGCAATACTATTGCTGGACCATTAGTCCATTTATATATGCAAGACTCCTCTTCATTCTTAACGAAGCCATGCGTTTTGATTGTTCTATCAAATCATATGTTCCAACTCCGAGATGCCTGCTTTAGTCCATAAATGGATCTCTGAAGCTTACACACCTTAGACTTATCTATGAACGTAAAACCTTCAGATTGTATCATATATACCTCTTCATCCAGCTCTTCATTCAGAAAAGCTATTTTCACATCTATCTGTCAGATTTCATAGTCCAGATAGACAGCTATGATAAGCATTATCCGAATAGATTTGAGCATTGCCATATGAAAGAATATCTTATCATAGTCAATACCATAACGTTGACGATACCTCTTGGCAATCAGATGGGCTTTATAGATCTCTATTTTTTCGTCTGTGCCTCTTTTTTTTTTTGAAGACCCACTTACATCCTATGGATTTTATCCCTTCGGATGGATCAACCAATGTCCATACATCGTTGACCTTCATGGATTCCATCTCAAATTTTATGGCCTCAAGCCATTTCTCAGAGTCGGATCTCTGCATTGCATCCATATAGATGATTAGATCTTGATTGTTCTCATCGAGTTCGATAGGATCTCCATTTCAGATCAGAAAATCATAGTATCTATCCGGTTGATGTGGTACTCTACTAGATCTCCTTAACGATGCTTCTACAATGGGTTCTGGATATGATCTAATCAGATTCGACTCAGATTCAACAACTTGTGTCTGTTCTTTCACCTATCGTACTTCATCAAGTTCGACCTTGGAGGTATTAGTTCCTTCATCAAGGAACTTCTTTTCTAAAAAGACTGTCTTAAGACTGACAAACACTTTTTGCTCATGAGCAAGGTAGAAGTAGTACCCTTTGATTTCTTTTGGGTAACCTATAAAACTACACTTATCAGACCTAGGTACAAGCTTATCTGTCATCAAACGTTTGACGTAGGTCGGACACTCCCAAATCCTAAGGTGTGAAAGCATTGACTTACGCCCTGTCCATATTTCACATGGTGTTTTATTAACAGATTTACTCAAAACCCTATTTAGAATATAACAAGCTGACTCGAGCGTATATCTCCATCGGAAGATCGACAAATCAGCAAATTTCATCATGGATCGAACCATATCCAATAGGATCCAATTTCTCCTTTCAGACACACCATTATGTTGTGGTATTCCAGGAGGGATCCATTGAAAGAAAATTCCATTCTCCCCAAGATATGTCAGAAACTTATTGGAAAGATACTCACCCCCTCGGTTAGATTGAAGAGTTTTAATACTTTTCTTAATTTATTTTTCTACCTCATTTCAAAATAGTTTGAACATTTCAAACAACTCCGACTTATGCTTCATTAAATAGACATACAGATATCTTGATAGGTCGTCTGTGAAGGTTATGAAGTAGAAATATCTACCTCTGGCACTTGAGCTCATGGGTCCACATACATCCGAATGTACTAAACTCGAGAGTTCAGTGGCTCATTCATCTTTTCTAATAAAAGGTGACTTGATCATCTTACCAAGAAGACAGAACTCACAAATCGAAAGTGAGTCACAATCACTAATTTCAAGAATTTTTTCTTGAGCTAACTTGTTAATTCTATTCTTATTAATATGATCTAGCTTACAATGCCAAAGATAGACATCAAACACATTACTAAATCTATGACGTTTACTGGAGGATTGAACCACACTAATAGGCATAGAAAGTAAATAAATTTCGTTATTCAATTATCCAATCAAAATTATAATATCATTCAAAATGACATTATAAAAATTTTTTTTATTGATATTTCAAAATCATTCATGGCCAAAAGGCCTATAGAAATGACATTCAATAAGAAAGTTGGACAATAATGACATTCATTAAGAATAACTTTATTTGAATTGATTATAAGATTTATGATTTCTAAAGCTAGAATTGAAACTTGTCTTCCATCTCCAACGTTCAGAAATCTCTCGTCTTGATCAAATCTCCTACTGACCTACAAGCCTTGCATAGAATTATAAATATAATAAGGGCTTCAAGTATCTAATACTTAGGCAGTAGAATCAAATAAGAAAAAATTGTAAGGTGTTATCATATAATTACCTTGTCCAACAACCACTTGCTTCTTCTTCAGCCTGTTCGGATCCAGGGAGGCAATGTATAGAGGACAGTTCCTCTTTCAATGCTTCTGCTTCGTACAAAAGAAGCACTCTGTTTGGCTCTGATCGGGCTTGCACTTCTTGGTCTGACTCAATGCAATCGTCCCAACATGCGGCCACATCTTCTTATTTTTCTTCTTCTTGCTCTTCTTCCCTTTCTTAAAGGATCGACGATCAGAAGAAAACCCTTCCATTATATTTACCGTCTTCTTATGGAGTTGGTGATCCTTCTCAAAGTTCTGTAGCAATCCTATCAAGCCATGGTAGTTCACTGTAGGCTTTGTCATTCTAAAATGAGCTAGAAAAAAGAGGAAGAACTTGGACAAAGAATTAAGGATAGCATTCTTACCGAGCTGCTCGTGCAGGAGAAAGTCCAACTTGCTAAGACGCTCAATCATCTCGATCATATACAATATATGATCGGTGATTAAGGCCCCATCTCTCATCCGAGCGTTGAAAATGGCACAACTTATTTTGTGCCTTTCAACGTCGTCCGACGTGCCAAAAGAGTCGTTCAATATTTGAAGCATCTTCTATGGCTAGACGTTTTCAAACTTGCGGCTGAATTCATCATTTATTGCCGTCAGTATTATACATCGAATAGTGGTGCGGTTATTAAGCCACTTTAGATAAATGTCTCAGACCGCTTTCCTAGCATTCGGGGTTGGCTCCTTAGATGCTCGATCTGTTACCACATAAAGGATCCGCTCATGCTTCAGGATAATTTTCAACTTACAATACCAGCTATTGTAGTTGGACCCCATTAATTTATCATGGTCTAACAATGATCAGAGCGATAGGTTAGCGGTCATGTTTGCACAAAAAGAAAATCAAACCTAATTAGTATATGAATTATTAATCTTAAAGACTTGGACTTCAGTCTAAAGGTTCTTCCACTATTTTATATGAATTGATAGCCTCTATCTTCAATTCAAGAAATTACTCTAATTTCTTAGTGAGTACTAGAATCCACATAGACTACACATAAGCCCAATTTTGGTTGGTCAATCCATGTGCACCTATGGATAGATTCAAAATTAATTATTTCTCTAAACAACTTCTAGTAACATTGATTTTACCCCATAGATCTAATCAGTAGGCTTTGGCCTCCACTGAAAAAGGTTCGATTAGGTTCAACCACTAACATGACTACATTTGATCTTATCTAACCAATAAATGATCAGACCCGACTTTGATCGACCAACCTAACCACCATCAGAAAGACTTAACCAAATTATCATTTTATGAATGATAATTTTATTAGTCAATAATCACCAGGCCTTTGGGCCTCCAATGATCATTATACTAATGAACCCATTATCACTCAACTTAATGAGAGGCTATGATTTAGTTATCTATATAACTATTTTATTTTTAAGGATCTAATAATTTTAAAAAATTTAGTTAATCAATATAAAAAAATTTAGTGAGCCAATTTCGATCCTTCCACTGACTTCACCAAGTCAGAAAAGAATCTAATCTAAGCTAGCATTAGAAGCACCTAAATCAGTCAGACTAATTTACCTAATAGACATAGGTGAGCCCAAATCACCAAGTAATCTAATCAAAATCTAACTCATCAGGATGGTCAGATAAGCGAGATCAGTGGAAGGGATATGCCATTAACTCATCAAAGGTCGATTAGTGCGAGTAGCTTCCAATTAAAAACTACTGATTAAACTGCCAACTTATTTTAGACACCATTCAGTTCATTAGTTTTAATTTAACTAACCTAGTAATTTTGAATTCGATCGCGTAGCCTTAAATCAAGTCCATTTGGTCCTTATTAAAGGTATGGACTTGACCAACTACAACTATTATAATTGAGTCTATAGAGTTCTTGACTTAATCTAAATTAATATTTAATTAGATTTAATCAATTACTCTAAATTAGTCCATCTTTTAACTAATCTTAGGTCTAACTTAATTTATGGACCTAATTCAGCTAATCCAATAATCCATAAGTTTATGATTAATAACTTAGAATCTTAATTCATAATTCTAGCCACTAAATTATTATACTTAATTTTTAATTAAGTTTATGGACTGAGGGTTAAGGTTTGGTATTTTAAAAATATTTTTAATTTTAAAAGATTCTTTATAGTTTAGCATTGTTCACCAATTGAGTCGACTTATTTCAAAATTAAATCATCTCAATTCATAAACAACACTAGTTATAGGATTTAATCTGAAATTATGTACACTACATAATTATGAAATTATGAATCAAACTTTATCTAATTATGCATTCATTATCATAAATTAGATTAAAGCTTAATATAATTAAATTATAAAAATATTAGATCAAATCTAGTAATTTTATGATTAACGATATAGATCATCAACGTACCAGGACAATCTTTTCACTATAGGGATAAACCCTACAGCAGGACAACTTACAGTCCGTACGATCTAAATTTTAATTTTTTAGATCTAATTATTTTAATTATTATATCAATATTTTGATTAAATTTAAATTATTAATCTAAATATGCAAGCATATCATGTTTAAAGAGCCTTGCTCTGATACCATTTGAAGAAAATAGTACAGAATTTGTCATGCTATTTTCAAAAAATATTTTAAAAATAATAATGATGTAGTAAAAAATAATTAATCTAATTAATTATCTATTGATCATATCAGATTATTTAATCCTACATATTAGGATCTAAATATAATATACATGCATATATCAATAAATCTGAAAATAAAACTATATAATAAACTATTACTACATCTATGTGTTCAAAACATAATATCTTTTCATGGATAGTCGATTATCATAATCTGAGTCTATCGAATAATACTCTGATATCACGTTATAGCCATATATGTGTTCGATCTCTACGGTTGGTTCACACGGAGCTTCTGATCCCGATTAGCCTCACTAGAGTGCTAGCTCCTCGTCGAAGCCTTCGATGGCTGATCACGATCGATCGTATACTTTCTAATTTTTTAAATATTTTAAAAATTAAAATATAAATATTGAAGGATGATAAAGATGTGTTTCAAATTTGGTGGCGATCCGATGCTCATAGTACTCGATCTCTCCACCCAAACCCAGATTCCCAAATCTAGGATTTCACTCGGCCTAAAAACTCTGACACACTAAAAATCCTATCACGCCCTCTCTATGTGAAGTTTTTTTTTGAAATAAATTTTTATAGAAAGATAACTTTTAGATCTATAATTCATATTTAGATCATATCTAAAAATAGGATATCCTTAGAGGTAAAAATCATAAGAGAAGAGAGGTATAAAGGAAAAAAAAGTGTTGTTGGATTCTGTTCACCTTCACTCCAAGATTTTTTTCATCCAAAACTGATGCCCAAATACTCTAAAATTTTTATCACGTAATGCTAACTCCTTCTACATGCACAAAAATTTTTATAATTTATTAACATGAATACCATAAAAAAAATATAGAAAATGATAAAAATTAAGTGGCTGAGAGGTTTTAACCACTTGATTTCAAAAATCAAATGAGCCTCTTATCCTTATCCAACACTCTCTCCTTTGTGTTTAATACGCAGAAGGACTCTCCTTCTGTATGCATATTTTTATTTCTCAAAAAATGTTCGACAAACAAAAGAGAGGGCGTGGGAAGTAGAGTGGAAAAGTCAAAAATTATGGGCGCATAGGAGAATTTGAATTCAAACTTCATTTAACTTGGTCCTAATTGGTTTCAACCAAACCAATTAATCTAGACCCAATTAAATTAGGTTAAATACAACTAAATTAGACTTAGTTTAATTTAATATTTTAATTAAATTAAAAATTAATTAGATCTATGTTCTGATTAAATCAGGGTCAAAACTTTCATAGCGATTAGGTCATCTCATGATCTGATCGGATCAAATTCAATCAAATCAAATTCAATCAAACTTGATCGAATCCTCATCACTCAATCAAATTGAGCTAATCAGTAATCAAATTACTAATTAATTCTCTAAAAATATTAGAGTTCAAATCGAATGGATTATTGGATAACATAGTCCTATCAACATGAAACTCTTGAAGAGTCCTAAATCAGTGAGACTCTTGAACCCAGTATTCTAAATGAATCAAACTCACGATCATAGAGTTTCAGACTAGTGAAACTCTTGATCAGAGAGTTTCAGACTAGTGAAACTAGAGTCTCAGTCCAGTAGGACTCTTGATCATAGAGTCCCAGTCCAGTGGGACTCTTGATTAGAGAGTCCCAGATAAGTAGGACTCAGAATTCTAGTTTAGTAGGACTCTTGGTCATAGAATTTCAGTCCAGTAAAACTCTTGACTACAGAATCTCAGATCAGTAGGACTCTTGATCAGCCATCAGATCAGATAGAAACTCCTAATATGTGTGACCTCGCAGGTCCGAACCTAAGCCAGTAACATAGAAATCAATTTTTATACTAATCAAAGTGACATCTAGCAATGGTATCCGATATCCGGATAGATCGAATAATCGCAATCACAACATTCAAAATCTACGCAAATATGATTATCATATAATTCATCCCTATGACCTCTGTGTAATAGATGGTTCAGGATTAGACTGTTAATCCTAAAAAATACATTTATATCGTGTCTCAAAGCAATTAGTCTCGTGACTCCTCACTAAGACTATCCTGATCAAGATTTTGCTAAATTAAAATATAACTGAACATAGCTCCTGAAATCAGGAGTGGTCAATTCTATCTTGATACATGCATCGACTCTACAAGTACTTGACTGTGCTCAAAAATCTTCCATTACTGAATTAGAAATTCAAATAGTTCGGCACCAAAATATAGTGAGTTGCTTGAAAGTCACCGTAGTAATCTCAGATCGGAGGAACATTTATACCCATATTCCATCGAAGCTAATCTTGATAGGAAAAAAATTTCAGAGTTGATCACGTTCAGTACAGATGTACCCATACATCTCACTTGCATGCCATATCAGTATCTCAACACTCCTTAATTATGAGGACAACCAACCTATACGACACACAATGATCTATACTTGATAAACATTGTCGTCCTAAGTAACAACACATCATTTGGTCATAAACTATTTAAGGACTAAATGATAAATCCTTCTTTACCGAATCTAGATAGTCCTATGGACTTCATCACAATACAGAAGTTCATTAGAAGATAATAAAATTTATAATAAAAATATTAAAATAATTTTTATTAATTTATAATTTATATATAATTATAAATATATGATCCAACCGTCAACAGATTGATGATTGGCTTTGGGACACATTCTCAACACTCCTCTCGGCACTCCATTAGCAATCTGCGGCCTCTCCCTGTGCATCTTTGGCCTTCTACACCGCATGCCGAATCGGATTGGATGGCACCACCACCTCTCTGCATGATCCTCCTCCAGTCGACTCCTCTTTGGCACATGTCTTTCTTTGCCAGTGTTGCCTCCGCGCAACCTCCTTACGGCCGGTGCCCACTCCAACCATCATCGAAGAGGAAGAATAGAAAAGGGAGGGAGGGGGCCATGGGTCTCCCCCACACCCATTGCACGCCCAGTCAGTGCCGAGGATACCTATCGCCACCATTCCCATACTTGTTGCATTTCACTGACGATGTCGAGGCTAGATCGGTGGCCCGCAAGCAGTCCCAACACCGCGGAAGTTATCGAATTAGCGATCCCGCACGCCCGTGCCCACAAGCACATCCGATCGAAGTCCTTCTACCTACGTGTGTGTCCAGTTGAAGTCCTTCCACCTGCGAGTGCATCCGAAGTCCCTTCGCCCATCGCATGTTCGACCAAGGTCCTTTCCCACACTCCCAGGTGCGGCTGAGGCTGGTAACGGAGGCTCTGATGCCTCTCCCATGCAAACCCGCCGAATCAGCGCCCCTGAAGCCATCGGATCGGAGCCTCTAGTGTGATTGAAGTCGTCAGCATGTGCCATCGAAGTCCCTATGAGCAATCTTGAAGCAAGTCTGGCCATGGCTGACCTCTTGCGCGAGCGACCAAAGCTCCCTATGCTTTTAGATGAGATCAAAGGTGGCAATGGAGGCTTTGAAGCCTCCCTCGTGCGCTCCCTCATAGGTCTAACCTTGGATGCGACCGAAGCCATCTATGAGCAACCCTCTACGAGGGGCCTATGATCCCCCATGCGCTAGCCAGCATGCATTTTTTTTTTTAGGATTTGACTTGGCTCTCTTACTGAATGGGCACAATAATGCTCATCCCATCACCCTACAGTGATTGATTTTTACTCCATCATATCTAGGACAAAGAGGCCGAAAGGTTACTTTTAAGATCAGACTCTTTTTATAAAATGCTGGCTCCTATGACTTATCTTCTCCAAGCATAAAGTCTTTTCATGATTCTTGGACTAGAAGCTCTTCTCCAGCTTGCAAGAGAGAGAAGAGGGCTTGAAGCCTTTCCGATGGAGCTCGATACCTCTTCCACACATGCACCCATTGGATTGACGCCCTCAAAGCCATCAGATCGCGGGCCACAAAGTTTCCTGCATTGTTGCACATGTAACATGTAGGATCGAAGGCCCCGAAGTCCACTGCACGTGCATCCACGTAATGCAAACTCCTACCAATGTTGAAGCCTCCCGCATGATCGAGATAGCTCGTAGCAGCGTTGAAATCCTTTTCATGCATCTCCCGCACAGTCGAAGCTCTGCGCACTCCCAGTGCGGCCGAAGTCACCTGCATGCTGAAGTTCGCATGCTCCCATCGCAGTCAAGGCCATTAACAACGTCGAAGCCAGCATCAACGAGCCTGAAGCCTCTCAGTGCATCCTCGAAGCACCCACACATGTCGATTCTTGCTTGGTCGGCCCGTAGTGGCTCTGAAGCCGCCCATTAGTGGTCCTAGATCAAGATCAATAAATAAAAAAAAGGAAAAAAAAACATACCACCAGCAAATGATAGCTTCACCTTGGATTTGGGGAATATCAACCTACTGACTAAAGTCAAAAGTAGTACAAATAATGTTAACACAAGTAAATCAAAGGCAAATATGAGATTCAAACTAAAAACTTGCAGATCCAAGATCCGAAACACAGAATAAGGCCAATCAGAAGTCAAAAAAAATATAAGAGCTCTCAAACAGAGCTCAAAACTCTCACGATAAAAGGCTCTCAAGCCCTTATTCTTCATTTTATTTTTCTTCCCTTCTCACAAGATCATGGGTCTTTGAGCCAAAATCAAGCTAAAGTAGAGGCCAAGACTAATTCAGAGCGAGGATCATAATGAACCGAAGTAAAGATCAAAGTCGATCTCCCAAATTCAAGCTTAGAAGGCCAAAGTGAGCATAAATCTAAGCTCAGAAGACCAAAATCAATAGAAATCTGAGGTCAAGCTCAAGATCAACTGAGATCAAGATTAAGACCAATCCGAGATGAAATCAAGCTAATCGAAAGTAAAAATAAGCCCAAACTAAGGTCTTCAAGTATTGAAGCTAAAGTGGAGATCAAACCAAGGCCATAAAGATGAGATGAAGACCAAGATGAGGGCTATGTTTTCAAAGAGATAACCTCCAAAAACTAGCCTCAAAGGGTCACATCACCAATAGGACCCTCAGCCCTCAATAAATGACCTTTGATCGATCTAAGCGTCAATGGCCTATGATCGATCGAAGCCAAAACGGTCTTTGATCGGTCTAAGCATCAATGGCCTATGATCGATCGAAGCTAAAATGGTCTTTGATTGGCCTAAACACCAACGACCTTTGATCGGCCTAAGCGTCAATAGCTTATGATCGATCTTAGCTTCAAGATCCTTTGATCGACCTCAATATCTTTGATCAGCTTTAATTCAACGGCCTTCGATCGATCTTGGCTCAAAATGGCCTTTAATCGGCCTAAGTATCAACGACCTATGATTAGCTTTGGCTCAAAATGATTTTTAATCAGCTTAAGTTTCAATAGCCTTAGATCGGCTCAAAATTCAAGCTTTTCTTCAGTTGCTTCTGCTGCCCGTGTTCAATGAGAACCGAATGCCTTAAAGGGATGCATGGATGGATGGATGCTCTTAGGTCCGAGGCATCGTGTCGATAATACTCCTTTCATCTGATTCTCAGACTCAGAAGTAAGGAGATAATATTATGGAGATATTTTCGATGCTTCAAATTCATATCTTATTGAAAAGAATTATAAAGAAGCCATATCCATGTTGATATGAGCTATGCTCTACTATTATGAGCTATCCGTGCTGTGAGATGAGCTATCCAAGACTGTGAGAGAAGTTTTTCAAGCTAAGATTTGGCCATATGCGTGTTGAGGTGAGACTCTACTTGGTTCCATCCATCACCTGGTCCATTCTGATGCCTTAATTAATGACCTCTTGATTTATATGGCAACCACTCATCCACCTAAGAAGGCATAACAGCTAATGCAATTAATAGATGAGATCCTTATGTACCATGAGGTGACATCACTCATCCAGCTTATAAAGAAAAAAAAGATATTTGAATCTTCTGATCTCACGGAGTAAATATCTCGTTCACAATAACATGATTAACGATTCGAGACTTGCGAAATTGTACGTTCCCATGATATTTTTCTTCTATAAATACATAAAGCTCCGAGGATCCAGGTAAGTAAGAAATTTTTCTTAGAGAATTTGTTGTTGCTTATTCGTTCTTTGCTGACTTGAGCATCGAAGGATTCTCATCGGAGTCAAATCCTTCAGTTCGAACTTTATTTTGCAGATCACTCTAGCACTTCTACACGAGACCAACTGCTTTATTTTTGGAGCATACAATTTCAAGCAACAACATGTATGATTATTTATTGTGATTCCAAAAATAAGAAAATGAAGGTATCCTCTATAGTAGATTTTCTCTACTAAAAATTAAGAAACAAGAGGCGTGCACTATTAAATTATTCCCTTTAGAATGGTTTTCATAGGCTTCAAAGGGAAGTATAAAAGAGTAATGCTAAACCAATAAATAACCATCACCTTGAGAAACAAGGTTACCTTCAAAGCTATCTTGGATTTTCTTTTATAAAAAAAATTATTTTTATTAGGATTCCCCCCAAAGAATATGAGAGTTTTTTCTAGAAAGTTTATTTCTTTAACTTTTACTTATTTCTCTACTTAAATGACATTAAATTTATCTTGATCAATGTGATTAGGCATTGTTGTGCTTAATTTTCTCTTTTAAGAAAATTTTAGGAGGGCACAAATGAGATCCAATACCAAAGCGACAAATCATAATATTTTAGATGAAATGCTGCACAAAGAAATGGTCGTTGGTGATATGTTATAATACGGTAGCATAGAAAGTTATAAGAAAATTTGACTAAAATTACCCTTTCTATTTTCCCTGCACAGATTTGAGATTTTCCCAGTATTGTGGTAAACGATTGATTGCAAATTTTGCTTAGATGGATTTGCTTATATCCTTAATAGATACCACACAAGCTCCAATTTAGATATTCAGGCAGTGTTAAATATATTGTAATATGAATATATCTATTCTTGGTAATCCTAAATACACATATTAATTGAGAGTTCGAAACGAGATCATTTCTGCCACAAACAAATTAAAGAGAAATCCCGAGTCTGAAAAGCCAAAGGAATTGTTGCGTTTGTGGTGGAATTGTTTCTTTGGGGCAAAAAAAAAAAAACCCTTCCCTTCGGTTAATCACCTGCACCGCACGTGCCACGTGCTAGCGATCAGGGGGCTAAAACCCTGACCCCGAACCACTCCATTCTCGCCCTCTCGACGAGTCTGAGCCCCACGGTCAAATCCTTCCGCCCCTACAGTCCCCGCAGCCTTACGCCGCCGGCAAGACCGGATCCACGGAAGCGCGAGCTCGGCGGTGATGGGCGGCGGGCAGAAGCGTGGCCGCACGCAGCGGCGGCACTTCAAACAGAGCCGGGAAAACGTCTGGAAGCACAACCCCAAGAAGATCCTCCCAGATGGCCCCTCCACCGACGACTCGAACCCCACATGGGAGCCCTTCGCCAACCAAAACACTGGATTTGAGGAGTACTACAAGGTAATCCCATCTCTCTTCACCTCTTACCAATATCCATTATTGGTGCATCGAGCTTAGGTTCCTTCCAGATACTTGTCTCGAGTAATCTGTACAGTTTTTAAGCTCCATGGGCGTGTTATTGATTCTTATTTCCGCTTTCAGAATTAAAATGTTCTGATGATTTTCTGAAGTTGCCATCTTGTTTAAAGTTTTGATGGTAAAGTTCTTATGTATGTAGTTATGATGTCCCAAGTCATTTTTTATTTTTTCATTATACTTATTGTGAGTAATAGAAATGTGGCACGGGAAGCATTTCTAAGCTTTGGTTTATGGTTTCTAGCCAATCCTTGCATTTTGTAAATGAATTTGGAAGCATTCTAACATAGGATTGTTTATGATGGTCTGAAATATGATGGAATTGCAACTGTGAATTTTATTTTAATTGTAAAAAAAGGTCACGTCTTAATTTTTCCAGGCAATTCACCGAGTGCCATTAGCTGGTAGCGGGTAGGAATAGGAGTTTCAGGTGTAAACAATGCAAACTTGTGGGCAGATAGTGGCACATATTAACCAGGCAACGGTTGTGCTCATGGTAGTGGAATGACAAGTCAACAACAGATAATATAACAGGTCTATGAGATCATATTTTACAAATTGTAGAAGTATATTTTTCATCCTACTATTGTAATGATTTTGACAAGTTAATATCTGAAGATATCGTGAAGATGAGACTAGAAGAGAAGTTGAATTTTTGCCAAGACTTGTGGTTAAGAGATCATTTTTGCACCTTGGCTCCTTTTCTATCAATTGATCCTATGTAACCTATGTTTTTTTTAAACACAAAGAATTAAATAATTATGCTTGAAGTTCTAAAGACATAAGTCATAATTTTGTATTAGTGATGGCTTTCCCCATGACTTTTTAGTGCTCAACTTGTTATGAGCAATTATCTCCACAATTGTTTGGTCTTCTTCAAAGTTGTAAAGGGGCACTGCAATTTTATTCTTCTTTTTACTTCAGTATTTCTATCAATTAATATCAAGGTTCACCAAATCGACAATGGGAGTTGTACCAGTCTATGACTGGTTCAGTTTGGTATTGGTACATACAGTACCTAGCTGAGGCATACCAAAATCAGGGGGATAAGGATGGGATGGAGGAGGAGAGGGAGGGAGACATGGTGAGAGAGAGGCGTACCTCGTCGGCAGTGGCAATGGAACATAATCCTAGCTATGGAATCATTGTTGTTGTAGAACCTTACCCTAGCCATTGTCATCATCATGGAGCCATTGTTGTTGCAATGCCGTCATCGTCATAGAGCATCGAGAGAGAGAGGAGAGAAAAGAGGAAACTCAGGACACATGAATTGAGAGAGGGGAAGAGAAGGAGAGGAGAATTGAGAGATTGGGAGAGAAAAATCGAGAAAGAGAGAGAGGCGGGGAGAGAGAGACAAACCTCATTGATGACACTGACAGAACCTTAACCTTAGACATGGAGTCACCATCATCGTAGAACCCTAACACTAGCTAGCATCACATTGAGAGACGGGGGAGAGGGGAGAGAACGATTAGGAGAGGAGAATCGAGAGATAGGGAGAGGAGCATTGAGAAAGAGGGAGAGGGGGAGAGAGGAATAGTTCATTGACAATGATGATGGAACCCTAACCCTAGCCATAGAGTTGTCATCACGAAAGTCTAACCCTAGCCAGCATTGTTGTCATTGGAGTCATTGTTGTCACGGAGCATCAAGAGAGAGGGGAGAGAGGAGAGGAAGATTAGGAGAGGAGAATCGAGAGAGGGGCAGGCAATTCAAAAGAGGGAGAGGATCGGGAGGGGTTTTTATGAAAAAAAAGTTTAGTTTAGGAGTCGGATTGGGCCAAATCATCATGGTAACTGATTGGTCCAGTTCGGTACGCTTGAGTTGCTCTATTTGATATGGTTCGATGATCATTGATTAATATTTTTTTTATATACCATGTACAAAGTGTATGCTTGTTTTTGACAAAAATAAAGTGTGTGCTATATGGGTGGCCATTGTTTCAGACAATCATAATGATCTAAATGCATCATGGTGTCCTAATCTATCCACAAGGATGGTATTACAACTTCTAGCATCCAAGGATGCATCAGTAGATACAAAACTGCTGGACTTGAATGTTCCAAATTGCTGTTGATGTTCCAAATTAGCTCCAATGATATTATTTTTGCTAATTAGTTCTTTGAGAGTTGAATGGTTGAAGCTTGAAAATGTTATTGAAAATAACCAAGTTGCTTAATCACATATAAATTAAGTCTTACCAAATCTAATTTTTATTTTCATTTATTTTTGAAGGAGACATTGTGGTCTAGTGCTGTATGAGACTTTTGAGACAATATCTAAGGAAAAACTAGAAACTTTTATTGCTTAATGATTTTCTTGATATTTATTTGCATGGTTGGTCACGTAGTCTAAGAGTTAATATAGTATTACTTTTGGCTTGATCTAGAAGCTTTTGATACTTTCTATCCACAATCATTGTTTGAATAGTACAGATACATAATACCACAAATTGTTCCCTAGAATTTCTGGGTACCACTAGTTTCATTCAAATTTCAATTTTTAAAAATGTCTAAATTTGCAAATAGGAGCAAGGCATTGTGCCTGAAGACGAGTGGGAAGAATTCCTTTCTTTACTCCGGAAACCGCTGCCGGCTGCATTTAGAATCAACGCCAGGTAATTTTGCATTATCCTTGCTATATAGGGTTTATGCTGTAATTTAGGTGATGCTGGCTTTGTGGTTTGTTCTGCTAAACTCTTTCTAGCAAAGTATGATTCTTCATCTGCATAATAAGCATGAATAAGTTCAGTTGTATCTTAATTTTTCTTCTATGCATTGTCAATGAGGAAGCTAACTAATAACATTAAAATGTAAATATTAGTGCAAGTTTCCTGCTTTTGCACAGCTTGCTTGCTGGCTTTTTTCATATTTCTTCAATGTTTGCAGATTCTCTTAGTAGAACTTTGAGATCTTATTGTCCACCAAGTTTATTTTCTTTTGTGGGGTTTGGTGCTGCTGCCATCGGGTAAAACAAAGTTTTCTTTAATTTTTTGCAGTGGCCAGTTTTTTACAGACATTTTATCACAGCTGGAAAATGACTTCATGAAATCCCTGGAAGCTGAGGTGTCCATCCCCTGTATCACATTGCTTGATATACATGCCGGAGAAGTCATTTATTTTTGACCCCCTGTTGATTTATTTTTTGGTCATTCTTTATTGTTGGCAGGTTAATGATGAACATGAAATAGAAGCTATTAGACCTTTGCCTTGGTATCCTGGGAATCTTGCCTGGCATTTAAATTTTTCCAGGATGCAAATTAGGAAAAACCAAGCACTTGAGAGGTAATGCTCGGGAATCTACTTTATTTCTTACTGCTAAATTATATTTTCTATTGGTAATTAACAGCATGATTGGTCATTAGAACTTTGTTTGTAATTTTCTGTTTGTAATTGCTTCATGAAAATAGTCAACTAGTACTGCTGACAACTTGACAATTCCTGTTGGATCATGCGTTTTCTTTGTTAAATTTCAGGCTCCATGAGTTTCTAAAGCAGGAAAATGAGGTTGGCAACATAACAAGGCAGGAAGCTGTTAGCATGGTGGGTATTTCCTTCTAGTTTTATATTAGGATTTCAATTTGAAAATTTGACATGTTACTTTCACATGGAACAATTTCTTACTCTTGGTAATTTATTAGAAAATTAGAAAATATATTTAATATTAAATAATTGCTGCAGGTACCTCCGTTGTTCTTGGATGTACTTCCAAATCACCATATTCTTGATAGTAAGCTGCTAATTCATTTTTTAATATATTTAATATTTACAGTTTCTTGATAGGACGCAAACAATGACGTCAGCTGTTGATTGTAACTGTAGCTATTGGCCCTCATTACTTGAACAGCATCTTGATTGTACGACCAAAGGCATCCAAGTAAAATATCACAGGCATCCATCAGGACCAAACAGCATCTAACATAATATTTTATTGATCTGCAAGCTGAATATGCAAATGATAGACCCTTGCAAGTTGTAACCACCAACCATGGTTTGATTTTCTTTGGTGAGGCAATTCAAGATTTAGGGTTCTCAATATGGTTAATTTTAAGGTCCAACCTCTTGACTAGCTTTATAGAAACCAAGTTATCTATGCTCCCACCATCAAATATGACAGTATTGGAATGTCCTTTGCACCTCCATTGTATGGACATTGCTATCTGTTGTCTGTTTAACGGAACATTGTGCCATTAGATCCAAAGACTCATTTCCTGAATCACCCTTCATGGTCACATATGGGATTTCATCTTTTTGTTCTTGATGTCATCTGAGTCTTCTACTAATGTAGTGATAGTTATCCTTTCCAGGCAGATGCATCATATCATCTAGGGGTGGTTATTGCATGCATTATATCAAGGATTGTTCTGACAAAGGGTATTGATGGATACATAGCCATGGACGGTGCACCCTTAGCATGGCATTTTTTGGGTTATCTTTCAGATTTACTCAATTTCTGGGGGTAGATTTTGTGATTCAGCTCCAAATCCCCCAAGATCGTTGATTTTGATTCCAATTCATGCTCTAATTCATTAATCCAATGATCAAACAATATTTAATTGTTGTCTGCAAATTCCCCATGATTTGTCAATTAAATACGATATTCCAACTGGACTTTAGACAGAATAAGGAAAAAAGGGAGGAGGGAGAAAATTTACCTAGCTAGAATGATTTTCAATCCCAAAAAATAGAAAATCAAGCCTTAATCCCACAAGTCAATCTCACTAGGCAATCTTCCCTTCTCCCTCATTTTGTTCCTACCTTACAATGGTGGAGATTGCTTGCAATTTTTCTTCTTTCACATTTGCAGTTACATATTTCACACCGAATCATGTTAATTTTAATTTTGATTTTAAAATACCGCTTACTCATTTTTCAAGTTTATTTTGACTGTCTTGATATGTGCAGTGTGTGCAGCTCCTGGATCCAAAACTTTCCAGTTGCTTGAAATCATACACCAATCAACTGAACCTGGATTACTGCCCAACGGGCTGGTGCTTTACTTTTTCCCCTTTATCTCCAAGCTATTTCTTATTCATATTTATTTGATATCCTGATTGAATTAAATCTGAGTGTTGGTTTTTACTGTTGCAATCATGATTTCCATGTTTCATAATACAGGTAATAGCTAATGATGTTGATGTTCAAAGATGCAATCTCCTCATCCACCAGACAAAAAGGATGTGCAGTGCCAACTTGATAGTAACAAATAATGAAGCTCAGCACTTTCCTAGTTGCACTTTAACTGTGGATCACATGGAGGCTTTCAGAGGAGGAAAAGAGGAACTGAGAGCAAACATTTTGCAATTTGATCGTGTTTTATGTGATGTTCCTTGCAGTGGTGATGGCACTCTGCGTAAGGCTCCTGATATTTGGAGAAAATGGTAATCTTTTACATGTCCACTTCTTCTTGATATGAAATCCTGTTATTCTTTGAATAATGTTCTTGAGACACATGAACTACCTTCAGGAATGCAGGAATGGGTAATGGTGTTCATCGTCTCCAAGTGGAGATTGCTATGCGCGGTAACAAATATAGAAACTTTATCAGTTTCTTTTTAAATATTCTGCTTCCTTAAACTAGGAATTCCACATTTAATATTTTTGTCTTCCTATAATTTTGCTGTCATTGTTAGATATAGTGGAATCATGTGTTTTCAATGAGGTACAGACATCTCTTGGGTGTATTAGCATGCCTGTTGCATGTGCAAGGTATTAAATCGATCATTGTCAGCAACAGGCCACATGCAATTCATGTCTGAAAATAATATTCATCAAATATTGTAAATCATAAATGATTAATATATAATTATTCAACAAATTGGCATATTTTAATATTATCTGTTTAAATAGTCAAAAAATATAATTTATCTATTAATATCACACCCTTCACATATAGCGGGGAGGTATGGAGGACGGGTGGAAAGTTCAGTAATTAAATAATTGAAATACAGGCTTGATCACTACTTGTCTTGAAAGTAGCAAGATATTAACTCATCTTCAATTAATTTCCTTAATATTATAGAAAAGTTTGTAGAAAAGGATAATAGAAAGGGGATGGAGATTTGATTCCCCCCTTTATGGATAGGAATAATTGATTTGTTGGTGGAAAGAATCTTATAAATGGCAACTAGGATATATGAGCATGTGAGATATTTACTTAGAAATTTAGAATCATTTCTTAATTAAGCCTGTGCAACTATAAATGAATCATGAATGAAGGTGTCTTCCACCAACTAGTTGATGGACAGAAATATAAACTGTCTCTTTTGCATATTGTATATATGTGAAGTGTTCAAGTGGACAGATGCTACTTTCAGTTTGACTTGATAACATGGAACATAGAGGTAAAAACTGCTTCTATTTTGATATTTGAGAAAAGTAATTCTCTGGGTGCATGTGCCCATGTGTGTATTTGCGTGTCTGTGTGTCCACGCATGGGTGCACCTGATCAATTTTGTTTGTTTTGTTGAAACTTGCTGTATTTGTTGTAAAGCCATCATCTGCCTTAGGTAGTAATGGTGTTGACTGGATTTGGGCCTAAGAGGTAAGGTGAGCTTGATAATGAGATTATCACGTACATTTGATGTGAGTTATTTAAAGCCGTTACTTATGAAGCTACTCCTTATTTCAGAGAGAAAGTGTATGGAAAAGTTTTGGTTTGCAAGTGTAAGCGAGAAAGTCCCAATAAAGATTAGGTCAGGAGCTAGTAGTGTTGCAAACTTGAGATAATTACAAGTCATTAGTTTCTGAACTTACATTGGAATTTATACAAAATTTCAATTGTTTATTGCTGTTTAAAATTATGGTTAGTGAACACCCATGCTTTCATTAGACAAGTGTATTAAATGCCTGATCTGTTGCCTTTGTGAAGCTTTTTCACAAGAAACAAAAGTTTTTGTTCAAGAAGATGAAATTGATAAAATTATGATTATTCATTTGTTGAGAAGTGGAAGCTGGAGGGGAACTTTTGCTGTTCTAACCAGGAACTAGCAAATTTTCTACCAATGGATTAGAACTAGGGCCAATAAGTGATTGCTTATGTCAACAATGATGATGATATTGTTGCTCTTCTCCTCCCATTGAAGGATCTGTGTATGCTAACTTTAAGTTTAATTTTTTATTTCAAAGTTTTAATTAGTCCTTGTTTAGTTATGGTAGGAATCCTTTGTTTAATCTTAGTGCTTATTTAAGTGTCTTTAGCTGAATTGCCATACATAGGTACCTATGCTAAGATGTTTTTCATTTTTTGTTCTCTTTGACTGAAACAATCATATGTGCATCATCATATGACACCAAGGGGTGGCAATTTACTCCGCCCCATCAAGTATCCAACCCAACTTGAACCTGAGGCAAGTTTTACCTGATCTTCAGTGGATTTGTGGCTGGTATGAAGAATGGTAAAACTTGCCTCGAAACCGACCCCACCTGGATATGTATAACTTTTTACAAATCCCCTCCAAGGCAAAAAGAAGAAGAAGAAGATTTATATGCAAAAAAATTATTTTTGTAGCTTTATTGAACCCGATCCATCCAACCTGCCCTGCCTCATCCTGCCTCAAGGCAAGTACAAGGTTGGTATGGGTAATGGCTTACCTGACCCATGCTCAACCCTTTGCCATCCCTATGACATGCTTATCCTTTTTCAGCTTAGGGTTCATATTCGGTAATTACACAACATTGTAGAGGTTCATTTATACTTGTCATGCTTTGCTTCAGCTGGAGGTATCCTAATCTATTCTGTATCCTCTTTAATCTAGATGTGGAGTTGCAAAAGCATTTTATTATAGGGGTTTTCTTGTCCTTAAGTCTTAACTACAACCTTGACTCCTTCCACATTTCCACATATTTTCATTCTTTTTGATAAAATGCATCCGTAGTAGCAAGATAACATTATTTTGTATTCTCACTCCTCAATTCTCGCCAATTTAACCACTTCAGCAGTTCCTCAAAAGTATTACATAATGAATTTGCTGATTAATGCTGATTTGAACTTGCATTTTTGATGGATCAAAACTTCTTTTGCTTCATTCTGCTTTGCAAGAACAAATTGATAAGTTTATTTAAAACAAATGAATTGTTGCTGGATTTGGACAGGAACCTCAGTACTAAGTGTGCCTTAAATTATTTAAGACAACATCTAACATGACATTACAATAATGCTTCACAGCTTTTGACACAGATCAGCAACTTCTTCTGTGTGCTCTTTTTTATAGTGCACTTTATCACATCAATTGCAGTTATTTGCTTAT
The DNA here is from genome assembly GCA_006176705.1 of Cocos nucifera. Lineage (NCBI taxonomy): Eukaryota > Viridiplantae > Streptophyta > Magnoliopsida > Arecales > Arecaceae > Cocos > Cocos nucifera. The sequence goes on from QRFJ01000013.1 coordinate 2,853,925, forward strand.
CGCATGTCCAAGTTCATTTACTTCATCGTATCTTTGTATCTAAATCTGAAGCTTCTTTTCCTTCTGAAAGTTGTCAATATACATAAGTAAACAGAAGCAAGATGATGACCATGAAGAAAAAACTTTTTTATTTCATGATCATCAAGGTTTAGGCTTATGCCAGGATTGTATTGCTGTTTGCAGGTATAGCTTTGCTTAAAGTGGGTGGAAGAATGGTTTACTCTACTTGCTCAATGAATCCTGTTGAAGATGAGGCTGTTGTAGCTGAGGTTATTTAATGTTTACTAGAAAGATATTATGTTGCTAGGTTTAATAAAATTAACCATCCAACACAAGTCTCATTTGCTAATATTGTGTTAGTTCTCTCATTTTGAACTTTTGGTTATTTCCTTCTTACTATTTGATGACTTTATTTTTTTTAAATACATCCTGCACTTCAACATTTCATTTGCTTCTCTTTGTTTAACCACCAGGTTATTTTAAACATATGAAAGTAAAACATAGAAGTTAGTTAGAAAATTTCATATAGTTTCCACATTCCACTCACGTATGAAGAAACTATCTTAAGTACTTACGAAAAGGCCTACCATGCTATGATGATATCAGTATTTATTATGGGTTAATTTCTGAGCAATATTACTATATTCCTAGTAAATGTTATGGTGTTTTGGTTAGATGCTAGTATACTTTTGAGCACATTCACTTTTTAAATTTTTTAATTTTTTAGCATTTGATGTGCTGTGTTGCTATTTACTTTTCTCTTTTAATACCCATTACTACTAATTATATTTCATTTTGCAAGATTTAGAAGGAAGTCTAAGTTTCCAACCTGTTCAGAGTGACTTCATTATAGTAGCTTTCTTGGTGCATGACTACCATATATCAGATAAAGATACCTCTTATTCCACATCCTTCCCTCTTATTCTAAACGCATGTTATGTTCACCTTTTTTTTTTGCCTTTTCATGATTAGTCTTAAAACATTGAGGGATCAACCATTTGGAATCTCAAAAGACTAAAAAATATATAGTTACTAAAATCTGAAAAATTACTCAGACTCTAAATTAATTAGACATTGGTAATGCTACCTTGACTTGATAATGGTCGACTATACCCTTCGTTACAATTTGCATGTTCATTGAATCAACTTGAATGGTCTAGTTAAATAGGCAAATATGTTTATTGTCTGACTTTTGATCACGTGTCAGAATTATGTTATTCAAGATTGTCCTGAAGAGTTCTTGTTGTTTATTTGTTAGGATTATCAGCTATATTTTACAAGCACCTCTATTCTTTTGATAAAATTTCCATCATGCATTGCTAATTAATTTAGCAGGAAGATGTAAACAATTTTTTTCTTTTTTTTCTTTTTTTTTTGCTTATTTTCTATGAAATTGATAGACTCAACTTATATACTTTCATGATGTTATTCGATTTGACTCACTACAATAGCCAGCAATGACCTTGTTGAACTTTCATGCTGTTGCTTAAATTTCTGATGATTATTAATGATTTGAGCCCTTAACAAACTTTAGTATTTTGAAGCTGATTTCAGTTGCCCTGCCTTATGCCGTCATGCACATCATCTGATTGGTTTCAGTGGTTTTCAATATGTATTTGGCTTATTTTTTACATGTGTCTTTTCCAGTACTGGCTTTCTAAATGTTGTTTACATATGTTTGTTAGTTTTATCTACTTTATCTACTTTACTCTTTGTAATATTGGGCCGTGTGACTTGTATCTATCTAGATTCTTCGGAGAAGTGGAGGGTCAGTTGAGCTTGTCGATGTCTCGTCTGAGCTACCTGAATTGATCCGTCGCCCTGGTCTTAAGACATGGAAGGTCAGGTTCAAACTTGGATTTATTCTGCCATCACTATTTGTTTGCTTTCTGAAAGTACTTCTTTCAATGATGATGTTAAAAAGTAAATACTGAAATTTGGTTTTGCGTATAAATAAATTATCCAAGCTCGACCAATCCATGAGGATAAATGAGTTTTTCCTTTTAGGAAATATAAGTTTGGAAGTAATTTTTGACAGATGGTCTGTTTTAGTATGACTACATGGGCAACCATCTCCGTCTTAAACTTGGATTAAATTTTGAGCTTCCAAACAACCTAAATTTTTGGAACACTTAATCTGGAGCCATTGGAGCTATCACCAATGTTAAGGTGGACAAACTGATATGACAATGAAGTGGTTTCCTATATATTCTTTAGACAATTGATCTTCAACTTTTCTACAAAATGATTTTGATGGAAAGTATTAAAAAAATCAGAAAAGACATACTGGGAAGATGAAAAGTAAGGTATTATCATGAAATATGTATTAAATTAAAGTTCTGTTTGATTATAAGAATCACCTGTTTTCTATCTTTACACACAAAAAATGTTAAATCTTTGATAAACAATCTAACGATTCCAGTATCAATGATGGACCATCGAAATTGAAGATCCACATGTTTATTTGATCTCTAGCTCTGGAAATGCCGAGAAACTGAAAATCATATGTTTCAGATGTCTTTAAGCTATTCATTTATGAGTACAAAATAAAAGATATCAATTGCACTTATCTGGTAAAATACATGATAGGGCAAAGAAAATTGAAAATCTACTTCATTGATCATGTTTTACACATCATGAAACATGGATAGTTTTGAACCAGTGGGTTTCGATGATTGGATTATAGCAAAATATAGCATCATGCTATTACATTATCCATTTTGCACATGATTGATGCTTTTGGTTGAAGACCTCCAAAACACATGATTATGGCATCTAGCACTTTTTTGTGTGCACATATGACATTTGACATTTTGGATCTTCAATTTGGTGGTTTCTTATTGGTTTTGAACTTTTGATTTATTAAATCTCTTACCGGAAGTTTAATGTTTAGTGTGGTCCAACCCCCCCCCTCTCTCTCTCTCTCTCACACACACACACACATGCACGCATGCATGCTGACACATACACTTTTGAAATCTCAATGCATGCATTGCCTTTTATGTTTTGTTCTTATCATACTTGCAGCTTGAAGGCCTGATTGTTTCTTGCCTAGATAAGTATTTTTTGGATACTGTCCCATTGAATTTTTCCAATATTTGTCAATGAAGATGTTTCTGCTTACATTTTATCAACTCTAACTTCACAGGTAAAAGATAAAGGTCTTTGGCTGACTACTTATAAAGATGTCCCTATCTATAGGAGGAATGTGATATTACCAAGCATGTTTCCTTCTAATCAAACCTGCGGAGGGAGACCAGTGTCATATGATGGTGCTCAAGAGGATGTAGAAGTACTTGGTAGTACTACTGGGAAGGAGAATGTTACCAATCTGAGAATGAGAGATCAGGATTATAAAAGCAAAGAACATGAAACTCACTGTGGGAACTTGCAAAATAATAAAATGCAGACTGACACTGGTGAAACTGCAAATAAACTGCAGGAAGTTTCCAGCAACAAAAGTCCAGCTGCTGAGGAACTAGATGGTGATTCCAAAGTAGAAGTTTCAGGTTTTCCGCTTGAGCGCTGCTTGAGGATACTTCCTCATGATCAGAACAGTGGAGCATTTTTCATTGCTGTTCTTCAGAAGCTATCACATTTGCATGGTAATTCAGGTCTAATTACTCGCTCTGTCCTATAATGTTCTCTCAGAATAGCATCTTTTAGCATATTTTTTTGCTTTGTTGCATGATTGCCATTACAAAAGTGAGTTTGCTTGACCATTGTTTCTTCTTGCACCTCTTCCAGCCAGTCATATAAAGCAGTCAAATAATATTAGGAATAAGGTATCAACAACTGTGGATTTTATCCATAAAGATGAACACGAGGCAGAGATAAAGCCATCTGAAGATCTACATCACCAAGCTGTTGCTGAAGCAGCTTCCAGTGCCAAGTTAACAGCTGATCAGTCAAAAGAAAATTCAAAAACTAATAGTATGTGTTCTGAAGTTACGAACTCAGAGGAAGTGGTTGTATGTGATGATGGGGAGACTGGCCAAGTGGGAAAGAAAGATGTAAAGGGAAAGTTACAGATACAGGGCAGGTGGAGAGGGGTTGATCCTGTTGTACTTTTCACGGATGAAACTACTATTAATAGTATAAGATCCTTCTACGGTATCAATGAATGTTTTGCCCTTGATGGTCACCTTGTGACTCGAAATAGTGATGCTAATCATGTGAAGAGGATTTATTATATATCAAAATCAGTCCATGATGTCCTCCAGCTAAACTTCAGGGTCGGGCAACGGCTTAAGATAACGTCTCTTGGCCTTAAGATTTTTGTAAGTGTTACTTTCCCATGCACATATTTTCTCCTTTTCCTTCTGAAGTGTATATCAGATTCTACAATACCTTAATATAATTATAGCTGTCTATCAAACTTTTGAACTAAATTTTACCATTCTAGCAAATAGCCTACTGTGTTTATGTTGCAGCCCTGATGCACTGGTTCATCATGGCACTTGTGCCTGTTCCTCTGAAATTATCCATAAATAGAACTGAAACATTTGACTCAAATTTTGAGTTGTTATATATTGTTGTAGATGCTAGCTAATTGACTCTGATGTTATATTTAATATAAAGCTTGGAAATAGATGTTGCTCTGTTATGGAAGTGTATCCTTACATCCGCCTGTGTCATAAAACCTGTGCAATTGATTATGTTTGTCAGTTAATCAACTAAAACTATAGTTTACCTCCTGTAGGCTTTGTAATAATGTTATATTAAATCCCATAATATGGTTTAATTTAGTGCTTCTTTCATAGTTCTTCTTCAGAGGACAGAAGTAGTGCATTAATTTGTTGACATGCAAATGCTGGTTTGACTGCCTTGCATTCTTACTGACTTGTGCCACTGCTGTTGTGTGGGTAGTGGGCAATGAGAGGTCTCCTTTTGTATGCAATCCTTCTCACCCCAAAACATTGCCCTTTTTCCAAGTAGCACTAAGTTTTTCATCTTATCATTTTGCATATTACCCTTGGATGGCACTGTACTTTTGTTTTAGTTTTCCTTTTCAAAAAAATGACCTTATGGATTGGTTATGGGCTTGTGTTGAATTTAGAAAAATATCAACCCAGGAATTCGCTTAACTCTGTCAATTGTTTTGGTCTCTTTCTCTCTCTCGCTTTCTCTTTCTTTTCGGTGAAACTTGATTCAAAAGATGGGACTGTTAACAAAGAAAGATAGAGATATGGGTACTCTGTCTCTGACTGGAAAAGGAGAAAAACAATGTGCATTCTAGTATGTGATTTTTTGTATTTTATATGATGTTGATGAGACTGTTATTTCTTTTCTTATGTGGTTAGTCTGCTCTTTTTGGGTTTTGTGTTTCGGGAACCTGCCAGATGGGTATGTCATGTCATTTGGATTCTACATGTCATATATTTGTGGAACTAAGTGTCTTGTTGGTATTATATTGGGATTTTTTGCCTGTTACATAATGTCTCTTGGTGCTGCACTTTGATTTACCTTCATCAGTAGATTTTTTTTTCCCCTTCCCGCTTTCACTATCTCAGTTAAATGAATTGCATGTGTTCCGGTCATCTTGTTCTCACCTAAAAAGAAAAAGAAAAGGGAAAAAGTTTATACCTTGATAACTTTATCATCTATTCCACATTCTAAATTTCACTCCCAGACTTACCACATTTAATTTTTTTTATGGAATAATTCTGCTGCATTTTTTTTTGTAAGTCTCAATGATTTTTTGCACATAACAATTTTGTTCGGCAAAATGCTCTGCAGAAACTGTGCGATTTATTATATTCTAATTAATGGAAAATCTAAATTTAATGTGTGTGTGTGTGTGTGTCCCGAAATAACAATCTCCAAATATTTGAATCATCATTAATTCTCTTATTGTAGGGAATGTTGTTGCAAACATGCATTGTGCACATGCATGTTTGCTAGTATATCATAAAATCATGCATATGGACAGCAGAAGGTAATTTATAATAAATAAACCTAGCATCATATGGACATCATAGGAAGCAAATACCACATAGAGATATATAGAGAGAGAGTTTCAGGTGTATATTAGTTGTAAAAGATCTCCACTATATAGCTTTTATACTTGAGTGCCGGACCATGGCTAAAATTTAAAAGATGTACTCGAACAAAAATCGACATACTTTTTGTGCCTAGGCTCAAATAAGTTTCCTTTGCTTGTGTTCAATCCATGGAGGAGTTAACAATGCTTTGATATTTATAAACAAATTTTCAACTAATTCTATTTGTCCCTAAAATCTTGATATAACTATGATGTTTGAGCCATTACGGCAGCTGGTTTCATGTGATTACATATTCTCTATGATCAAATCAGGAGAGACAAAAACCAAAGGATGGCTCATCACCATGTTCATTCCGATTATCATCAGAAGGATTACCATTGCTGCTTCCATACATCAGCAAACAGATCTTGTGTGCATCCTTAGTGGACTTTCAGCACCTTCTACAGTACAGGACCATCAAATTTGCAGATTTCGTTGATGCCAGCTTTGGTGAGAAGGCTTCAAATTTGATGTCAGGTTGCTGTGTGGTGGTGCTTAATGAAGGTGACTATCATATGCCTCATATATGCTCATTGCTTGACAATCTTTGAAATATTTGAGTAATTGGATTAGCACTTTCTCTTCACGAGGAAAAGATTGTGCTCTGGTTGCAGGAAATCAAATAACAGATAATATTGTGGCAGATGCCTCGACAATTGCCATTGTTTGCTGGAAAGGCAAGACGAATGTGAGCGTCTTAGTCTCGCCATTGGATGCTAAAGAACTACTTGAAAGGCTAGCTGTGCGTTTTGGAAGTGATAGAGGCACATTGTTGGAAGAAAATGAGACCAATTCAGAGATTGATACATCAAAAAACTGTGAGGATGCTGAATCGACAGATGGCTTTGAGATGGTTGATCAGGAAGGTTTTTGAGCAAGAAGTGATTAGACAAATAATAATGAGGCAATATAAAGATTTTGGTTTCAGCGAGCCACTACTATAGGTATGTAATCCTGGTTTGTTTATGTTTTTACATGAAATTTTATTTCTTTGCAGACAATTGAAAGCAAAGCGTAAGACCCGTACCATATATATGTTAGCCGCTCTGATCATAATTTTAGATTCTTTGGTCTTTGTTGGTTTGTAGAGCTTTCAATCTTGGTCTTGACTCCGAAATGGGGCAATGAAGAAGATTTTGGCTTGTGTAAACGGTTATTCAATTAGTCAGTAAATGAGCTGGGTTCTTCATACGATGTAACTTTGTCTACTTATTTAGCAACTTGTTTTTCGTACAGGGGGTGCTTACATTTTTAATTGTTAGATGTTAATTGAAAGTATTGTCTATATATATATATATACACACACACACACACAAGATAGTTTGGGATCCAATCGATATTGGATTCAGCTCGATCGAATCTCAGTTCATATCCGATCGGATTTTCGATATTTTGATCAGCATGAATCTCTAAAAATAGACATATGAAAAGACATGCTTGCTGAAAAAAATAGGCGTGTGCCTGCGTCTGAAAAAAAATTCAGAAAAAAAAAATGGCTTGCTTGAAAAAATATATATATAAAACATATATATAAAAAAGAAAGAGGTGCCTTTATGTTTTTTTTTTTCGACATAAGTTTTTTTTTTTTTGTTTTTTTTTGGAGTAAGCATGTTTTTTCATGTGTCTGTTTTTGAAGATGTATGTTGATTGAACGGTCGGAGATTTAATCTGATATGGATTGAGATCCGATCGAGCGAAGTTCAGTCTATTCTCTCTCTTTCTCTCTCTCTTTATATATATATATATTATATATATATATATATATATATATATATATATAATAATTTTCTAATATAGTGTTGTTTTGTTGTTATTATTTCTTCCTGATCCAATGGATGATAATGGCTTTTATGGACTCTAACAAAAGTGTAGTTAAATAACAGCCTTGCAGGTCCGGCAACAGTATCTGCCTTGCAGGTCCGGCAACAGTATCTCTGAGGGAGTTGTTAGGGAGTTGTTGGCTATTAAAACGTTGCAATTTGGATTAGGTTCATTGGTTATCGGACCACTTGATGGTCCACGGTGGTCCGATAACTGGGAGCCCTTGGATCACGTCGCATGCTGTGATATGATTGTGAGGAAAACAAAAAAAACAAAAACCCAAATAAAAAGACAATAAGGCCCTATTTCGAGAAGAAAAAAAAAAAGGAATTGGGTTTTGGTTCCGCTCCTCTGCCCCTCCATCTCGCTCTCCTTGGTTTCCTCTCAAATTTTAAAAACCTAACCTCTTATCCCTGATGAACCCCATCAGTTTGTGAATGCCCGTCCCTTCGCTGGCCATAGGAGCTGTTCTAAGATCACGGGAGCCATTCCCTTCCTCTAAACCTGCTGGAGTACCCTCATTGGTCTTGTATTTCTAGGCGAGATCGGAGGAGGGAGAACCAATGTTTGGGATTCGTTTTGTTCCAAAGGCCCCTTGTGCGAATTATAGCTTGTATTTGGTCTTTATTCTTTGGATTTACTAGAAGGATGCAGTTTTAAGTTAATCTTTTGCATCAAGATTGATTGATGACTAATGTTTGTACTAATTAGGGTTTAGTGGGTTCTTAGGTCCTCTATTCACATCCAAACCATTTCTTCCTTCTTAATGCTTCTGGTTGTTTATTCACTTGATCGCATATTTTGTTTAGAGGAGTTGGGCTGTGGAATGGGAGAGTTCCATGTCCACTTTGATTTCAAAAGGAAACAGAAATGCCTCAGTCCCTTATAATCCAAATTGGAATCTCACTTGGTCTGCAAATTCTATTCCGATTCTTATTCTGATCACAAATCAAATACACCAGAGATCATAACCATTCCAATTCCGATCGGACCCTAAATTTCTTAGACCATGCATCTCTCTTTTGGAACAAATCTGCGCAGAAGGTTCTCCAAAACCATGAGTTCGTGGCATTGGATATGGAAACCTTCACGAGATACCGGCTCAACTCAACATTCGAGCAAATACCAGAATTTTTTGAATCTCCCGCAATTCTGGACTTCCAATAAGTTCACGTTCCTTTGCCCGATATTGTTAAAATTAAATTTTGTATCGCTTCTGCTCTAGCCACTCAGCATGTTCAAGGCTAGTCTCCAAAATCGCATTTAGAATGCCAATTAAGTCAATATTTATTTCTAATGTTGTCATTTCATTGATGAGGAGGTGGCGAATATAGTTTCCATAAACTTTGATTCATTTCCTTTCTTTTGGAGCAAGACTTTTTCAAGTCTAGACCTGAGCCACCTGATTAGAATTGGCATTGGGACTTTCTTATGGCAGCGAGAGAATTGGAATACAACGGTTTCGTGAGGGTGAATCATGTTGAAAATTTTGAAGCATGGCAAAGGATTGTGGAGGATTAGTCAAATTATCTCCTCATTGGAAACCAAAGAAAATTATTTCCACCATGTGGAAGAACAAATCATCCACCCTACCCCGCCCGCTACGTGGGACAACTCGTGATTTCAGCTCGGAAAACGTCATGCCAACAACTTCCTACCCAAATCTTTGAGTGTTGCAGGAAACAAGTGTTTCTAGTGGCATCGCGATGGAATCCAAGGAGCTCTACTCGGCACATCAACATCGTCATTCCCTTCAACGTTAGAGACAGGTTAACTTCAACTCTCTGATGGGACTTTTATGTCAATGCCGTCCTTCTAAAGAGTCCTCTACCATCTCTTTCGATGACTTTCTCAACTAAGGTGATTCGTCCCGACACATGCGGCAAAAGTTGTTATATCGTCAAAGGTCAAGATCTCTATGGTTGGGCTACAAGAACCAGAGCCTTAAAATTGAAAACAGGAAAGACAGATGTGAACTCTGCAATGGCAGTGACGAGTCCTTTGATCATCTCCTCATCCAATGCAACCTCACGGACCAACCACGATCCACCATCTTAGCAAAGTTCAATCTTCAATATTTCAATGCTCTGGACTAATTGAAGAGCCGATAACATTTCAAAAGCCATGCCGAGTTTCCGACGGGTTGCGTGCTGTCGTAGCTTAGACATGTTGAAAAGAGATGAACAACAAGGCCTCACCTCATCAAGTCACCGGTCTTGTCTTAGTTCCATATATCTACGCAATTGCGATTGGTTCCTCTTCATGTTTCACGATATTGTAGGACTAACTAGTAGTTGATGTTTTCACTCTTTTCTTCTCCTTGGATACAATTTAGGTGGCTTAAAAGGACCGAATCATCTAGGCAATAGAAATAAAGTTTTATGGGCAAAAGTCTACGGAGTGCAGCACCGGGTCGGACTTGTAAGGGCTTTCTCATTATACTGCCATGAAGTTGCTGGAATGTAGAATAGAATGTTGGTCCGTTCCATTGAAGCTTCAACGATAAATGCCGGTCGCCTCAACAAATGCTTCACAATGACCGAGAAATTCCAACCATTGAAGGTTTAATTGGGACATGTTCATTGTGATCTCACCCTCTCTTGCAGCTGCGTTAGCGTCCGGTTACGAGGATGCCATAATGGATTTCAATTCTGGAGACCCCGTGGGGTCAATGGTAAGAACCAGTCAACCCCACGTACCAGCAAATACTAGCATCATTGAGCAGACTTTTCCTTGCTTGCCTGTCTCGAAATCTACCATGCATGATTCGCTTAGTTAGTCCATGTTCCAATCCAACTGCAAGGAAAAAAATTGGGCTTGAGGCTACCTGGAGTGGCCAGAGTCTTCTCTCTTGCTTCCATACTTCTCATTCATATAATCATAACTTGTCTTGTAGTTAATAAGGTGATGTCAGTCATTTGATTGGGTAACGGTGATATGTACGAGTAAAAAATTTCTATGGGCCACCCATCATTCACACACAAAATGTTGCTTAGCATCGACATGGCTGGTAATGAATCAACCAACCCCATAAACTCTGAACCAACAACCTCTTCTACTCGCACCAATCCCCAATTGCCACAAAGCAGCAGAAACTTTTGGGTACCCCACAAATTAATGGAAGTGGGAGTATTATGCCTAATGCCTTATTAATTAGTACCCAATCATTCATCTGAGAATGTCTAACCAACGAGTCAAATGCTCGTACCATTATTTGTTTTTTTGGTTGGTAAATATAATGGTAGCTCAAATACTTGTAGTTTTAACCACTCGTCACGTTTGTAACTAATACATATTTGTGCCCAACCTATGGGAAAGTCCAAATGGAGGCTTAAAAAAATCAAAGTTTGGTTCTGAAAATGGCTCTATTATTTTGTCTGATGCTTTAATTGATGTCGACCGATGAACTCACCGAAAATGAAGAAATGAGAGAGAGTGATGGATATCTTGCAAGTCTAAGGAACCTGAATGTTGGAGAAGAGAACTTAATTAATTGCCAGGAAAGACACAAGGCGGCTTGAATTAAGTCTATATGAAGGCGCCGGCATTCTCTGATAAAAAAGAATCAAATCTAGTAACCTTAGAGCTGTTAGGCATTAAAAGTGTTAAAAATATATTAGAATTGAATTCTGTACAAGAGAGATCAATATCTGGATGTTTTACGGTTTTCAAGATTTAATTCAGAGAACCATCTGAGATCCTATCTGAATGGTATAGCTACTCCATCCTAGATTAGCCAATCCACCCAGCAAAAGTAAGGAAGGGCAATGGTAAGAGTAGACAAAAGGAAAGCCAAAGCCCACATAATTCACTCCATTCTTATTTTAAACCAAGTCAATCAAAAAATTGGTCCACTGTTGATTCATGATCGGTCCATCGAGGATCCAGTCAGATGACTGTTCTTCTCTCTTTTTTCTCTAATTAACCAGATAGTTCGTAGGATAAGACCTTATGGTAAGTGCTAAGTTATAATATAATAATGTGTCCTACCCATCGGGAAACATAATCAAAAACATCAATTAAGCCAAAACCTGAAACAAGAGCTCCATGTTTGATATTACTCACTACTTTTTGAAATTAGTGGGAGCCAATTCAAATTGAGCCACTGCCACTAACGCAACCATCTAGCCATTGAATTCCAAAATTAAACAAAGGATAATTTAATAAATATTTAGGAAACCAGTCTATAATATTTGTGGACTAGTTCTTCGAAAGATGAAAATATTCCAAATCTGACTAACTTGGGACTCTAAATGAAGCATCCTTTCGATGATTATCCATCATCTATCATCATCATCATCATCCCTCATTGAATGCATCTTGTGACTAGAAAAGTAATATCCTCAATTTTGGATTATTCGTTGTCTACGATCAAATTCTATATTGCACGATCAAAGTCATTGAACCATCTCTAATGAAAATTTTAGATATCTTCAATTTCCACCTGGCCCATTTACATTCCTATTCGATGCAAAAATATTTTCTAAATAATAGAAGCATATTTTTTGTTTACAATGAAAGCTTAGAGACCCCACAAGTGAACCTCCAAAGTGGGAAAAAAAAGGGATCATTCTTAATATATTTTCTACCTTTGATGTAATATAATTGAAAACCTCGTATGAGCACATTAAATCAGAAGATCCATATATATGCTATTTCTCACTGCTTTCTAGAATCATTAGCCGATGCACTCTCATCGGCATAATCATTTGATAAATGACTTGTACAAAATAATAATAAAAAGATATTTAATAAATACTTATAAGTATAACTATGATATCATATAATTCTAAGATTTCCAGCTTTCAAGAGGATTTGTCGACTTAATTTTCCATAGTCTTAGCATTTAAATATGGAAAGGGTCCAAATCCGACCCACTTGTGATCCTATATGAAACATCCACTCAATGTTTCTTCGTTGCCAACCATCATCTTAAATCTAGATCTTTTTTTTTTTCTTTTCTTTTTGATACAACATTTAAAACCCTTTTTAAATGCATCTTTGGATGAGAGGTTAATGGACTAGATCAAATTTTATATCATCCAGACTACGTCTTTATGAGAATCCATATCTACACGTGTTTAGTTCATATCGTTATATATCAAAAAAATCTTAATTATTTATATAAGACTAAAAAAATTAAATAACATTTTTTAGTTAGTCTTTTGAAATGAGATCCTATATTATCACAACTATGAAGTTGCTCTAATGAACATTTAAGATATCCTTTCTTTAAATCTAATAATTCATTAAATCTCTATTTGAAACACAATAATATTTTTCAAAGCATGCTCTTTCAATCTTTTTGTTCACTACATAAGCATCCTCAGGAGCCTCTCCAAAAGCCATCATCAAAATATGGGTCATGCTAGATTATTTTAGGCTAGTAGTCCTCCATAATCCTTGCCATGACCACCACGTTAATTCCATTGAGTGGCAACAGTTCACATTTTTGAATCTTTGTTCCACTAAGAAATTATCTTAGCGTCAATCTTAGCAATGGTTTATTCCATCTCCAAAAAAATACGAAAGCATCGACTCGTTTTGGCTTCACGTGACATTGATAAAAAATCATCATGGAATCACACATAAGACAAATTCTACCCAAAAATTATTGATAAGAAATAAATATAAAATAACGACCAAGTATAAGAACGGTACTTTTCCAACATCCCACTGCCCAAGGGTCTTGTTTTCTTTTTTTTGTCTGGTTTAACCACTCTGTGAAAGCTATGTTCCTTATCCTTATTAATAAAATATTAAAGAGACTTAATACTAAAAGACAAAAGCGAGGAGAGGGTCCCACTCCCAACTAAAGGGCCAAAATCCCTCCATGTCATAAATCTGAAGTGCAATTTAGGTAATGAGATATGTAAAATATTGAGATTGGCAAGATTGTTGGAAGCACTTTGATGCCAAGTTTATGGGATACTACAGTGACTCATTCTCCCCATAATGGTTGTTGGCTTTCAAAGACAATCTAGTTAGAGAAAAAGAATCAGAAATCAAAGAAAAAAAAGCATATATACAGCCAAATATTTGAAAAAAAAATCATTGAAAGAAAATAAAATATAATGCAAACTATTGGTTAAATTTGGCCATTTTAATTTTCAAAATCATTGTCTTATCTATCGTCTTTTGGGAATTTCAGATTTTTTAGATGCTGTTTAGTTTTTGAAATGTTAAAGTTTAAAAAAATAAAAATAATAAGGAGCAGGAACCTTGAAATATCTACTTAACTCAACTAATTAAGCCTTAGTCTCAAATGAGTTAGGGTCAACTAGTACTAAAGTATATTTGAATTAAAAATTTGCAATCTCGGAGTGATTTTAGGAATTTCTATTGTAAAAATAGACACTTAATAGCTAGTGAAGCAGAACCTGCATTTATAAAAGAGAGAAAAAAACTCATTAAATATTATGATTGCCATGTACATCCGTACCCCAAATGCGTTCTTAAGTATCCATGGGAGAGGCAACATTATTAATCAATAGGAATGCTAACTCTAAACAAAAGATAGTATCATTACTTTATAATTTGTAAGCTTTTGAGTAACTCGTATCTTTCTTCAGAAAAAAAAAATCTCATAAAAATCTTTTCTCATATCACAAAATTGATGAATCATCGAATTATTCTTAATTTATATAATTTTAGAATTTCTCAATAATTCGTGAGATATTGTTACTATTATCCTACTTAGCAGTGCTAAAGGACAAGATGGTCTCAAGCTATTTTACCCATAAAAAAGAAATTTCCTCGGCTATGCCGAGTAGAGGGGTTTTAATTTTGGTTTCCATTGGATAGCTAGCTGTTAAAGGCCAGGTTAATTTAAAAAACCACAGCAAATATGATTCAAAAATGGGTTTTATGACAGTGCTATAAGGCATTTTGTAAATTTAGCTCTACCACCATTTATCTTGGGAAGGCAGCACTGCGATGTTTAACTCATGGAGATAGGAGAGTAGTTTGATCGAAGTCCAGGGCCTAGAATATCTAAGTACATGTTTACTTAGAGAACCCTCACTTTTTTTCCCCTTTTTTTTTGGCTTACAAACTTAAGGTGTTTCGAGCAACCATAGTGTAGTTTTACCGTCTCAATTAGTATATAATAAAATAATAAGACAGCTGCATTGGGAAAACCAACACGCAAGCCCAATGGAGAAATCTTATGTTTCTATCCTAGATTTGCTTATACCATTTGTTTATAAAGTTTGGCAAATTTATAAAAGATATGGAGACCTAGTTAAAGTAAACGTTTATGCTCTTAAAACTCATTTACGAGTTGCCCATCGTTTGTCATTGTCTAAGGCGCCCAGTCCAAGTGTCGGTACCTACCTTCGCTGAATTCAAGGTTCTAATTTCTTCGCAAGTCTTTGATATTTCTATTAACAAATATATTGTGACATGATGCATGCCTATAACATGCCTTGTTGCTCACGGAGTCATGGCTAAGTTTTATCAAAAAAAAAAAAAATAGAAAAAAAAAATTAAAATTGAAACTTTAAAGATATTTCTATATGCCATAAAAAAAATTAGATTTTTTTTATATTTCTTAAAAATATGAAAATTTAATTATCGATAATATATAAAAATAATGTAAAAATATCAAAAACAATATTTGTAGTATTTTATTTTATAACAGCACTTTAAGAGGCCGGTAATAATAACTTTTACTGTCGTGTGTTTAAGGTTAGATGTCCTATTCGAGTTGTACGATAGACAATAACATCCGCTTAAATCTTTTGACATCTCCGATGACGTACTCGGCATCGAATTTGACGAAGAGCATATTTTGTACAGCTAGAAAAGCCTTTAGACTTTGAATCCTTTTATTTTTGGTAGAAAAACTTAGGTTTATGCAACAAACCAAGTCTTCATAAGATGCAACCCAACCCGGCTATTGTGGCATCCAGTCTGGTCAATATCTTGCTCGAAGCCACTGATGTATTAAAAAAAATAATTTCATATTCTACGTAGTAGAAAGCGGAAGTTGTCGACTCCTTCTATCATTATTTTGTGTTAAATTATTATGTATTAACAAGGGTAGGAGGGTCACCATTCATTGCATAGCTGAAAAAATAAATAAGTTACTTACGTCCAATAAAACATTTGGATAAGCATCTTTCACACCCCATTCAGCCATTAAGACACCAACCTATTCACAGATGTGCTCTTATAACTGCTCAATTTGAATCTGTACATATCCCTACTAAAATCTTATACAGATAAATAAAGTCTCAAATTTACAGCATGCACCGGCATCAGCATCAGGATTGATGTAATCCTTCATTTCATATTAAGCTAAAATTTTGAGTTGATCACTTTGATTTTTATATTCTTTTTTCATGTTTTTCAAATATTTCTTCGTGCTATTTAATGTATCATACGTAATTTTTTTTTTTTCTGCATGGTGAAAAAGTTATTCAAATCGAGTGCTCGAGAAAATAACCTTCAAGATAACTTTCCATCAAAAATATTAAAATATATTTAACATCCTTCAAAATAATATTAAAATTTTTTTTCTAGATAATGCAGCTGATCCTCAATAATATATTATTGGTTGGATCAAATTCCGAACATGAACCAATGTCCATAAAGATAGATAAAAAAAAAAAAGAAAAAAAAATAATATAAATATATAATTAATTTATGATTGGACCGATCCATCAATTTAATGTTGAACAAAATCTAGCAAAAAAATTTCATCATCGCGCCAACGTGGTGGTAGGAATTAGCGCAGCATAGCTAATGATCACCTATTCTTTTATTATTTATTAATATTTTTAATGTGAATGGGAAATGGAAACCCACCCAGTATTTATTACTTGAAGCGAGATACATTCGTGCACTGCTACCATGGCGGGCCACTTACAAAATGATCCACGCTGGCAGAATCTTCCAGCGGAGTAACGTAATGGATCGGACTTTCTTTAATACCAATCACCGACTTTCCCATAGAAATCTGTGAACTGAGGGGTGACGTGAAGGATAATCTCTCTAACATTTTTCTGTCAAAATATAATCCGATGCATCCTATTTTTCAATGTTGGCCTTAATTTCTTACCTGACTCTTTTTTTGGTTTATAATAATGATGGTTTAAGATGTCCTTACTACAGAGTCTGCAGCGTTTCATAAGAAGGTCAAAGTTTTCTAATGACTTTCTTTTTTTTGGTAAGGCGTAGCTAATGGCTTTCTTTGAAAAATAAGTTGCACATGAGAGAATTTCTTAGCCAAAAAAAGCTTGATAGGTGAGTACAGGCTAAGCATTTTGTGGATCCAATGTTCCATCCATCAATCATCCATCCTTAAGATATCCATTCACGAGGAATATCTAGTATGCCATCAGGATTTAATTAAAATTGATGGGGTTGCCAATGATCGAACCATCACCATTTGTAGACTGATTGGAGATGCAACAACTGCTAGATGTTGATGAAAAGATCATGGAATCAATTATTTGCTTCAATTTATTGGAAATTTTGGCAGGAGAGAAATGAGAGGCTTTTCCTTCGAAGGAGTTGCTCTGTCTACTTAGTTCTTCGAAAGATTCTTCACTCATTTATTTGCAGGAGCATTGTTGCTCTACAAAAACGAAGGATTGTCACCAATGGCTTTAGAATAACCTTGCATTATCCTTGATGCCCACAATGTCCCATTGAGCTTTCCTCCTGGATCCTTGTTGCCATCCTCATTCCATTAGCCCTCTTGACCGTACCCTTCATGACTCATCTCTCCAGATTTCTTGTAAAAACTTCCTTATTTAATTAATAGAGAGTGGGGAGCTCCTTGCTTCCTCTAATTTTCCATAATATATATATATATGTTGTAACTTAAATAATAGGAAAAGGAAGGGAAACTCGCATGGAGATCTAGAATCATGGAATTGCCGTTCGGGATTAACACCTGGGAAAGCACCGCATGGAATTTCTCCAAAAGATCAAGTGCTACACTGGGCTATGGCCAGCTCATAGCACTAAGTAAATATTAACAAATTATCAAGAGAAAAGGCTTTATCTTTCCAAGCAGCCAGATTAATGGTCAACCAGGGGTGTGATCAGACATAATATCTACCAAGGCAATTATTTGGTCATGATCAAAAAAGAAAAAAAGAAAAAAAGATTAATCCTTCAAGTGCAATCCATGAACAAGAGTTTAATTTCTTATATAGATACAATTAGATATTGTAAACCATTTTAATTTGCATTAGCCACTTAAATTGAAATCAGGAAAACCAAAATAATCCTCTAAGTTTTGAATTATATATAGAAAGATAAATCCATCATCAACTAGAATCAAGCTAACAGGTTCTAGTCGCCATGCCTCTCCTCGAAGCATTACATGAAGCAACTTTGTGACATCTCAATATCAATTCGGAAACATTTGGAACATATATAAATAGCAGTGTGCATAGCTTGTCACAATGTTGAAGCATCTAAAAGTTTTGCTTGGTGTTGACTACAGATGAAAATCCAAATATATATGAAGAGAGGATCAAGGATGGTTTAGCAAACTCCAATGTTCTATTTTAGAATAATTTGTAATGATGTAAACAAGATGCAAACAAGCTAAGCCGAGCGATATATTTCTCAGAATTAATTTGTTCATCATATGAGAATGCTTATTAAACTCGGTTCAAGTCCAAGTGGCTAAAAGTGCTCCTTTATGAGTTCTTAGCCAAGCTACTTACAGGGACGAGCCAAGTTTTATTTATTCTTTGAAATGTTTAAATTTGGCTCGTTTATGAGCCAAGCTTCAATCCCTGTTTGAGCAAGCTTATTTTGTAGCATGGTGGAGCCATCAACAAGCTTAAGCTAAAACCATGTTGCTCATAAACAAGTTGGATACCTTGCAGCTCAAAATATAAAAAGTCACATATCGATTTCATGCAATTTCTTTTATCAACCAGTCGATATTTTATAATTTCGAACTACCTTAACAGACTACATTGCATCACATTTTAGTGCAGCCAATATACATGTATCGCAGATCCTTTTTGAAATAGTTATTTCACGTGATAACAAAATTAGCGGTTCCTGCTGTCCAACTCAATTCTACGCTAGGTTTTCTTGAAATAATATGACAGCATTATTAGCTGTCGAAGCACAAAATCCTAATATCAGTGTTCACAGTACAAAACATTATACAATCTACCGACAATAGCATTCGAATTTTAAAGTAAAAAAGTGTTTCAGTTGAAACAACTAAAAATGACAAATTATTATTAATTTATTACATAATGGCCGTCGTGATGGGTTTATGGTTAAATATAGCAACTTCTTTTAAAACTCCTATTTTGTCTCCATCATTATAGGAGAGCTCAAAAAACCATTCAAATGGTTGTTGTAGCGTCGTGACAACAATTATTTCAAACCTTGGCCTAATTTTACCAAATTTATACCAGTTTGCATCAAACAAAGTATCGAGAAGGCCCTTCACATCTCATCTTAACGTAAGAAGTTCGAAACCTATTACTTAAGTTTGTGTGTGTGCGTCCGCGTATATAATTCCACCTAGTTTAACTTCTTTATATTGGGGTTTGGCTTCATAGGTATAATTAACACACCAAATCTGAAATGGTGGTCCTTAGAAACATCAAACAATGGTCACAGCCAAAATTCTCACAAGCCAATGATGGCTCGGTTATATTCTCTCGCAAGTCGCAATGCATCATTCTTCGTCAATAACGACGGACACGTGAAGCGGAAAAAGATATCATAAATACCCCCAACCTACCTCCGTTAACAGCAAATTTTCCAGACTGGTCTGCGCGCGCTTTCGTCGTAACGCGAAGCCTGTCGCAGTGTGCCCATCATCACGTTACGTCTGAAAGCATTATAATGGATATAGACATTTGAACCGTTCTCGTTTGCAAGTTGGCCGACCTGTTATAAAGACGTGGCAGAATAATAATTAGTCAGCGTTACGTGTCCACGTCCACGTGGAATGTAGATATACCCCGAAGATGCTTGGCCACGAAGGTGAAAAAATAAATTCAACGTAAGAACTTATCTAGATCATCTCAGTTAAAAGCAAGGATGCCTACTCAGCTATCTAAAAGGAGCATGATGATTTAATTTGCCCAGAACGATTTCACATAGATTTGGAGATCGGTGAATTTTCCGGTGGATCTAGTTGGAGAAGGCTAAGGTTCTCGAAGGGAGAGGACTACTAAATCACCATAACGTGAATTGTGATCTTTGCCATGATGACAACGTTCATTCTAAAATACCTACCAAAAAAGAAAAGAAAAAGGCATAGTTTTGGATCGCTGTTGGTCAAATAATTAATCCAATTGCAAGGCGAATCCTTTACAATGAACCACGGGTATCATCCGAGATCCACCTGCCCGTCCTCCTTATCGGACTTTAGGAAAAAAAAATTAATGGTCCCCACTTTTGGCACGTTTTGAGGACCTCCACGTCTATTTATTCGGCCTCTCTTGCACCTCTTGAAGCACCAGCTAGCGAAAGCTATCATGGCCTCTCCCCCACAGGTGCCGAGATGGACTCCAAGCCCAAGCCCACCAAAGCATCTCCACCCTCGGCCGGCCGAGGAAGACGACATAGAGATGCATGGCTTCAGGACCGGCGTCGATGCTCCGGGAAGCATCGACAGGTCTTTCCCTTTCAGTGGTAACTTCAATCCTCCATCACCTTTGCACCCTCGCTTCCACAACGGCAGCCAACAAGAATTCAACGGCTTGCCGGAGGTGGAGGTGGTCAAGGTGTCCTTCGAGGAGAAGGTACCGAGTACTGGTGTAATGGTAGGCCATGAAGACCTCGAGAGCAACCGGAAAAATCGCGGCATCTTCCTCACCTGGAAAGATCTCTGGGTCTCAGCATCCGATGGCAGAGGAGGGCGCGTACCGATCCTTTGTGGTCTTAATGGTTACGCCAGGCCCGGTGAGATCCTGGCCATCATGGGACCTTCTGGTTGTGGCAAGTCTACCCTTTTAGACACGCTTGCAGGTGATTCAAATATGTATCATATTGTTATCTACGCATAAAGTTTCCACTCCATCGTGATATAGTTAATGTTAAAATTTGTTGATATATATATGTAGGAAGATTAGGATCCAACGTGAGTCAAAGTGGAGACATTCTAATCAATGGCCAGAAACAGAAGCTCGCATTTGGGACATCAGTATGAAAGCTTTTTCTTTCTTCTTACTTTTTCCTTATTTTTTTGTTTGCTAGCTAGATCTTGTTAACATCTACATTAAAAAAAAAAAAAAAAAATCTCTTAGGCTTATGTGACTCAAGACGACGTACTGATGACGACGCTCACCGTCAGAGAAGCTGTGTACTACTCGGCACAGCTCCAGCTGCCGGATTCCATGTCGAGGAAGGAGAAGAGAGAGAGGGCGGAGGAGACGATCCGGGAGATGGGTTTGGGAGGTGCGATGGATACGAGGATAGGAGGATGGGCATCCAAGGGCATCAGTGGTGGTCAGAAGAGGAGGGTGAGCATCTGCATGGAGATTCTGACCAGGCCCGAGCTGCTCTTCCTCGACGAGCCAACGAGCGGGCTCGACAGCGCTGCCTCCTTCCACGTCATGGAGAGGATAGCTAGGCTTGCCCGCCGAGAGGGGATGACGGTGGTCGCCGCCATCCACCAGCCCAGCAGTGAAGTGTTCGAGCTCTTCCATGGCCTTTGCCTTCTGGCTTACGGCAGGACGGTTTACTTTGGGCAAGCTTCCGCGACCTGCGAGGTAGGTATCCAGGTCATGCTAAGAATCTTAGCTTCCAAACCGGTTCGGCAAATATTTCAACGCAAGGGGCGGATCGCATGCTTTTTTTTATTACTTTTTCCATGGCCAGTTGAATATAGCGTCATTTTATAAGATATGATTAATTAATTGTCTTACCTTTTCTTGCGATCTTCAACTACGTGACGTTTCGGAGTAGGCAACATCAACCAGAAAGTACGGAACGCGGATCCCCTGCGGTGCCTGCAGGGCTCGTGAATGGCCATCATCAGAGGTTGGACGGCCATCAAATAACGCGTGGCATATGTCGCACGACTCATGCTCCTGCGCTCGTTATTTGTTGACCGTCCATTCTCTCATGACTGCCATCCACGACAAGTACACCGTATTCGGTGTTCGCATGGTACTGCGGACGGTCTGTCCACCGTGATGTTTTGAACAGTGGTGGGACAGGGACGGCGGGTACCTCGGGTCCCCATCTTGGACTGGGGCGCCATCCCCGATATCGGGACAGGGTGGATGGGAAAATGGATCAAGGCAGGATAGGATATCCACTCACGCTGAATATGTATGAGATGGATATCCCGTTCTATAAATAAAAAACTAGGGGGGCCCCGCCCATGATATTTAATACATCGATATTCATATTAGATTATTCGTATATTAGTAAACTAGGAATAAAATTATAAAAGTAACACATGATTCGATAAACCATAACAACGTTGGAACAAGGAAGGAGAGTAGTTTTTCCTTTCATCTAATAAGTCAATGGCAACAAATGATTGCAAATAATATAAAGCAAATCATGTAATTTTTCTTAATTATTTATATATTTTTTATGCTCAGATGAATATATATATAGATATGTATTAATGACGTGAAAATAATATATACGCCTCCTAGTCAAGGATAACCTTGTTATCTGTTTGACATGCTCGTATATGATCCCAATATATGGAATCCGCTTTAACTCGCTATTGTATATCACAAATATCACTTAAAAAACTAAGTATATGGCAGTAATTAGGCGTTGCTTGAGCATACGAAAGAACAGCAGGATAATTAAGGTGGTAACTTTTGCAGGTTTTTCCATAAAATTAAATAGAATAAAGAAAGTTCATGGGTTGCTATTTAAAGTAACGGCATGGAATCAATCGTCATATATATTCTCATGTAAAAGCCAAAGTTAGACTATCATAAGAAGAGGTTTTTTTTTTACGTGTATAGATTTTGATTCGAGGATTTTGATTAGTGTTTTGATCTCTCTTAATTTTCTCCAGTTCTTTGCTTTGAATGGCTTCCCCTGTCCACCTCTTCGAAATCCTTCGGACCATTACCTCAGGACAATCAATAAAGACTTCGAAAAGGTAGGCAGCATCGCTTCCTCCAGCCTTCTACTTGTTTAATCATCCATGGTTGGAACCCTGGTAACATTTCATCAATGTTTTCCTGTTGCCTTCCAACAGGACATCGAAGAAGGCCCCGAGGTTAACCCAGTGACCACTGCTGAGGCAATTGAGATTCTTGTGAAATCTTACAAGTCCTCCACTATTCCACAGCAAGTAGTTGAACAAATTGCAGAGATATGTGAAACGGTAATTACGCTGTCGAATCATTGATTATGTCAAAAAAGTATCTCACAGCACAGGCCCTTGTAATTTTTTCAGATAATATCTTGATCTCGTGTTCTAATTTTATTTGTTTTACCTTTTATGAGAAGGGTGGAGCTCTGGTGAAGAAAGGAAGTCAGGCTAGCTTCTTAACTCAGTCCCTGGTCCTTACAAGCAGGTCCTTCGTGAACATGTATAGAGACTTGGGCTACTACTGGTTGCGATTTGCTATTTATGTCGCACTTTGCCTTTGTGTAGGCACCATATACTATGATGTTGGCCATTCTTATGGTTCAATTCAGGTATATGTTAGCAACTCCTTTGTAAACTTGAGGCCATTTCAGTGCATTTTTACATGTAACATCATCAAATTCTGGTTTTCAAATTTCCAGGCCAGAGGTTCCATGCTCATGTTCACAGCTGCCTTCCTCACTTTTATGGCAATAGGGGGCTTTCCATCCTTTGTGGAGGACATGAAGGTTGGTTACCTTCCATGTAGATAAAATTATGCATCTGAATGAATGATGATTCCATAGTTTATCGTGCTGATTTATTAAGATCTATTTCTTCATTGCTACAATAACAACATACAAGACTTCTCATCTATTTTGGTCATTTGATTCTGTAGATCTTTGGACGAGAAAGATTGAACGGACACTATGGTGTCACCGCATTCGTGATCGCCAATACTCTTTCTGCTACTCCATACTTGGCTCTCATCTCTGTAGCACCGGGGGCCATGGCCTACTACCTGGTTGGGCTTCAGAGGAGAATAGATCACTTTGCCTACTTTGCTCTAGTGCTGTTCATGTGCATGATGCTAGTTGAGGGCCTGATGATGATCGTCGCAAGCATCGTCCCAGATTTCCTGATGGGCATCATAACCGGGGCTGGAATTCAGGGAGTGATGATGCTGAACGGCGGCTTCTTCCGGTTGCCCGACGATCTCCCGAAGCCTGTGTGGCGGTACCCCATGTACTACGTTGCCTTCCACACATATGCCAACCAAGGCTTCTACAAGAACGAGTTCTTGGGTCTAAACTTCCCCAACGACCAAGCAGGAGGGCCTCCCACCATTAGTGGTGAAGAGATCCTGAGAGATATTTGGCAAGTTGAAATGAGCTACTCCAAGTGGGTTAATCTCGCCATCTTATTCGGTATGGTCGTTCTATATCGGATCTTGTTCTTGGTGATCGTAAAGATCACCGAGAAGGTTAAGCCTACGATTAAAGCTCTATTGGTTGAGCCTCCAGTGAAATCCATCCATGTTTTGGAGCCACCATCGGCTGAACTGCGCAAGAAGAGTACTACCAGAGGCTAAAATGGTTGGCTGTGATTGAGTCTCTTTCCTACCTTACGAGAGGGAACATATACATCAGGCAGTGTATGGCAAATTCCTGTATAATTATATCTTGCATTAGTGTACTGTAGTAAATTAAGGCAGTTTTTTTTATGAATGGATTCATGTACAAGGATATGGCTTGCTCCCTTCAAGGATAACTCATGGAGTTGCACCATTTGCTGAGGCTTCTCATAAGTGTTTAACAGTCCGACAATTGGTTTCATATTGTTGTAGTTTTGGGGTAGAAATTGATTAGGCAATGTTGATGCAACATTATTAGCTCTGGGTCCGTTCCTCCAAAATTTAGGGGTTCAATTGAACCTCCAAGTCGAAACGTGGCGGCTCCGTCCTTGGAAGAACTCCTGAAAATTTCAATTCATTGTCATTACAAGAAGCATGACCCATGTTACAACTTCAAGGTGCCTGGATGATCCAAAAGATTCAGTCATTAGATTTTGAACCCACGCATATGCATCAATCCATTTTCCTTGCACTATTTCTTCTATGGAGGACCAAAATCCCGAGATCTCACCGAGTCCAGATGTAAACCCATTCAAGTCCCTCTAAGTTCTAGTTCTGTATTCTTCAAATAATCCATGTATAAACCTATGCTGAGAAGAACCAATTGTGCTGACTTGTAACATTAGCCACTAATATCACTCACTAAGGAGTTTGGCTACGTTTGGAATCAGGATGAAGGGGGTTTAGCCGCACTTTATCCTGCATAACTTAACAAACACCATGGACTTTGTTCGATCCTTTTTCTCAGAAAAACAACAAAAAATAAAAATAAAAATTCTCAAACGCTGAATTTTCGTGTACCCGACAATTTCATCAATACCTATGTATTGTCCCAATTAAACCATATTTAGCTCGTACCAAAGGTGCCATGGTACGAGCTTAATCAAGTTTAACTTGGTTTATGTCTACTTCTTTATCCCTGCATTATGAAGTTAAATAACTAATTTTTCCCTCCCATGATAATATTAATACATAATAACACGATACTAAGTGTTATCTCAGATTATCATTAATATCATATTATATATTATATATAACATAATAATATAATATATTGTATGTATTATTATCAATATGCTATAGTCTACATGACATAATATTATATAACAAAAAAAAAAAAATAGGAATAGGAAGGGCAAACTTGTCGAACTTCATAAAATCTAATCTTTTCCTCCACTTATCCTCAAATAACATGCAAGCAATATACCATCCAAACATGTAAAAGTAGACAAGTGCAATCACTAGTCCAGATTCCCACCAAACCTCATATAAACTAAACCACCTGGTATAACTTTTTTTAATCCTCAAGAAAACTATGTTGGTTTCAAACAAAGTCTAAACATCCAATTCAGGATATTGTTACGTACATGTCGAAATCCAACTTAATTTAAAAGTTTAAGACATTAGATTTTGAACTTAAATATGTTTATTGAACCTTCTTCCACATTTTTCCACGAGAGAGTAAATCACGAAGGGACCTTCAACAATATAACCATATGAGCATAATCCTTCCTAAAAAATTATATAAGCAACAAGTTACTTCTATAATCCAATTTTTTCTTAAAATCAATATTACATGTATAATGGAAACGTTTAATTGTTCAGCACGCATATATGGAAGTCTTAAATAAAAAGCTAGGAGTCCAACAGATGGCAACGGATTAAAAACAGAAAAATGCTAGGGGAGTTGGGGGGGAAAAAAAAAATGCAAGGAGAGACTAACACGTGCCCGTCCATCAGACATGACACGTCATACATATGCAATTACCATCAAAATCCCCGGCAGAGCCTCAGATTGACATCATAAAATAAGAATCGCCGGTTAAAATCTCTAACCCAAACCATGTAACCTGGGCTGGGGCGGCCCAAATAACAATTTCTCATATGAAAGCCCTAGCTCTGAGGCTAAGCCGGGCTTAGCCAGGCTCAAGCTTTCCAAAATGGAAAAACAGCAGAAAGAAATGGAAGCACGGAAAAATACGTTTTCGAAAAAAAAAAAAAAAAAGCTTTTCTATGAAAATAAGATTCCAGCATTTTATAGAAAAAAAAATTCATATAGAAAAGAAAAATTCAATTTCCAGTAGATAAAAATTAGGATATTCTTTTTTTCAAAAGTGCTCTCAAGATTTTAGATAAAACAAGATAAGATCTTTCACTTTATTAAGAATATAATAAATATTTTTTAAGTAGATGCTCAAGCAAATATAAACTATCCTGAAATATCTAATTTCTTTATTCATTCAAGGTTTTAATTTAATGCTTGAAAAGTTATTAAATAGGAGGATATATGATATAGAAAAAATTATATCATATGTTACGTGAGAAATAGTAATTATTTATGGATATATTTGTGTTATAATTAACCTCAATGAAATTGTGTTATGAATACAAGCTTGATTATATAAATACCAAAAATTAAAGATAATTTTTTTGTAAAAGTTTAATAAAATACTTTTAGAACTGTACTTTTTTAAAAAAATAAAAAAATCTATTACATATAAACTGTAGAAGCAAATTTTACATATAATATATCATTATTTATTACGATGATAAACAGTTTCAACGAAGCAAATTAGAATATAATAATAAATAAAAAAAAATATTTAAATGATTAAAAAGTTAAGGAGCAATATACGATAATAATGAAGGAGACCTTTAGCTTTATCGATGATAAATTATTCTTCTAATCTCAATCCACACCTTGATTTATAAAGGAATGTGCTCGAAGATCTCTTATTCAAAAATTATTTTTTTATAAAATCAATCAAATAATAATAATAATAATAATAATAATAATATAAATTATTTAATTTAAATTTCTTATAACTCAATGGGGCTCAATCCAAGTGCCCTAGTTTTAAAAGAAATAAATTAAATAAAAGAAAGAGAGAGAAGAGAGGCTCTCTCTCCATTCTTCTTCTTCGTTAAAATAGGGGAAGGGCTATTTTTTGAAGGCCGGCCACCTCCCAATCTAAATTTTTCTAGACACCTGAACCCTCCACTGGCCCATAAAATCTCTAAAGAGAGAAAATTTTAAAAAGACAAAGTAAAGAGAAAAATTGCTTGAGAAAAAATAGAGAGAGAAAGTGGAGAGAGAAAGTTGAGAAGGAGAGAGAGAAAGCTCTTCCTTTTTTCTTTTTCTTTTCTCTTTTTTCTTCTTTTTTTTTTTTGTTTTTAGTTTCTTGGAAAAGTAGAGGAGGCAACCGAGCCTCCTTAGGGGTGATCGCGACCCATGGTCAGCGACCCCCCACCCCTAACGATAACAGCGATCTCTCATGCCCTAACTCCAGCAAACCCCGATGATAGGCCGACTTTCGGCCGCCTGTGCACGGCCAATGGCCGGTTGGATAGGAGAAGAAAGATATTTTTTGAAGGCCGGCCACCTCTCAATCCAAGTTTTTCTAGACACCTGAACCCTCCACTGGCCCATAAAATCATTAAAGAGAGAAAATTCTAGAGAAAAAAGGTAGAGAAATAAATTTTTAGAAAAGAAAAGTAGATAGAGAAAGCTAAGAGAGGAGAGAGAAAACTCTCTCCTTTTTTCTTTTTTTTCTTTTCTTTCTCTTCTTTCTCTCTCCTTTTTTTTCTTTTTTTCTTTTTTTTCTCTTTTTTTTTTCATTTTTGGTTTCTTGGAAGAACAGAGGAGGCAACTGAGACTCCTCCTTAGGGCTGCCGATTTAATGCTTACGTGCCCCTCTATCGTCGCCCGCCTAAGAACCCCATCGTTGATCAGGAGCTCTTGTTGTCTCGGGAAAAAAAGGGAGAGAGGCTCGCCCTCTTCTCAAGATCTGGCAATCGCATAACCCAACCCTAGCCCTGTCTCGAGGAAGAAGGGGAGAGGCTGCCCTAGATTTCGCACCCCCTTCTGCAATTGCAGAACCTAGCCCTAGCCCTAACAATCGTTGTCAGGGTTCTCTTTTCTTTGGTGGTGCTCACTCGGAGGGAGATGTATGATATCTAGTCCGGAATGGAGAAGAGGAAGACTCCCAGCGGAGTCTTCCATACCCTATCTCACGAAAAAAAATTTAATTTATTTTTGCTTTGAGATTCATGTTAGGATTTAGGATTTAAGATTCGTGTTGAGCTTGACACGTGGCGCATTGGGAGGATTTTGACTTCCTAAGTTGGCAACACTATAATACTCCTTCATAGAGTATTATTATTATTATTATTATTATTATTATTATATATATATATATGATTTTATCTTAAACTCCCAAATAACTTACCTTTCAAAATATATAACATTTAATATCTAATAATATATATAATAAAATAAAGGTTTCTGCCTCCATTTAATATGTAGAATTTGAAAAAAAATGGAAGAGAGCCACATGTCTTGCATTTTCATTTAAGCTTACATATGTGGCCGCTCCAAGCCACCCACCCACGTAGAATACCGAGAAAAAATTGAGAGAAAATATAGGAGAGGATAGGGGCACTCATGATGGCCGACGAAGGTGGTGAGGAAGGTGGCGAGGTGGTAGCAATTAGGATCCACCAGATGACTCCTAGCATTGAGAAGGATGGCATCCTTGAAGAGCTCTACCATGAAGGTCTGGAACTCCACCGAGCCTAAGGCCTCTGCTTCCATGTCGACCCATTGTAGCACGCAACAACCGCCCAGAGGTAAGGCAGTAGGTGATGATGTGGAAGGTGATAAGATAGTCGACGGGGTTGGCACCGAGACCAGCAATGATGACGGGGTTGAGCTCGTGTGAGAGAGCAAGGGTAAGGACTCCATCGATAGAGCGGTGGAGGCCAAGATGAGTGAACTTATGAACAAACTAGATGGTGAAGGCCATGCCTACAAAAGCGGTGAGGATTAGGACCGGCAAAGTAGTATGACTTTCTGTTCAAGGTGGTGCTGATCGACAACTCAGATGTGGGCAAATCCAATCTTCTTTCCTGTTTCACCCTCAACGAGTTCTTCCTTGACTACAAGTCTAGCATCATCACCGAATTTACCACTAGCACCCTCCAAGTAATTTCCCTCCCTTCTTTCTTCTCATAATTTCCTTGGGTTTCTCTTTGATGTCTCTGATTGGAGGGTTCTTTTGGAGAAATTATTGCATGCACCCATCCAAGTCAACCAGGGCAAATCTTGGAGCATATGAATGATGGATAGTGAGCTACCGAGAATTGGTGAAATACAAATACAAGGGGTAACATGGCCTGTTATCAACCATGGGATTTGACGGTCCAATTGCACCTGATGCATGCAATGTTGAGACGTTCTTTTGGCTCATGAAATTAATCATATCCCATGCCATACATGGGGTTATTAGCTAGATTTTAATATAAAACTATTAAATTTTTCGTCTTCCCTTTGTTTTAATTGGATTTTCCTATATTTTTTCGATCTTATGGAGTCTTAATTAGGTGGGAGGCTTGGGGTAGCCGAATAGGGAAGCGAATGGCTAGGGTTTTGTGTTGGTATTTATATATAAAAGCTTAAAGGACATAAATATATTGCCAATCAAGTTATATTGCGAATGAGATTTGCCTTGCAGATATTGCCATGCATCCAAACGACTTTGTAAAAAACATTGCCAAATCATCTACAAGGGCTCAACATGAAAAAAATGCTAGTTGTGTACGGACCAAATGGAAATTGGCACTAAATCCAACGACCGATCGCCCCAATCACCGCGGAACCGCTAATCCCGCAAGAAAATTTCAAAACGCTTACAGCGTGTTTGTCTTTTCCACAACTCCACGTCATAAGACTCATCCTGTCTGCACCTCTATTTTCTCCCAAGCTGTTCCTTGCATCCAGGATTCAGCCTTTTCACCCAATCATATTCTCAAACGTACTCAAAACACTGCAAAGGGTTATCAAGATCCACGCGTGTTCGTGGTTCGCGTTGATGCCATTGGGCTCGACTGAGATGCACGTGTGCAACACCTACGAAAAGTGTAAGATCTTTTCTATAACGCGCTTTATTCTAGAGAAAGCAATGACCAATACGTGGGCGGGCATGGGTCCGCCAGTCGTCGGATCTTGATGGTCCGCTACAGTATCGGTCTCACCACAGGCATGAAGATGCGCGAAACAACCCTCCGATCATGCATCTTGGACCGGGATGTGCGGCCAGGGATGAATCGCAAAGCGGCTGCTCCGACGAGCTGTGGAGCTAATCTGAGGTATGAACAGGTCCATGGGGTCGGATCACTGTGATCCCTATCACCTCTTTCCTTCACGACGGAACCTCTGCCTCCCGTGAAAGGAATCCAGCAGCGAATATAGCCCCGATTCGTATGATGTATAACATATATTTATACATCAATACTGTACTTATATATCCCCGAACGGTTCTCCTCTCTTACTCTGTCTAGCATTCTCTCTCTCGAGAAAGTTTCAACCTCTCATCGTGAACCGAAAGCTTTTGGATATTTTTTGGAGCCTTCTCTAAAGCCGGAGGCGTCTCTCGTTCGCAATATATTTAATAAAGCTTAAGGTAGTGGTTAGGCGATCTAAAAGTTTGGAGTTCAAATCCTCTCCAAATGGATTTTAAATTTAAATCTCAAATCCATTCCAAACTCTATAGGATATACTAAATGAGTCCTATTAGAATTTTAGATAAAAAATTTATAAAATTTATTATTATTATTATTACTTAATATATATATATAATCTCAAATCCATTCTAAATCCTATAAGGTATGCTAAATGAGTCCAATTAGGATTCGACAAGATCGGTTATTCTAAAAAAAATCCACACAACTGCCATCCCTAGATCTAATGGATTATATGAAGTGATGCATCCAATGAAAGGATGTCCAAGCATCCAATCATACTCATCCTTTTACATCTATAAATAGAGAAAAAAAATCATACTTTTCAATAATCAAAATAACATTTCTTTTCATCCAAATAACATTAAATTAGAGAAAAGAATTAAGAGCATTAAGTGAGTTAACTCAAGTGTACCCATTAAGCACTTGAGATGAGAATTGTGTCCATATAAATGAGGATAGAAAGAGTTTGCTTCAATCAAATTTGCTGATTTTCAACATATCTAGATTTGATTAGTTCGGATTCAATCTTAATTCTCCTTGTTAGAGCGTACTTCAAGAAGAATATGAAGTGATTCATTGTATCTTGGAAGTAGACCATCATTAATTATTTACATTTGGGCAAGACGAATTCGACTATAAAAAAAGTACCTCCTATAAATGTCCCAAATCAGATAATATTAAATCTTGATTAATTTATTTATTATATATAAAGCTATTAATTAAATATCAAAGATAATATTATAATATTAAATAAGAAAGATATCTAACATGAATGGTTGCTGATAATTTGGAGAATATGCATGCAACCAGGAAGAAGTGCAGTAGCATTTTCAATCTTGTGGAATGATAAACTGGGTGACGATCTGATTGACAAGTCTGGCCCGCACAAAGGTTTTGCTCATATGAAATTTTTAGAAATTAAGGATGTCAAAATGAATCTAAATTACATTGCCGCCAATTGAAGGTGCTTTAGTGGTAGCAGCTTTACCCTAATTAAAATCATTATTATAATCTTTTGTCTGCTTTGCAAGTATGTGCCAAATGCACTAACATACCTAGAAAGAATACCATCCATGGTGATTCAATCCATACTCGGCCTAAGGAGTCCATGCATGCCGCCATATTTGCTCCTGAATGCCCCCCCCCCACTCCACCTATGGGTTAAGTTATACTATTTTTCAAGTGGATATATAATATAATAAAATATAAATATAAATGTCTCTCTCTCTCTCTCTCTCTCTCTCTCTATCTATCTATCTATCCATCTATCTATTATTTTCTTCTTTACAAGTTTTTTAATATGATATCAAAACTATCATGCACCTAGTATGATACCACAATCTCTTCTACTTTTATTGTGATCATCGTTGCTGTATTTAGAAGTCTTAAAGATCCTTATTACCGATATATGAATCCTTGTTTCATAGTAAATCATCACCTAAAAATTTTAGGCTTTTTGGTGGTTCCATAGATTCTCTATTTCTCTGTAGATCTATTGTTTCCCATTTTAGATCTTTTATCATTTTTCCTCACCGTCTCTTAGCCCCTTTCTCTCCATCTTCAATTTTACTTGCTGCCTCTAGCTCATTCACCATTCGATTCAAGGTCTCTTGCCCCTCTTCCATGCTGCTTCCGTCTGTGAGGATTATCGGCATTTGGTTACCTTCTCTTCAAGTGTTGGCCCTTACTACAATCACCATCTTCTGTATATCTTCTCACAGTCAAATCATTTAACATAGCCACAGTAACTGATATGTCAGTTTATCATATTCATGTAGACAAGCTACATCATTGTCGACCATCCATGATATCCAATCGCACTATAATTTATCCATCCGCAAAGCTTAGCATATTAGCTATTTTTCTATGTGAGTGGCACATCAATCGCTAATTAACATAATAGTCACGTCGTTAGATATATCAATTAATCATATCGGCAAATACACTATTCTATCAATTATGTCGATAGATATACCAATCTACCACGTCAGTGAGCCACATTAGTGGCTATGTTAGTCTACCATGTAGGTTAGCTATGTTAGCATTATCAGATATATCAATTCGGTACGTTAGCTTTCAAATCTATTACATCCATTTCTAAGTTGCTATATCAATGATACATTAATTTATCATATCCGATTATGAGCCGCTAAATAGGCTCATAATCTATCGCATCAGTTTCTGAGCTGCGATGCCAGCTCC
The DNA here is from genome assembly GCA_006176705.1 of Cocos nucifera. Lineage (NCBI taxonomy): Eukaryota > Viridiplantae > Streptophyta > Magnoliopsida > Arecales > Arecaceae > Cocos > Cocos nucifera. The sequence continues at coordinate 2,887,196 of QRFJ01000013.1, forward strand.
TGATGTGCCATGTCAAATTTTATGTTGTCATTTTAGCTCAATATATCAGTCTGTTATATCAACTTTGAAATTGGTACATTAACCCCCGATCTATTACAGTGGCTTCTAAGCTATTATGATAGTTCTTGATTTATTGCATTAGTTTCTATGTTGTTATGTCAGCTCTTGATCTATCACTTCAGTCTTTAAGCTGCTATTTAGCTCCTGATCTACGACCATGTCAGCTTTTGAGCTGCTACGTTAGCTCCTGATTCATCCCATGAGCTTCTAAGCTGCTAGTTCAGCTTCTAATCTATCAGCTTTCGAGCATATTTATAATTTAGTCTCCAAACTCAAGTCAGCACACACATTGAGTTTGAGGGGGGATGTTAGCACGATTTTAGGTGATCATTAAATTTTAGGGACGGCATGATTTTAGAGAGATTATATGATTTTAGGGATCATATAATTTTAGATGATCATGTAATTTCGAGGATCACATGACCACCTTATAATATTTTTATTTATTAATGTGATTCTATACCAACTTATATTATTTTTATTATATGAAGTATGTACACTAGAACACCGGTATATATAACTCTTGAGATGCGAACGTGATGAAAAAATATAAATTTCTTTCTCCCTGTCTCTCTATATCTTGTCTGCTCTCCTTCTGCAAATATTTTTATAGGTAAGTTAACCCTTGTTCAGTTTCAAGACTATTGTCGACAAAAAGCAATAAAGTTCCCAGTTTCAGAAGGCTGGTGCGCTATAGGTCTTGCTACTAAAAGATGAATAAACCCACTAGGGTGATGTGATTATTATTCGATCATGGAGTTGGAAGTTTGCCCCCAAAAGTGGCCTATGCAACCGGCATTTGATATTATTCCGTTTCTGTGTTTAGGTGAATGATGAGGAGCTTGTTTATCTCATGCTCTAGATTCTAATTAGATGTTATAACTTTGAACCGTCTTCGGAGAAAATATAATGTTCTGAAGCATGTTATGGTCTTGCAAGGATTGCCATTCTTCCCTGGAACACTTTCATGTTGGGATTTTACCCCTCTTTGTAAATATGCAACTGCAACTCGAAGAATTGTCTGGCATTTTTATAGTTAGTTGCTGTTGATTAAAATTTTTATACGTCGTTTTTTGATTTTGATGACCATTTTGTATAAAAGGATGTAGGACTACCCTATATAGATATACATGAACCTTTGAAGAAAAGGTCCCTGCTATATAAAATTAGCAGTTCAGAGGACACAAACTAAGATGGCGGTCAAACAAAAGATCGGGCATTAAGTTGTCTAACAGACGGATGTTGTCTGAAGAACAAAATGGCTTCATAGACAGATGGCTTAACAAAGTCAGCATCATGATGCTAGAGATAATGCTGTAATCCATGCCACTGCATTATCCCATTTATAGCAAAATGAGGCCGTTTGGATGTTTGGGTTTCTTGCCCTTGTAGTTATTCCTTAGGAAATTTGGTGTGGTAGATGTTGTCGGATCCAGCAATTCCAGGACCAAGGAATATGTGATTTTTGTTTAAGAAAAAAATTTCTAATTCAACGCAGATAAGGTGGATCTTTTTTAAGGTGTGGCGCGCTTCCTTCTGAAAGATAATCTAACTACCTAAACTTTTAGGTGGCCCGCATTGAGACTACTTATATAGCTTTGGCTCCTCCCTGGCACCGAGTTTGTTTACCAAGCACCAAGCCCCCACTTGCGTCTTTTCTCCGATTTATGAAAGGATTGTTTACCTACCATCCAAGCTAATTTGTCATTTGTAAGCTACTCTAGGATCCACAATGCCAAAAGAGCTGGCTCAAGAGTCTCCTTCCAGCTTTCTCTGCTTTCGGTGGACCATCACCTCTGCAGAATATATAAGAAGGGACGGCACACCAAATGTTTGATCTTCTTGGTTAAGGAAATAAAGAAAGTTATCTCTAATAAGTTTGATTTTCTTGGTGAAGGAAATAAGAGAGCAAACAAAGGCTTCGAGCATGAAAGCATAGGTTGTGGAGAATAATGCAGCCCTAGCAAGGTGAACCTATAGAATTTTATCCATTGTGGCAAGTGTTGAAAGGGAATCATCTCTCACACACCAACCAGGAGGAAAATTGAGTTTCTTGTAGTAGAAGCGGATGCATGTGATCCATGTGCCAATATATGACAAAAATGAGTAATTAATGGATGGCTATATTTCTTTATAATGGTGAAAGTAAAGGGATGTCATGATTCTACTTTAAAAACAGAAAAGATTGTGACATCATTTATCTAACGGTTTTTTTATCAAAAGCAAATTGCCAATTGGATGCCTAAAGAATTTGTACCTTTAAAAATAATTTTGTAAATACATTCTAGTTTAAGAGAGAAGATCTTGAGCATAAGGATCAAGCTATTCGTACTAGTTCTATTTGCATATGTTAAACCATGGAAAACTTCGTGCCATATTTCCAATTACAACAACATTTACATCAATACATAACCTAATAAGGTGGCCGATTCATCTTTCCTAGTTTTAACAGCAAGAATAAGTATGGAGATGAATGGATACAAAACTTTATGCATCAACATTACAATGTAACTTGAGTTGTAAGGGCTCCATTTTTGCTTGTCTGGGAGGAAGATAATAATAAATTATCTTCATGATGAGGACCAAGGAAGAAGCAGTCAGGAATTCCGATAACGATAAATTATAAAGGAAACAGATGGTAACCAAAACCAGTGCAAGCGCAGAGAAGCATTTTACAAATGGAAGGGTATGACGATATCTCACTTGCCATCAAACATACAATCTACCATTCTCATTGCTCGAGCCTTACTTCCCCCTTATCTCAAATACCAAAACCAATTGTTTTAGGTTTACATGAACACATTACTTTCAAAAAACAATAAAAAGAGAGCATATATAATTTGTGAACTCATATTTCAATAATACGAGCTCAGATCAAGGAAAAGAATGGAACCGGACCACTCCATCCTCTACACCAATCTTCTCCATTTAGAGCCCCAGGGAAGGCAAGGATGCCACCTGATTATGTTGGTTGAGGAGTTGTGATGCCATCCTTCTCTTTCTGAGCCGCTCAGCAATGATGAATGCCAGCTCAAGAGACTGGGAGGCATTGAGCCTTGGGTCACAGTGGGTGTGGTAGCGTGAGCTCAGGTCATCGAAGGTGACAGTCCGGGATCCTCCAATGCATTCAGTCACATTTTGCCCAGTCATCTCTAGGTGCACGCCTCCTGGGTGGCTCCCTTCTTGCTCGTGGACATCGAAGAATGCCCGCACCTCAGCCTATGATCAGACATACCATATGAGTATTAGTAATTCAATCAATAAATTCTCAAGCAAATAGAATTGTATGTCTTACAAGACACCACATCTGATACCCTTTCAAGTGAACGAATTAACAAGATATACATTAACTAGGTTAATGTTAAAAGATGCTTGTGGGAAGTTTCTCAGCTTTCAATAGTTGGGGTCAGCCTAGAATATAGCACTGAGTTAACAATCAGTCAACAGACCCACCAAACAACAATTAGACCAGTCTAGGATATCTCATGGAATAAACCAAACCACCAACCACACCCCTGAAAACTATACCCTGCGATTTTGACTGGCCACCTTCCACAGCTCCTCCCTACCCTCAACCACTTTAAGGAGCTAAAGTTTACTTCTTAAACAAAAGCATAAGCTACTTCTATTCAGCAGGAAAAGGCATCACATAATCCTCACCAAGTATGAAAGGCAGTCAGTAACAACCGCACCACCAAGTCCAGCCCCCACAAGCAATTTTCATAAGTGATAGAGCCAGAGGCAACACCCATTGGCATTATTATATGGTAGGCCAGAACTGGCGATCTTCCACTACCATGTCTAATTGCACTAGACATCGACTAGTTCTATCTGTGGTCCATCTAACCAAAGGCATATGGCTGACCAGACTAACAGGACTAAAACCTCTGAGGAGGACAGGGAAGAGAAAGAGCTAAGCAAAAGATCATGGCTATATACCAGAATTGAATCGAAGGGACGAGTCTTGAGGCCACAGGGAGCCTTGATGGTGTTCCCATGCATGGGGTCACTGACCCAAGTGACTATCTGACCAGCTCTACGGACAGACCGAATCAAATGGGGCAGCTTCACTCTCATGTTCTCAGCCCCCATCCTCGTGATCACGGTGATCCTGCCTGGCTTGTTCTCAGGATTCAAAATCTCAATCAGCTTCACAAGTTCGTTTGGGTCCATCTTGTCACTGACCTGAGTCAATCGATCAAAACAACAATTCAGTCTCCATACGAACATGATCAAATTGAATTACATATAAATTAGATCTCATTTGTAAGAAATTTATCACCTTGATGCCAAGGGGATTGGCCACGCCCCGGAGGAACTCAACATGAGCACCGCCAAGCTGGCGGGTGCGCTCGCCAACCCAGAGGAAGTGGGCGGAGCAATCATAGTAGAGGCCGGAGGTGGAGTCCTCACGAGTGAGGGCCTGCTCGTAGGGAAGGAGGAGGCACTCATGGGAGGTCCAAAACTCAGTGGTGGTCATGATAGGGTGGTCAACTGTGAGACCGGCAGCAGCCATGAACCCCAGAGCCTCATCCACCCGGTGGGCCAACTCCCTGTACCTGTTGTTTCCCAAATGGACATAACAACAAACACCATCACTATGCGAGCTTCAACACAGCGTAATTCCAGCTCGGCCGTGTGAGAGCCGAGCTGCTGCACCAAATCCATCAGATTGAGATTTTTTTTTTTTTTTTGAACAATATTCTTTTCCCCACAAATAGGGGGATGAATCACAGAAAAAAAAGAAAGAAAGAAAATGATAAAATTTAAAAAATATTCCTAAAGTTACTTTTAACTATAATATTTTATTAAAAATGGAAGAGAAATATATATATATATATATATATCCAAAAAATGTTGGTTCTGAAAAAGAAAAGTGGCAGAAAAAAATACCTACAATCTCTAATCATTTCTCGATTGATTGAATGAAAAATTAACGAAGTTAAGCGCAATATTAATTACAAATTCCTATTTTCCCATTCGATTCTTTTTTGAGGGAAACAAGGCAAAAAAACCACTCACATTTACACGATAAACAGGCCAAAAGAGATTGAATGCTACGGCGGTGGAGGAATTTGATCGGAAAGGACGGGCATAACGTGTAGAAATATATTTTTTTTCAATTAAAAAAGAGGAAAACATGGAAAAACCCATAGTCACGTCAATAAAAACAGCAGAAAGAAAAGAAAATTCAAACTTTTCAATAAAAATATCAGAAAAACATGGAAAAATTCAATCGTTCTCAATAAAACGGGGGGAAAAGCAGCAAGCACGATAAAAGAAATCAATGATGATCGGGCGACGCGATGGTTGGTACCTGTCTCCCTGCTCGCTGTGCTCGGTGAAGTCGAGGTTCCACTGGGTGACGCGCTGCATGGCGGCGTATCCACCGGTGGCGAAGGCCCGGAGGAGGTTGAGCGTCGCCGCCGCCTGGCAGTAGGCCCTGATCATCCTCTGCGGATCCGGTATCCTCGACTTCTCGTCGAACGCGTCGCCATTGATGTTGTCCCCCCTGTAGCTCGGCAGCTTCACCCCGTCCTTCTCCTCGAACGGCTCCGACCGCGGCTTCGCGAACTGCCCCGCCATCCTCCCCACCTAAATCGGTCCAAATCCACGCGATTAACCCTAAATTTGAGGAGATCGGAAGGCTAGGGTTCGGATCTAGGATTTGGTTTACCTTGACCACGGGCACCTGGCCGCCGAACATAAGGACGGCGCCCATCTGAAGGAGAATGCGGAAGGTGTCTCGGATGTTGTTGGCGTTGAACTCCTTGAAGCTCTCGGCGCAGTCGCCGCCTTGAAGGAGGAAGGCCTTTCCAAGGGCGGCTTCGGCGAGGCGCTCCTCAAGATGCCGGGCCTCGCCGGCGAAGACGATCGGCGGGAAGTTCTCGATCGTATGGAGCACCGACTCCAGCTCCTCCTTGTTCGGGTATTCCGGCAGCTGCAGCGCCTTCTTCGTTCGCCAGCTGTCCACCGCCCATTTTCCCGGCCGCGCTGCCTGCGCCGGCGCCGCTACCTTCTGCTTGTCGGCGACGACGGGGTTCTTGGCGGGCTCCGCCGCGTGGACGGCGGAGACGGGTCGGGGGAAGGGGCGCGGCCCGGCCGCGCGGAGGAGTGAGGGGAGCTGAAGTTGGTGCCCGCCGGCGGCGGAGGAAGGCGGTAGGAGTGTTTTGGTGGACAGAGAGGAGGAGCCGGTGGCGAGGGCCATTTTGGGAGCGAGGAAACTTTTCTCTTTCTGACCTTTTCGGGAAGAAGAAAGTGGAGAACTCTTTTGTCCGGAGAGAGAAAAGCCCTAGGAAGAGACGGAGGAGGCATTTGGGGGGATTTATAATGCGGAGGGGGATGAGTCGCGGGCGGTAGCCGCGGGGTTGGCGAGAGCCGGGGTAGTTGAGGAAGGGTATTCTGGGAATAAAAAAACAAATTTTGGGGTTGGTGCGAGTGGCGGGGTAGTTGAGGAAGGGCATTCTGGGAATTAAAACTTTTTTTTTTTTTTGCCTGAATCATTTCCTAAAGTATTCGTAGGTACGAAATAGCGTTTCTTTGACGAGGTAAGTAGCATTTCTGTACCTGACCCCGGGTTGGTAGGTGGCAGGAGCTTCATGCCATTTGGAGTGAAATTTTATATGCCAGATAAATTTTGGGGCCGACCATCTCATGATCGAAGGTGATTCAAATACGGTGATCACATGGATCCAGAATTTCACACGTGGAGATTACGCTCACCCCCTTTTGAAGGGTGCTTCTGCATGACCGTATGGCCAAGCTGCAACCGACTGGATGGCATCTTCGAGAGAGTTCTTGTGAGCTAAAGGAAAATAATTTCAGACTATCTTAAAAATATTTTAATTTTTTGATTCTCTAAATTATATTTATATAAAAATTATTTTTATATATTATTTTTATTATTAAAAAAATATTTATATGAGAATGGACCAAAAGCTATTCATGGCAATCTACTTCAGTTTATCCTTGGATTGATGAGAGCAGCATCATTCAAATGATCCAATTTTAGCACATTGGTGCTACGTGCTAATGCCAAGAGGAAAAGAAAAGGTTATTGGCTGGATATTGAACATGTGAATGATGGTTGCACCGCAGTCAGGTCATGGGAGTTCACATTACATCGGGATATTATCATTTTAGCATATTTATACATGAAATTTTACCCATTATTTATTGTTGCAAGCTAAGAGAAAAATTGATTGTTGATGGAGACGCCAACAATTTTTACTTTACTGCCAAAAGATCATTTGACTCTAAATCTGATTGAAATATTCTGCCATGCCTACTTGAACATTTGCTAATTTCCTTGGCAAAAGAAGATTGCTTCATGTTCTTTTATTAATTCTGCGTTGCTGTTTCCTAAACTTTGATGAACAGCTAAAACCATATTTTTGAGACCTAATCTTTGCCCAACTTGACCAAGCTTTTTTATAATGTGTTATGATTTAGTGGACTTCCCAATTCATAGCCATGGATCGGCCAAGTTAAGTTTTTAGAATGTGGCATCATTAAGTGGACTTGGCAATTCATAGCCGAATCCAAGTTATAATCCTATTGACCTCCAGGGTCAATTCTTTACCTAATAACCAAAAATCTTTTGACCCTCAACTTCCTTGAAGTGTAGAATTGGAAACGAGACTAAAACATGCTTGCTATCTATTAACCATTGTATCATGTCTAGATCTTCTTCCACCTCCCATATCCTGAGGTTGCGTTGCTTTCTAAATACCTTGCAATTGCTTTAGAATCCATGGATCGAAGCCATTCTAAGATGAAAGTTCTATCTCAGAGTATCTGAACCACAAAGAGTAACGAAAGTTAACCTATCTCGATTCCGTTTCAATAAGCTTAGGTGGGATTTATTGGTAGAATAGGTCTTTGATTTGGTGTTGCATTTGGTGATCTAGACATTTATTTCTTGAAAAGCTCTATACCATATCAACACTTAGGTCAACAAATGGTGCTAATATGCAACCATCTATAACTTGCGACTAATCTTACCACACGACAAAGATTCTTTTATTATAAGGATGTCCTTTAAAAAGCTTGAATTATGACAAGTTGGGAAGGGCCTAACTCCTTGTGAGGCATCTTAATTGGGTTCGGATCTCCATGCTGCCACTCCAAGAATGCAGCGTGAAATGGACGCAAATTACCTTGGCTTGGAGTGTAACTAGTGAGAATGGGACAAGGGCTAATCTAGTAAATGCATTGGCAAGTTGAACCAAACCACTTCCATGTGGAAGCTAGATAGATGCCTCCACCTAACCGGACCACTTAATTAAAAAAAAAAAAAAAAAAAATCCAATCATGTGATCCATCTACCTATGGCCACAAATAAAATTAACACATGCAAGGTTCACATCTCCAAGCAATTTGATCGTAGGGGACGCTAGTCACAACCAGCTATGATGCTTGATTCGTGCAAGATTTAACCTTCATATGGTCGTCTACCACATGTCCAACAGGTAATATTGGTTTTTATTTTTTTGTAGAAGATTAAAATTAAATATTAATTGTTATGGTGACGTTTAACTTACTACACTGATTGGAAAGAAGATGAATCGGTGAAACCACCCGTCCTTGGCATGCAAACCTAACCCAGAAGCTATTGAAAATTATGTGACTAACAAAAAAAATGTTTGCCCGTAACGTGGCTCTGTCGTGCAAAAGCAAAAATGTGGAGAGATAAAAAATATTGATTAATTGAGACATGAGATATAAAAAGTACGAGAAATCATATATAATTATTTCTTATTTTATTTTATTTTATCTATTTTATAGAAGAAAATGATGAGAATTTATGTAGATATATATTCAACATTGATTATTTATTAACAAGATTTTATGTATTTATACTAAATTAAAAAATTCAAATGATATCTTGCAGCTAATTTTTTAAATAAGATCCTGAATCGTTAAAAATGGCATTAGACTAGGAAGATATTGCTGCATGAATTCATTAGAACTGATTATAGATTAATTATAGTATTTATTAATAAATTTGTATAAAATTAGATTCTTAGTCTTGCGAATAGGTCTTCAATCGAAAGAGTATGTAGGAATCAACTCGATTGTTATAAATGATATCAAAATTAATCTAGCCTATAATTTATGTGGATTAGAATATACTGTAGTGCGAATTCATTAAGATCAATCATGATATTTATGAATAAATTTATACAGATTTGAATGTTTAATCTAGTGAAGATGTTAGGACTTAAATCGAGAAAGTATGCAAGGATTTATGCCGATGTATATGTAGTTTTACATCTGTTATTTACTAGGAATATCTTTGGTATTAATCTAGACTAAAAAATTTAAATAATATTTTTTAATTAATTTTTTTTAATGTGATTTTGGATCATTATAAAATTATTTTATTATAGAATTCTTTGTAGCTATATTTGTCTGTTTTCTTGAGAAGAAATATTTTTTTTTATGACGAGCAGGATGGAGATCAGCAATGGCTTATATGATAGACGACGGAAACAACTTGAGACATGTGAAGCGCATGAGATAAGCAACATGATTGGAGCCCGCGAAATGGATGGAGTTGTCATTATCCTTCCTGCCACTCTGCCATACATCATACCTATATCCATATACATACATACATACGTACGTACGTACGTATGATGTTGATGCCATTTGTCTTCAGGACTTGTACTGGAAATTTTGTTATCTTGCTCCGTCCGATGCATTATGGCAACTCCGATTGCCAATATCATAATCTGCAACACAATTGATGGGCATCAAGGTTTATGTCCCACATTTTTCATTGCCAGGTGGGTGGGTGAACAAAATTTTCTTCCACATGCCTGAATAGGATTTTCTAGTACATGTTACATCGATAATTTATGACAGGGATGACATGTCCCTGGATGGGTGGATTCATGTCATTATTTACAAATTATATTCTGTACCAAGCCAACGGTTGGGCTCATGGGTCACGTGTTCCACGCGGTTTGGTCGGGTGCCAAACTTTAGCTGAACGGGGACGAACTTGGTGGTACATGTGACTTCATGTTTTCTTGCATCGTTTCAATTTTAATGAATATTTTTAAAAATATCTTGACATATATATTTTATTTAAAAGCAAAAGTATATAATAATTTTTTGAAAAAAATAAATCATTTGATATCGTTCATGTTTTTTTTTTTTTGGGATTTTCTATCTTACTAAAAAGAGAATTCTATCCTTGTTTTTTATCTATAAGAAAATTATCGGTTACATGGTTGATATTTGTGAGGAATTGGTGACGTAAAAGAAAAATCACAAAATCCAAAAATTGATTTTAAAAGTTATTTAAAAATTAAACCAATATTTACTTAAATATTTATAAAAATATAAAACTATAAAACCAAGTGAAAGATATGCTAAGCAAAGATCTCCGTAGATGATCGATGAACCTACTCCCAAGATACAATACATCCCGTCTCCAATCGTGGCACGAGCATGGAGAGGTTACGCCTGATGATTCCCCGAGCAAATTTTCAAAATGGCGTAACAGATATGTCGAATTAATAAAAAATAAAGTGGAAAAATAGAGTAAAAAAGAACAAGAAAAAGTTCTCATAAGATTGGAGGAAATCTATTGCACTTCAAATTTGTGATCTTACCGTAACATAGGATCTAAAGAAATTTGACTTTGTTTACGCAGTGACCTTTTTTGTGGAATAAAGCCCACAGTTAGTTGGAAACAAACCTATCAAAGTTCTTGATAGAGCTGGATAACTGCATCTAAAAATAGTTAGTCTGGGTTCCCGGCAGCTAGTTCAGCTTGTGAACTTGTCGAAGGGCCTCCAACAACTAACAGCCATTAACAGCTAAAGTTGAAACAAATACAGAATTAGACTAAAAGGTAAATTACTCGTTTGATGTCCACAAATATATAGATGGTATAAGTACAAGTAGACGCAATTAGTATAGCTTTGAAAGTTTGTAGAGAACCATCAGAGTTATATTTTCTTCTAAACATCCATTTATAGCCAATGAATTTAGAACTAGGAGGTAAATCAACTAATACCCATGTTCTATTTGATAATAGAGAATCCATTTCATCATCTATTGTCTCTTTCCAGAAAGTAGAATCTCTTGAAGCCATTGCTCCATTATAAATTTAGGATCCTCCTCCAAATATAAAATAATAGGTGTTGGTGCAGAAATCCGTCGCCGCCGGAGGTCGCCGCAATCGAGGCCGCTGGACGCCGCCGGGGACCTGCAAAACGAAGTCCCGTCCGGAACCGGTGGGGTGGTGGCTCCGGCAGGACCCTCCGATGGTCAAGTTAGTTTCCGACCAACAGTAATGGAGTGCCCGGAATGAGTTCCGGAGCTTAGAGATGTGGAGGAGAGCTTAGAGAGTCAAGAGTCCAGAGAGCCTAGCCTTAGCGTGTCGGGAGGATCCTTTATATAGTGGAGCTTGATGGTGACAACTGCAGCCGCGTGCTGGCGGGCCGCTCGAGGTTCGGTGGAGTCAGTCTCACTGGTGCCGTGTGCGGCGGATTGGAGGGTGACAGCCATCGCCGCCTGACAGTGGGTCGCTATCGCCCGCGGCGGACTGACTGATGGTGCGGCGGACTGACTGATGGTGATGGTTGCAGAGCTTGCCGAATGAAGGGTTGAAGGCCTTCGTCGTGTGCCCATTTCGGAGGAGTTCGGGCTCCTGAAGAGGAAGATAGGAGGGAGTTCGGCTCCCATAGGCGTCTGGCGAGAGGTATGCAGCTAAGACCTCGTCCGCAGAAGAGTTCGGCTGCTGAGAAGCCGCGAAGCTCGGCCGTCTGGGGTTCGGCCGGCTGTTGGACTTGGGCTGAGGCTTGGACACTTGAGAGTTCGGTAGGAGCTCGGTCGGCCGAAGTTTGATGAGGGCGACCGCTGAGGAGTTCGGCCCAGTGACGACTGCTGAGGAGTTCGGGCTCCTGAGTGACGATTGCTGAGGAGTTCGGGCTCCTGAGTGACGACCGCTTGGGGATTCTACTAAAGCCCGTCCGCTGAGGGTTCGGCCGCTGAGAGGACTTCATTGAAGCTCGGCCGCTTGGAGTCGGTCCGAAGGAGTTCGGCCGCGGGAAGTCCGAAGGAGTTCGGCTGCATGGGCTCGCCTGGGGTCGGTCCGAAGGAGTTCGACCGCGGGAGTCCGAAGGAGTTCGGCTCGGCTCGCCTGGGGTCGGTCCGAAGGAGTTCGGCCGGGGAAGTCCGAAGGAGTTCGGCTGCATGGGCTCGCCTGGGGTCGGTCCGAAGGAGTTCGGCCGTGGGAAGTCCGAAGGAGTTCGGCTGCATGGGCTCGCCTGGGGTCGGTCCGAAGGAGTTCGGCCGTGGGAAGTCCGAAGGAGTTCGGCTGCATGGGCTCGCCTGGGGTCGGTCCGAAGGAGTTCGGCCGCGGGAAGTCCGAAGGAGTTCGGCTGCATGGGCTCGCCTGGGGTCGGTCCGAAGGAGTTCGGCCGCTGAGAGGACTTCATTGAAGCTCGGCCGCTTGGAGTCGGTCCGAAGGAGTTCGGCTGCATGGGCTCGCCTGGGGTCGGCTCTAGGCAGTTCGGCCGGACCTTGGTGCAGGGGAGTTCGGCCTCTAGGCAGTTCGGCCGTGGTTAGGGGCTCGGCCTGGCGCCTGGCGCTGAAGCTCTTCAGCGGCTACTGGTTACATTGGGCTGAGCGTTCGGGCCGGGCTTCGGCAGGAGCGGGATTTATCCCCAACAGTAGCCCCCCCACTCCCGAGTTCAAAAATTGAAGGAAGGGAGTACCAAAACAGGCGACTGCCGAAGTCTTCTTCCAGGCTCCGCATTTGTTGCAGCTGAAGCTCGGGGGAGGTCTCATCTCCAGCCAATATTGACGCTGAAGTTGAAGCTGAGGCTTGGGGGAGGTCTCATCCCCAGTCGATGTTTGGAGTTGAAGTGGGACTCGTTTCCAGCCAAAATTGGTGAAGCCGACGTTGAGGCCGGAGTCAATGTCGCCCCCCGTGGTCAGGGTCGGAGTTGACATTGCCTTCATCAACCGAAGTCGATTCGGGGGAGACCTCCTCTTTTGCAGTCAAGGTTATGATCGCTTGGGGGAGATCCTCGTCTCCCGCTGATGCTGATACCGAAGTTGAAGCTGAGGTCCTGAAGGAGACCTCGTCTTCTGCAGTGAAGCTTGCCGTAGACTCTGGGGCTCGGCCTTGGACCTTGCTCGCGTCAGGACGAGGTTCTCCTCTTGTTCCTAACGGGCTGTGGGGGCACATGGGGACCGTCGTCCTCGAGTCTCTCCCCCCATCCCGTCCTTGGTGGAACGGGGCCTTCGACTTTGCTCACGCTAGGACGAGGTTCTCCTCCTGTTCCTAAGCCGGCTGTGGGGGCACATGAGGACCGTCGTCCTCGCTTCTCCCCCCATCCCGTCCTTTGTGGACGGGGCCTTCGACTTTGCTCACGCTAGGACGAGGTTCTCCTCCTGTTCCTAGCCGGCTGTGGGGGCACATGAGGACCGTCGTCCTCGCTTCTTCCCCCCATCCCGTCCTTTGTGAACGGGGCCTTCGACTTTGCTCACGCTAGGACGAGGTTCTCCTCCTGTTCCTAGCCGGCTGTGGGGGCACATGAGGACCGTCGTCCTCGCTTCTCCCCCCATCCCGTCCTTTGCGAACGGGGCCTTCGACTTTGCTCACGCTAGGACGAGGTTCTCCTCCTGTTCCTAAGCCGGCTGTGGGGGCACATCCGAGGACCGTCGTCCTCGCTTCTCCCCCCATCCCGTCCTTTGCGAACGGGGCCTTTGACTTTGCTCGTGCTAGGACGAGGTTCTCCTCCTGTTCCTAGCCGGCTGTGGGGGCATTTCCGCTCGCTTTTTTCCCAGTGACCCTGAAACGATAGTGTCGAGCAACAAGGTTTTATTGAGGGAAACTACTGGTAGTACATTCTCAGGTTTTCTGAGTTCCAAGGTCGGGGAAGCGCTAGTCCTCCGAGCTCCTTTAGGCGATAGGTTACCAGGTCGGATGACCTCTACCACTTCGTACGGACCTTCCCAATTTGGGACGAGCTTCCCTTGACTCTGGGGCTGAGAGACGGCTGCTCGTCGGAGCACTAAGTCCCCAACTCTGAACGCCTTGCTTTTGACTCTGGAATTGTAATACCGAGCCACCTTCCGCTGGTAGGCGGCCATTCGGATGCGGGCTGCCTCCCTCCTTTTCTTCCAGAAGGTCGAGGTTGGTTCTGAGGTCCTGGGAGTTGAGTTGCTCGTTGAAGCCCACGATTCGAGCAGACGGGAGTTTGAGCTCGATCGGGATGACTGCCTCGGTGCCGAAGGCCAAGGCGAAGGGTGTCTCGCCGGTCGGTACCCTCTGCGTTGTTCGGTATGCCCAGAGGAACGTGGTAGAGTTCGTCTACCCAGGCCCCTTTTGCCCTGTCGAGCCTCGTTCTTGAGGCCTTGCAGCAGGGTCCGATTGGTCACTTCGGCTTCCCCATTGGCTTGCGGATGAGCCACCGATGTGAAGTGGTGGGAGACGTTTAGTCCTTCGCAGAACTCGGCAAACCGGGCTCCAGCGAACTGTCGCCCATTATCGGTTATGAGGGCTCGGGGCAGACCGAACCGGCAGATCAGCGTCTTCCAGACGAAGTCCTGCACCTTGGCCTCGGTGATCTTCGCTAGTGGTTCCGCCTCGACCCACTTGGTAAAGTAGTCGATCGCGACCAGGAGGAACTTCCGTTGTCCGGACGCCTGTTGGGAAGGGGCCGAGGATGTCCATCCCCCACTGCGCGAAGGGCCAGGGTGCAGTGAGCGGAGTGAGTTCGGATGCCGGCTGCCTTTGCACGCTGGCGTTCTTCTGGCAGCGGTCACACACCTCTTCACGTATTCCGTGGAATCACGAAGTAGGGTTCGGCCAGTAGTACCCTTGCCGAAGTAGTCTTTGCGATAGGGATCTGGCTCCCGCGTGACTTCCGCAGAGTCCTTCGTGGACATCCTGTAGCGCGATGCAGGCCTCAGAGGGTCGGAGGCACCTCAGCAACGGGAGGGAGTACGACCTTTTATATAACCTGCCCTCGTACAAGACGTAGCGGGAGGCTTGACTCCTGAGCTTCCGAGCTTCTCTCCGGTCGTGGGGGAGGACCCCTTCTTCGAGGTAGGCGATCAGCGGATCGATCCAGCTGGGCTCGAAGTCCGTCCGCAGGACGGCCTGAGGTTCCTCGGTGGTCGGGCACTTCAGAGTTTCCAGAAACACCTTCTTTTGGTAGTTCGGCCGGGGCAGAGGTGGCCAACTTGGAGAGGAGGTCGGCCCTTGTATTCTCGGTCCTTGGGATGTGCCGAATGTCGAAGCTGTCGAAGGCTGGTATTAAGTTCTTCACCTTCCCGAGGTACATCACCATGCTTTCCTCCCGCGCCTCGTAGCTGCCGCCGACCTGACCGACCACCAACTGGGAATCGCTATAGACTTGAAGCCGACCCACCTTCAATTCCCTGGCTATCTGCAGCCCGGCTATCAGCGCTTCATACTCGGCCCCATTGTTGGTTGTGGGAAACTCGAAGCGCAATGCGTACTCGGTGACGATCCCCTCGGGGCTAACCAGGACCAGCCCTGCGCCGGCCCCGCTAGAGTTGGATGAGCCATCCACATGCAGAACCCAGGCGCCTTCAAGAAGGTCGGCCCTTTCTTCAGGGAAGCTCGACCGCCACAGCTCGGCTTCGTTGGGGCCTGGTCTCCCTCCGATGATAGTCTCGCTTGATTCAAGCTCGGCTTCAACTGGTGCGGTGCATTCCAGCACGAAGTCCGCCAGTATCTGAGCCTTGATCGATGGCCTGGGCCGGTAATTGATGTCGAACTCCGTGAGCTCGATCGCCCATTTGGCGATTCTTCCTGAAGCGTCTGCTCGGTGGAGGACGGCTCTTATTGGTTGGTCCGTGAGGACCGTTGATGGTATGCTCCTGAAAGTAAGGTCGGAGCCTTCCTGGCTGCGATTCAGAAGACAGTAAATTAGTTTTTCTAACTTGGAGTACCTGGTCTCCGCGTCCCTCAAGGCTCGGCTCACGTAGTAGACTGGTTGTTGCGCCTTCGCATCTTCCCTGACCAGGACAGCCGCCAGGGCCATTGGAGAGACAGCTAGGTATAGGAGCAGCCCTTCTCCAGGTTCGGGCTTTGCCAGCAGCGGGGGCGCGCCGAGGTAGTTTTTAAGCTCCTCGAATGCCTGTTTGCACTCCGCTGTCCAGCAAAAATCTTTCGGTCGCCTGAGGACCTGGAAGAAAGGCAGGCACCGCTCGGCCGACCTCGAGACAAAGCGGTTCAGGGACGCCACCTTCCCAGCCAGGCGCTGAACTTCCTTAATTGTTTTCGGGGCAGTCATCTCCTGGATGGCTCGGATTTTCTCGGGATTTGCCTCGATTCCGCGTCTCGACACCATGAATCCTAAAAATTTTCCGGAGGTCACGCCGAAGGCGCATTTGGTCGGGTTCAACTTCATCTTGTGCCTCCTAAGCGCACCGAAAGTTTCTTCAAGGTCGGCGAGGTGGTCTGTCGAGGCTCGGCTTTTGACCAGCATGTCGTCCACGTACACCTCCATGTTGCGGCCGATCTGCCCCTTGAAGACCTTATTGACCAAGCGCTGGTAGGTGGCTCCTGCATTCTTGAGTCCGAAAGGCATGACCCTGTAACAATAGAGACCTCGGTCAGTAATAAAGGTGGTCTTTTCTTCATCCTCGGGCGCCATGCGTATCTGGTTATAACCAGAAAATGCGTCCATAAAAGTGAGGAGCTCGTGGCCCGAGGTTGCGTCCACCAGCTGATCGATCCTCGGCAGGGGGTAGCTGTCCTTTGGGCAGGCTTTGTTCAGCTTCTTGAAGTCGACGCACATCCTCCATTTGTTGTTTGCTTTTTTGACGAGGACCACGTTCGAGACCCAGGTCGGATAGTTGACCTCCCGGATGAGTCCAGCTTCAAGGAGCTTATCCACTTCTTCGGCTACCGCCTTCTGTCTTTCTGGGGCTTGGCGGCGTAATTTTTCTCTGACGGGTCGGTGCCTTGGGTCGATGGCCAGCCGATGTTCTATGACATCGGCGTCGATCCCTGGTACATCCGCTGGGGCCCAGGCGAAAACGTCCGCATTTCCTTCTGAGGAAAGCGACGAGCTGTCCCCTTGACCTCGGCCGCAAGTTGGAGCCGATCCGCACCTCATGCCCCGGGTCTCCATCGCGTAAGGACACAGGGACGAGGTCTTCCGCAGGTTCGCCCCGTTCTTCAGTGAGGTCGTCGCGGACGTCCAGTCCATCAACAAGGCAAGGGTCGGGCCGGTCTCCCTCGCGCAGGGCGATTGAGTAGCAGTACTTTGCCAGGGCTTGGTCTCCTCTGACTTCGCCGACTCCATGGCTCGTCGGGAATTTCATCTTTAAGTAGTAGGTTGACACTACCGCCCGTAGCGCGTTAAGGCCTGGTCGCCCAAGGATTGCATTATAGGCGGACGGGGTCCTCACGACAAAAAAGTCGATCCGCGCCTTGGCCAATTTTGGGGATTGGCCCGCCGTCACCGCCAAAGTCACCATGCCTTCGACCGGAACGGCGTGTCCGGCAAATCCCACCAGGGGGGAATTTACAGGTCCTAAGCGGGTGTCAGGTAGGGACATTTTTAAGAAGGCATCGTAAAATAATATGTCCGCCGAACTTCCATTATCCACCAAAACGCGGCGTACATCATAATCAGCGACGTTTAAAGAGATTACAACCGCGTCGTTATGCGGAAATCTGATCCCCTGGGCGTCTGCCTCGGTGAAGGTCACGGGCTCCGAGGTCCTCTGCCTCTTTGCCGATCCCTCGGATTCGTCGGTCTTTCCCTGCTGCGGTCCTCCCGAGATGGTGTTAATGACGCCAAGAGACGGCCGGTCCTCCTGCCGATCTTCCCCCAATCGGCGGCAACATTCTCGGCCGATCTTCCTGCTCTTTAGATCGTCTTCGCAGGAATCGGCCAAGCCTGCCCCGCCGGACCAGCTCCTCGATTTCGTCCTGGAGCTGGATGCACTCCTCGGTATCGTGACCGTGGTCACGGTGGTAAAGGCAGAACTTGTTGGGGTTGCGTTTTCTGGGATGGGAACGCATCCTCTCCGGCTTCCGGAAGTCGTCCCTTGATCTCCAGCAGCACTTGAGCCTTCGGGGCGTTGAGGGGGGCGTAGCTGTGAAAACGCCGTCGGAGGGGAGAACCTCGGGCGCGGGAGGGACCTCGTCGCGAGGGAGAACCTCGGCGCCGGGGGGAACTTCGGCGTCGGGTGGGACTTCGGTGCCGAGGAGAACTTCGGCGCGCCCTTCCGTCGGTGGCTTCCCGCCCCCGAGCCTGAGGTGGAGTCCGGGCACGCCCGCGACCAGGGGGAGTTCGGGAACGCGGCCAAGGCTTCGGTGCGCTTTCTTTCTCGGCAGGCCTTCCCGCTCTGCCTACTCGTCGCTTGTCGCGAGCTTCACCATCCTTGGCCTCAAAAGCCTCTTCTGCCCGGGCATAGCTTTCGGCCCGAGCTAGCATGTCAGCGAAAGTCCCTGGGATATTTCTTTTCCAGGGAAACAAGCAGGTCGTTCTTCTGAAGGCCGCCCTTGAGGGCGGCCATAGCAACTGATTGGTCCAGGTTCCGGACTTCCAGCGCGGCAGTGTTGAACCGGGTGACGTAAGCCCGGATGGGTTCCCCCTCTTTTTGCCTGATGGCCAACAAGGGAATCCGAGCCTCTGCGCGGCCGTTTGCTGCTGACGAAGTGGGCCGCGAATTGTTGACTCATTTGGTCAAACGACAGGATGGTGCCCGGCTTAAGCGCCGAGTACCAATTCCTAGCCGCTCCCTTGAGGGTAGAAGGGAAAGCCCGACACAAAATGGCATCAGGCGCGCCATGGAGTAACATCGTCGTCCTGAAGGCCTCCAAATGGTCGACCGGGTCAGTGGTCCCATCGTAGCTTTCGAAATGCGGGAGCTTGAAGTTCGGTGGTACCTGTTCCTGCATAATTTTCTGTGAGAAGGGAGGATCAGTGCAAATATCGTTACCGCGGGAGGAAGGAGTATGACGAAGTTCTTCTATGCGCCGTCCCATCTCCATGAGCCTTTGGTCCAGGAAATCTTCGCGATCCCCTTAATCCCCTTCTTGCCGCTCCCTGGGTTGAGCGCGGTCCGGCTGCCCCTCTCTGGGAGGTTTAGCCCACATCGGTCGCTCCTGGACTGGATTCCCGGGCTCCGGGAACCCCGCGTCGGGTGGGCGCTGGACCTCGCGAATGCGTGGCTTGCACTGCCTGCACCGCCTCCGTAAGATCGCGGACCTGCTGGGCAAGCAGGTCGAACCGCTCCGCATCTACCGCGAGTACGGAGCGGGCCCGCGTCGCCGGGGTCGGAGTGGGAGCGGACGGACCCGAACGGGATCGGGCCGCGGAGGCTGCCGACCTCCGGGTCGAGGTTCTTTTGGGAGGCATTTTTCTTTTTCAGAAAAGGAATACTGAAGAGAGGAGAGAGAGATCCGGAGCAGGGAGGAAATCGTCGCCAAGCACTCCTTTAAGAAACAAGGGAACCTCGAAGGTTCAGTCCCTCGTTTCCCACAGACGGCGCCAATCTGTTGGTTCAGAAATCCGTCCGGAGGTCAATCGAGGCCGCTGGCCCGCCGGGGACCTGCAAAACGAAGTGTCCGGAACCGGTGGGGTGGTGGCTCCCAGGACCCTCCGACGGTCAAGTTAGTTTCCGACCCAGTAATCCGAGACCGGAATGAGTTCCGGAATTAGAGATGTGGAGAGAGCTTAGAGAGTCAAGAGTCCAGAGAGCCTAGCCTTAGCGTGTCGGGAGGATCCTTTATATAGTGGAGCTTGATGGTGACAACTGCAGCCGCGTGCTGGCGGGCCGCTCGAGTTCGGTGGAGTCAGTCTCACTGGCGCCGCATACGGCGGATTGGAGGGGTCCAGCCAGCCATCGCCGCTAACTGACAGTATGCTATCGCCCGCGGCGGACTGACTGATGGTGCGGCGGACTGACTGATGGTGCGGCGGACTGACTGATGGTGATGGTTGCAGAGCTTGCCGAATGAAGGATGAAGGCCTTCGTGTGCCCATTCGTTCGGAGGAGTTCGGGCTCCTGAAGAGGAAGATAGGAGGAGGAGTTCGGCTCCCCATAGGCGAGTCTGCGAGAGGTATGCAGTTCTAAGACCCGTCCGCAGAAGAGTTCGGTGCTGAGAAGCCGCGGCCCGGCCTCTGGGGTTCGGCCGGCCGTTGAGACTTGGGCTGAGGCTTGGACACTTGAGAGTTCGGTCGTAGAGCTCGGTCGGCCGAAGTTTGATGAGGGCGACCGCTGAGGAGTTCGGCCCAGTGACGACTGCTGAGGAGTTCGGGCTCCTGAGTGACGATTGCTGAGGAGTTCGGGCTCCTGAGTGACGATCGCTTGGGGATTCTACCAAAGCCCGTCCGCTGAGGGGTTCGGCCGCTGAGAGGACTTCATTGAGGCTCGGCCGCTTGGAGTCGGTCCGAAGGAGTTCGGCCGCGGGAAGTCCGAAGGAGTTCGGCTGCATGGGCTCGCCTGGGGTCGGTCCGAAGGAGTTCGGCCGGGAAGTCCGAAGGAGTTCGGCTGCGGGGCTCGCTGCATCGGGCTCGCCTGGGGTCGGTCCGAAGGAGTTCGGCCGCGGAAAGTCCGAAGGAGTTCGGCTGCATGGGCTCGCCTGGGGTCGGTCCGAAGGAGTTCGGCCGCGGGAAGTCCGAAGGAGTTCGGCTGCATGGGCTCGCTCGCCGAAGGAGTTGGGGTCGAAGGGTCCGAAGGAGTTCGGCCGCTGAGAGGACTTCATTGAAGCTCGGCCGCTTGGAGTCGGTCCGAAGGAGTTCGGCCGCTGAGAGGACTTCATTGAAGCTCGGCCGCTTGGAGTCGGTCCGAAGGAGTTCGGCTGCATGGGCTCGCCTGGGGTCGGTCTCTAGGCAGTTCGGCCGTGACCTTGGTGCAGGGGAGTTCGGCCTCTAGGCAGTTCGGCCGTGTTAAGGGTTCGGCCTGGCGCCTGGCGCTGAAGCTCTTCAGCGGCTACTGGTTACATTGGGCTGAGCGTTGGGCCGGGCTTCGGCAGGAGCGGGATTTATCCCCAACAATAGGTATCTTATTTATTAACTCGTCTCTACTTCCTTCAACTAAGAAGACTATTGCTTGTGAAGAAATGAAATTAGAATCTAGGTTCTTCTCTTTCCGAGCTCTTTAACTCCTACTAAGTTCAACCGGAGTGTCAATTTCTCTTCCTTTATTATTAAAAAAAGAAATAGAAATCAATTTAGCATCTTGTGTTAATGTAGGATTAGAAATTTCTTTATCTCTTATTGTGGATTGACGTTTGGATTACTAAGAAAACTTGTTTCTAAAAGCTCAACATCTTTAGATTCTACAATAACATTAGAATCTATATCCAATAATCTATATGCTTTTGAATTCTCAGCATATCCCACAAAAATACTTTTTAGAGCTCTAGGTCCTAATTTAGTTCTTTTAGGATTTGGAACTCTATAATAAGCTACACAACCGCATACCCTCAAATAGCCTAAGTTCGGCTTTCTTCCTTTCCATACTTTATATGAAGAAGTTTTGAACTTTTTTGAAGGTATTCTATTGTGTATATGACAAGCTGTTAGTAATGCCTCTTCCCATAGATTTGTTAGTAATTTTGCATGTATAAGCATAGCATTAATCATATCCACCAACGTTCTATTTTTTCTTTCGACTAGGCCATTTTGTTGTGGAGTATAGGGAGCACTTGTTTGATGTATTAAACAATTTTCTTTACAAAAAACAAAAAAAAATGTTTAGAAAGTATTCACCTCCTCTATCACTTCATAGAATTTTAATCTTCCTTTCCAATTGATTTTCAACCAGAGTTTTATAACTCTTAAACATGTCAAATGCTTGATCTTTTGTTCTCATTAAATACACAAAAGTAAATCTAGAATGATTATCTATAAAAGTAAGAAAGTATCTATTTCCACCTCTAGTTAAATGACCATTCAATTCACATATATCAGAATGTACTAGTTCAAGCAATTCGGTCAATCTTTCATTCTTTGAAAAAGGTTTCTTAGTCATTTTTGCTTGCATGCATATTTCACATTTTCTAGAGTAATCATTCATATAAGAAATCAATCTATGTTTAGACATGTATTTGATTGAACGAAAATTAATATGTGATAAACGAGCGTGCCATAAATTAAAAGAAGACTCAAGCATATAAATAGAAACATCCACTTTATTAATACTTAATTTGAATATGACATCACATGAATATTCTTGTCCAACAAATACACCATTCTTAGAGAAAATAAATTTGTCTGCCTCTATGACAACCTTCAAGCCCTTTTTGCACAATAAATTTGCAGAGAGATCAGATTCTTCCTCACATCAGGAACATGGAAAACATTCATTAAAATCATCTTCTTTCTAGAAATGAATTGCAGTTCAATAGTCCCTTTGGCAGTATCATGATTTTCCATCAAGACCATTTCATCCCTTGTTGCAGCCTCATAATCTTTGAATAAATTTCTATTACTGCAAACATGCACAGTGGCTCCAAAATCATGCCACAAATCTATAAATTTTTCAACTATTGCCATGTTGCATTCTGTTATCATGCTTATATTGAGTCTAGTAACCATAGCAATAATCTCTATAAGACTGGATTAATTCTCAACAACATTTGCCTTTTTTGCCCTGCATGTCCCTCTGTTCTCAACTTCTTATAGAACCTGCATTCTTTTTTGAAATGATCCTTTTTACCACAGAGAAAATATGACTTATTTTTCTTATTAATGTTGGCAGAATCAAAACTTGAAATTTCACCAGTTTTTCTCTTATTTTCTGACTTGCCTTCACCATTTTCAGATTTTTTAGTGCTAGACTCAATATAATTCACTTTAGTACTAGACTCTAAAGCAAATTTATTCTCGCGAATACGAGTCTCTTCTTCAATTCGAACATGCTTTATGAGTTGGTTTATGGTGAAATCTTCGGAAGTGTGCAATAACTTCTTTCTATAATCATTTCTTGTGGCTGGTAATTTTGCAATCACAACAGCCACTTGAAGTTGTTCAGATACATCTATTTTCAAATCTTTGAGTCTAGACACTAATACAAGTAATTCATCCACTTGATTCATGACAGACTTATTTTCTGACTTTTGAAATTTAAAAAACTTCATGCTAAGAAATCTATCTGTACCTTGTTTCTCAGATGTATGCTTATTCTTTAAGGCCTTCCAGATTTTCTGTGGAGATTTGATAGGATGGAACAAATCATATAGTCTGTCTGACAGGAAATTCAGAATAAATTCTCTGCAACAAACTTCATCTTCTTCATGTTTCTTGCGAGATGCCATCACTGCTTCAGGCTTCTCATCAGACGGTTCAAGAATTCTAGTCAGATTGTCGCTTAACAGATGCACAATGGCCAATTCCGTAAGCAAGAATAGCAATTTGTCTTTCCCCCATCAAAATGCTCTAGTTTGAACGCATCAATTTTGTTGAAAATGGAGTCAGAACTAGTAACCTCCATCGTCAAAATTTTCTTAAGATTGTTATAAAAATCAATAAGATGGCTCTGAATGTATTGATCACCGTCCTTAAGAAAATTTTGCCCCCACTATATTGCTACTGGGTTAGTGGCAAACTCCTCTAAGATATCAAAGTCAAAACTAGAACAAAAAAGAACATGTTTTTAGAACAAAAAGAAGAACTGTTCTCATTATAAAATCGGAGTGAAGATGACATATTTATAATACTTGAAGGGACACAACTCTTAGACTGAACAGATACAATCCTTAGGATACAACCCTTTGAGCATTAACTGCTAATATTTATAATATTTGAATGGACACAACTCATGGACTGAAAAGATACAATCCTTGGGATACAACCCTTGAGCATTAACTGCCAGAAACTATAAGAAATAGTTACAATATTCAAGCCTTCATAAATTTTCAATGTGGAACAAAACCCATCCTTATCACTAACTATTCTAACAAAAAATTTTAAATATCAAAATGTGGAAGTGCATGTGGACAAATGCCCAAGTACATGGATGAACCTGTAACAAAAAAAAAAAAAAAAAGGGTACATTTATAGTATTATAAAAGTATTTTTATACAGTATTTTATAAGATTTCCTTTTTATATATGGCTGGTCATGAATATTCAGCATTTAAGGCTCTGATATTTCGGTATTAGATATTTTTCTTCCTTGCATCATGATTTTTCGCAGGGGAAAATGATCTATGTTTTCTCTCACGTGTGTTTCACGTGCAAACCCCAGCTCATCTCGTCTTTGGAGCACAATCGAGCTGCATAGCCAGCGGCGCCAAGCTGTTCGCACGTCTCACGAGTCTCTCACTGCTAGATTCAGTTCCGGATTTCAAACGCTGCTTAGCATCAATAATCACGACCGTTAATCCGCTATGTTAGTTTGTCTGTGGTCCACCTCGCCCAAATCGCCCTCGAGATTCACCACGTGTCCCCTGGCCACCATTAATTCCAGCCAACAAAACATGCCCCCCCTCGCGTTTGACCCTGGTCCAACTCCACGTGACTGCGGTGTCTCAAACCCCTCTCCCGGTTCCACGTCACCCCCTTCGCCCGGTCCGAAAATGTGGATGGAAAAAAGGAAAAAAAACCGAGCCGGCCCCGCCCCAACTGCACTCCACCCCATCCTTATCCCACCACCGCCACCACAACATCCACCACCACTCCCCATGCCAACCCACACCCAAAAAAAAACAACTCTGACCCTGACCCTAGAGAAGCTTCCATCTCGATCCCTCCACCTAAATCCATGACCGCCGGCGGTGCAACGGAGCGCCACACCGGCCCGCCGCTGGCCCCGGCGGTGAGGAAGCCCGCCCCCGGCCAGCCGTGGTCCCACCTGGAGACGGTCCACCTCATCGAGGGCTACGAGGAGAAGTGGTACTCCCTGAAGCGCGGGCAGCTCAAGGCCCAGCAGTGGGAGGAGGTCGCCGCCGCCGTCGCGGCCCGCTGCGGCTTCGACGGACTCTCCAAGAACGGTACCCAGTGTCGCCACAAGATCGAGAAGCTCCGCAAGCGCTACCGCGCAGAGCGTCTCCGCCCCACCCCCTCCGCCTGGCCCTACTTCGAACGCATGGACCGCATGGAGCGCGGGCCCCTCCCCATCTCCATCCGCCCCCCGCCCTCTCCCGCCACTGTCGCCGCTGCCGGCAGCCCCTCCAGCGAGGAGGAGGACGAGGAAGAGGAGGAGGAGGATGAGGAGGAGGAGGAGAAGGAGGAGGAGGAGGGAACTGCGAACAACACCAGGAGCATCCACGGCATCCTCCGGGATGGCGTCTGGGGGTTTTCTAGGGTTTCGAGGAACCCCAGGTCCAGAAAAAGGCGAGCTTTTGAGGAGGAGGAGGAGGAGGACGACGACGACAAAGAGGAAGAAGAGGAGGGGGTGGGAGGGCGAGGGGAGGCGTTGTCGCAGCTGGCGGCGGTCGTGAGGAGGTTCGGAGAAGGGCTGGTGAGGATGGAGAAGAGGAGGATGGAGATGCTCAGAGAGTTGGAGAGGGATTGGATGGAGATGGAGGCGAAGAGGGCCGACATGGTGATGGAGTCGCAGCGATGCCTCGTGGACACCATTGCCAACGCTTTCTCGTCCCTAAAGAAGGCCAAGAATTCCCAGGATTTATGAGAATCCCAGGTCCTGCACTCCCCCGACCCTTTTGTTATTTTGATGATTTTTTTCCTAATAAACAACTTTTGGGAGGAGGTAGCTTATCTAGCCTTTTACTGCTTTTTTTTTTTGGGTTAAATTATGCCTTTTTTTTTGTTTTTTTGGACACCCATGCAGCGATGGGGACTGTGGGAATTGAATAATATTATGGTTTTATTGTTGGCAATTGATTTTGCTCTGTTGCTGAAGACGGTGTTGGGCCTTTCTTAAAGAGCACGTTATTTCTTCATGAAAAGGCAAGAGAGAGAATGTTAGTGAGGAAGGGTCTAAGCAAATGTATTTTAGCTGGGCAAAATTCTATCAGATGGACCTCATAGGATGTTATAGATCATCATTGGTTATCAATTATTTTGTTGATGAGCATTTCCATTTTTTTTTTTTTTTTTTGTGAAGAAAACGCTGAGTCTCAGTTTACATATAAAATATCTAATGATCAAGTGGGCAGTAAAACAAGTTATAAAATATTGGATGTCATGTGTCAACTTACCATATACTTCTCATCCAGGCATCCAAACCAATCATCTTCCATCCAAAAGAATCATAACCTGTTTTGAGACACAGGGATTCTTGCTTGAAGATTAAGGGGGGAAAAGAAAAAGAAATCATAAGAAGAATTTGAGGTAGTCAAAAGGAATAAAGGATGGATGCCTTACTTTTTAGGTACTATATGGTTAGATATGTTTTGTCCTTCAATTGCTTGGTTCAACAATGTCTTTTATAATGACTTATTGAACATATAATTGACCTTACAAATTAGCTGTTTGGATCTGGACATTTGATAAACATGATCATTATATCAAGGAGAAGTTCTTCTGCTCATGGCCGGTAATCAGATATGGGAAGTTCCAATCATATCAAAACCCAAACTGCCTTGATACACTAAGTCTTGCCTCTGCAACCAAAACAATCTAACATTTCCATGCAGGTATAAAGATTTCCAGGTGAATATACTCTAGATTTTGATTAACAAAACAGGTGTACATAGAATGACAGTTTTCTCAGCTTACGACATTATATTTCTTAATTGATTGGTGGATAAAAATTGCAATATATTAATGTTTTAAATTTTGTCAACGCATACATCTTAGTTGAATATTCTTTTGCAATTAGATTATAAATTATTGGCAAATCTAAAGCAAATATATTTTGATAGAGCATAAGACTACCTAACTTTGAAGTATACTAGCTTTGTTATACATCATATATTTCAATCTATCATCTGTGATTCCAATGTATCTCCTTGTAGTTTTTGGAGAGATCAGTTTTTGTTAGATTTACCGGAGTAGTGTAATAATGGAGGATATTTTTACTTTGTCTTGGTCGATTCTTTGAAATAGCCAGTCTTTAGGAACTGCAAGCTAGATTTAAAAATAAATCATTTGACAGATGATTGGGGGGCTCGTAAGGAGGCTACAGCAGGTGGATTTTGTGGTCCTTCCTATGATTTGACATTTTTCGCTTGGTGTGTTTTGTCATAGTTTGAAATCAGAATCCCTACCATTTTCTTATCCACAGAATCGACCCTGCTTAAGCTGAGTATGTAGGCCAAATTCATAGGAAATTCTTCTCCATCCTTTTGGGGAGCCTCGCTAACTAGAGTTGTTCTTTATGATGGGAAATGCCTGCTTTGGGTGGTGCTGTTGCTGTATTTAACTACAGCAAGCTTAAGATGCAGGTAATTTGTTTAAAAGAAACTTGCTATTAGATATTGTTTAAAAGGTGGAAGAATTGTGACCAAGTAGCAACAGGACAGAGGAATAAGTATTGTAAGTTCTAAAACAACCCAATTAGGTGATGTTAGTAATCCTTGCTGTTTCTCAATAGAAAGAGACACAATCAGATGGTTTCTGATTTTTTTTTTTTTAATGTTCTTCATATTTCATCAGGGTGATATTAGAGTGGATATGACCACTATTATGTCGATATTCCAGGAGAAATGAAGGCAAAATAATCACTTTGCCCTGTGGATGGTGGTATAGCGGAAAATATATCAGCTATTAGAAGTGAGGAATCTGAAACATTTGAGAATCACTATGAGGGTGAATTGGAAAACTTAATTTGGCTAAGAAAATCTAGCTCTGCCTTCACATCTACGTGATTTTTCTGATGAATCTAGCAAATTCTTATCCCATCCAAAACAAATGAGATTTTGTCCTAGAGAGCAATAAACTTATAATAGGAATATAAGTAGAAGGTGGAACATTATAGATTTCAACGGACAGTTTTAAGTTAGAGAACTTTTTGGGTTTATAGGTTGTTGGAACAAATGGAGGTTCCGAAAGAAAGGGAAGTCAAACTATTGCTGTAAAACCAAGGGCTCTGTTTTTGAATGGTGGGAGGAACTACATCTGAAACAAGTTCAAAGATGTTGAAATTATTACTAAAGGTAATTTCTATTTGGTGAGTATGTTGCAGTCCTTTCTATCACTTTATCAATTTAGAGATCTAATTTGCTGATTCAGTTCTTCTGATGTTCTCTAGTATCAAATTGGTTAAAAGTTGAGATAATATGTGAAATGTAATATGAAATGTTCAATGAATTGAACTATGATGAGGAACCTATTAAATTTCATATGCTTTTGTTTTCCACTAATTATCTTTGATATTCTACCCAAAAAAAAAAAGAAAATTATTTTTGTTGAGAAATTATTTTTGATAAAGCCATGAACCATATTTCTGTTGAACTAATCTTAAGGGTTCTTGGCAGTCTGGTGTAATCTTTGAATGCATGTAATTATTAAATACAGAAAGATTTTGGAATGCTTAGCCTGAGGGAGAAGTAATCTCATTATAAGCATACAGATGTATCCTAACTTTGAAGTGTTTGAATGCTAAGCAGAGACAATTAAGATTTGTGGGTGATATAGACAATATAGCATCAACTGTAACTATATAAACATCATGTGAAAAAAAAAAAAGAGAATATGATCTCCATAACCAGGAAAATAAATCCAACAACATCCAAGTTTTCAAGCATTTATTAACAGTGCAGGTCTACTCAATGAATTAAGGTTACTCTAACATTATTTTAATTAGTGTTGAGTTGAATTCTTTCTAGGGTCAAATTAGAGTTATACGAACTATATTTTTTTGTCTTAGTTTTTCTTTTTTTAAATAATTTGATGATAGATTTTCTTTGGTTGATCAGCCTGGTATCTAGCTTTAAGGAACTTTTGTAATCATCTTTTGGGATTATGTCGGCTGGTTGCTTAGGGGATAAATCATTGTTGAACTAGGATTTGTCTGGAAAAAAACTGTGAAAATTATGGCCAAATGATTGAATGGCTACTGATTCTTTTTAAAACCATCAGGAGCCCTTAATGGACCCATTAGGTGGGACCAGTAGCTCTATGGATTGTTCAGTTTGAATGGGGGAATAGGTGTACATAACCTGCTATTATTTTATTTGATACACTATTTTTCTGAACTAATATAAGATATTTTTTGCTTGTTTCTTCTTCTACCATCTTATCCAACTACATCAAAGAACGTTGTTATCAGAGGCAACATTGGTAACTCCCCTTAGAACATGGAAGGTACTATACAAATGGCCTGTAGAGAACCATGTCTAGTATTATTGAAGTGTCAAATAGTGGCTACTTAAAGTTCTTTACTAGTTTAGACAAGTTTTAAGTTAGTATTTTGAGAGTATTATTTTTTATCTTTATTTTCGTATTTGAATACCTTTTATTCTTGAATTTTTTAAAAACTTGAAGAAACACTTCTGCATACTTTACATGCTGTAAGCTAGCTAGCAAAGTTTTGCAGGCAACTTTCTTGGTAGATTCTTGTTGAAGTGGAGGAGACAATGACAATTTGGACTTAAAATTGGACCATCTAAGTTGGTGTGTGGACACTCCCCACTTTATTTTGCTTAGGGCTCTTTCAGTGACATATTATTAATCCTTTAAACCATCATCTTAGTGGTAATAACTTCTCTACATTTCTACTTCCTTCCCTTTTGAGATATTTTAAAAATCAGGATTCTTCGATGGTTGAATAGGTGGCAAATGTATTAAGAAATTTTGGGTAGCATATGAATCTTGACCATTATAGACCCTACTTCACCAGTGAAGTTATCATGTACTTTTGTGATGTTTAAAAGGAGGTTTATTTTTTTAAGATTTCATTAATGGAATTATGTGTAGCAGGTGATGTGTCAAAAGATCGTAATGGTTGGATGGCATCTATGAAATCTTTTCATATGTCTATGTAAAAATATGCACATTGTAAAACTTTTCATAGCATCATAGTTATAAAATGCTATAGCTTGGCAAAAAGGTTTTAAGTCATTGCTTCTTGTATCAGAAAACATTTACAATTATATATAAAGTTGAAAGGACATAGTCCTTTTAGATGCTTCGTCATGCCTATTGTTTTATCTTGCTTGGGATGTGTTGGTTATTGCTTGCAAAGTTTTCAATCTCAGCATTGGTGCCTGTACTGATAGCTTACTGATATGGGTCTGGTTCAATACAATACACCCCATACTGACACGGTACACCAGTATAGGCAAGAAATAGCTATATGGTTGCCTATAACGTACCATACCGAGCCCCCTTACTGAATCTGCTCCTTATCAGGTTCATATGATATGCTGAGTATCAGCTGCTACAAGTCAGTACGAAAAACCTTGATTGCTTGTATCGTTTTTGACTTTTGTTTTCTAAAGGTGGTTTTGCTCATGCGACTTCAACTTCGGAAGATATCTTCTTCTAGAGTAGTTGGGAAAGGTCTCCTACCCTAGGCGTAAGGCCAAATAAACGTTTCCTTATGCTGGTTGGATCCCATTATTGTTTCTAAATAGTTTGCCTTCGCATGTTCTATTTCCCTATCTGCATTTTAGAGTCAACATGTCTAGCATATTTCTTCCTACATCAGTACATAAATAGTCTGGTTGGAGGACTTGCTAGGTGCACATGATCTGGGTTTGCAACAACTACAATGATTTTGCCACTTGTTGGAGGTTTGCTAGCAATCACTTGACCACTAGTGAAGTCATCACATCGCCTAGGAAAGGATTCTACCACATTTGTGCCCTTATTTCCATCTCTCAAGGTTACTTAAAAGATGTCTTTATTCACAATAAGCTCCCCAATAATGATGAGTAAATATGAGATAAGGCATTCATGGTAGGTCTAGTTTCAGGAGAAATGCAGTTAAAATTTCTAGTTTGAGGCTAACTAACTATGATCACTTTTTTACCATGATTAAACCCAAAATAAGACAAAATGACCTTAACAAACTCAACTAGGGTGCTCTTTGTTGTTTGTTCCTCACACCTGTCATAGGTTTTAAGCTCTCAACTAGGGCACTTTCATAGTTTCTTCCACTCATCGGTCATAGGACATGAGAACTCGCAATGGAAATGGGCTGCATGAAATAAATTTGGGGTACGAGAACTTTTAGAACAGGCAAGATGTGGATGAATACAATTATGTAAGAGAAAAATTGGTTTCATGACATGCTATTGGTGCGACCAGCTATTTGTCTGTCATGAATTGGTAGGCTAGTAAAACCCATTGTTGGATCCTTGCATGAAAAACAGGATAAATCACTATCATGTGAGGACAAGGCATACCACCTTGTGCCAACCGTATGATACTTATGATGAAACAAAATGGCCTTAAAAAACTCAACCAGGATTCTCTCTGTTGTTTGTTCCACACACCCATCATAGGTTTTAAGCTCTTAACTAGGGCGCTTTTCATTGTTCTCATCTGTCATAAGACTCGAGGACTCAACAGAAATGGGCCACATGAAATAAATTTGGAGTTGGGTAACTTTACAACTGGCAAGTTGTGGATGATACTTACATGAAAACAGGATAAACCACTCTATGGAAAACAATCTGATCATGTATGAGGACAAGGCAGACCATTTTGTGCCAATGGTACGATACTTAATGATTTTCTTGAATTATCAAAGTCGCCCGTATTTTGGGTTCCACAGATGAATTGTAGGGAAAAGGCTCCATCTACCATCAAAATATATCAGAAAACTGCAATGTTGCATCAAATAAATGAGGATTAGGCTGATTAATGGCTAGTAGGGCCTTAATGAGGGTCAACCTGAAGGGATTGGAAGATTGTAAGTGAGATATACTGCTTTACCTGGACTCTAGTGTTCAGCTCGAAGAATCTGTCTGGCATGGATTTGTGAGTTGCGCCAAATCTGAAATAATCATTAAATTCTTTGCTGCAACTTTTAGAGATCAATGGAGATTTGATCTTTCTGCAAGAAGTTTGATCCAACAGTGACATTGGAATGGGCTTCTGTCATTTTAGGAGCTAGGATAGGGATGTATGGAGAAAATTTTGCAAAATGTCATGATTCTTGTATCCATTTTCTATATATGGAGTTTGGTTGAGGATCATGCATGTTAAAACTACTTGACAAGTAATATCTTTTAGTGATTTCTATTATACAATTTATAATCCCTGAATATATAATTTAGTCAAAATTAGTTTCATCAGAGCTTAGTAGGTCTGGAGGTGCCTTTTCTTGATTGTTGGATTCAGATATCATGGGTTGGAGAAACATTGAAAGCAAAGTCTGGTGCATTATTCACCATTGACCAAAAATCTTTCAAGGCATCCTTGCAATAGTTGGATGCAAATCTTGAATCACTTCATATAACCACGTGTACAGCTCATTTTGTTTTTTTAGCTCAATAGTGAAGACTTGTTCTCATTAACTTGTGGCCAAGTTGGCAGGTTATGGTGAGAGAGAACTAAAATTAGAAGGTCTGATGATGGCATTATGCCGGTTCAATTCAAAAACCATATCAGCCAAATGATTAGTGGAATTTTGTTATTGGCCTCTAAAGCATCCTGAGAGTATCATAGATATAGTGTGTAAGACTATATGAGTCAAGTCTTGGAATGAATGCAAGTATATCAGTAGGACATGAAAAGCAAAATATATCAGTAGGGCATGAAACCAATCTTAGCACTTAAAGCATACATCTAGATCTGCATGACATTGAAGGAGGGGTGCAAAGTTAAAGATACAATTCTCTTTAGACACATGTAGAGAATGAAAGAATATTTGTCTCATTTGTGGATAACATACAGTCCATGGTTATTTTATCATTTCTATACATGTATTTGGCTGCTTTTCATTTGTAATTGAGAAACATCGTAGTTTTGATCGCCAAGGAGTTTGTATGAATCACATGTGGACGTTTGTAATTCTGGGTTGTGTGTTAGTTGCTTGTCGGTGGAACTACAGAGAACATGCTGTCATTGGGCACTAACATAACTAAAACCTCGATAACATTAGCCACTAATTTGATTGCTTATGTTATTTGGATTTGGTTGTACATGCAAACAATATAACTGGCAAATGCAAGGATGTTGAGGCGACTGTGGGGCAAAATTAAGAATGATGAAGCTAGAAACTGTTGCATCTTAGAAAGCTTACTAGCTGGCCTGCTGGAAGAAAGAGCTAATGTGAGATCATTTTCCCTGTTGGGAGAGGTAGAAAAGTGCGGCAGTTTTTTCTTTTTTTCTTTCATGGGTAGTGTTTTTCTGGGGTGGGCGGCTTGTTGATTGGGGTGTGCACTAAGTTTACAGAATCCTAACTAAGAAGCGGCGAGCACATTTCCGCACCTCGCAAGGTTTTAGCAAGGTCAGTATCATAAACTGTTTGTGTTATCCATTTGTTTCTTGGTAGGTTGATTTATCTCTGGGGCTGGCTGTATAAATATGTGAGCTTGTGTCAGCACATGGCTGTTACGCTTTGTATGTTGCATGTTGAGTAGATAATCTTCGAGCTGAATGCGTGAACAAATTTCAGGCTCTGGAAGTCATATCTGAGGGAATAGATGCAGGTTAAAGTGTTTGTATTTTATAAAACAGTGCCTGCTGTTGGGGCTTATGCCGAATTATAGCACCACCAGTCAATTATTAATTGTTCACCACTGATTCCGCGGGCAGTTTGTACAATTGCTCTATGGGGAATTCCTATCATGAGGTTTTCCAGTTTACAAAGGTGGTGAACTGAGTCATCTTTGCTACAGATTGCCGCGACCTGAATCATTCATCTGCTGCAATTCTGATCACGAGGGAATAGGTCTGAAACTTTTGACGGCACTTGAATGTGATTTATTTACATCTCCACATAAATTCTTGGATTTTGAGTACTAAAATTATTTCTGTTGACATTGAATTTTATCTCGAGATCGAAATGATCGGAGTCGGACGGTGATAGCAGGACCTGCAAGAAGAGTTCTCTACGAGAGTTGGCTTCGGCAGGAATCTTCCAACCATTCTAGTTAATTTAAGATGAGTATTTTAGGTGAGAGGAGATTTTATACCTTGAATTTTTTTTTTTTTTGCTTTTTTTTATAAATGGAAGCTTGAGTTTGTTAGATCCAAGCTTTTAGATTGTTAGGATAGACTGTTTGCCTACTAATTAGATTGTTAATCGTAAGCACCAGATTGTTAGAGGTTTCTGTCTTTCATTAAATATTCTAAAGAATCATGTCAGGCAATGTTCCTTTATAGGATGTGGGGGGATCATCTTTTAATTGTATGAATTAATAACCTAGAGCTCAGAGCGGGGAGAGCTTGTCTTGCTTTTCTTATGACCATTCCTTTTTTGATTTGGGATGACATGTCAGGGCTATAATGAGTTCTCCTTAGGGGTCAACAATGAAAATTGATAGTGAGGATCGATATTAGGATTAGAGGCTGAGATGGGATTGGATGTATGTGTTGAGCGCGGACATCCATGGGCAGAAGCCGAAATTAATGATTTTTGAAGTGGATTTTATTGGATAAAGCCAATAATTTTTGAAGTGGCACGGATGCCAAGGCATGGGTTGAAAATCATTATCATACGTTTTTGGCTAGAACGAAAATATCCCTAATAATAGCCCTGTACTCTCGAGTTTGGATCAAAATTGAATTGGATGAAGGAAGCATACCAGATTTGTCGAAGACGTGGGACGATGGTCTTCAGTCCATGCCTTGATGTTCATGCCACTTAGGAAATTATTGGCTTTAGCCAACAAAATCCACTTTGGAAATCATTAACTTTAGCATATGTTTGTGCTCTCCACATGCATCCGACCCTGCCTCGGCCTCTGATTCTGATGTCGATCCTCACTTCCAGTTTTAGTTGTTGGCCTTCATGAGAATTCATTATAGTCCTAACACGTCATCCAATAACAAAAAAGGAGTGGTCATAAGAAAAGTAAGGCAAGCTCCTCATGCTCTTTGTTAATTCATGCAATTAAGAGATGGTCCCATCCTCTCGACAATTAACAATCTTGCTAGTGGGCGGACATCCTATTCTAACAATCTAGAGTCCCAGGCTTAACAAACTTTGGCCTCTATCTATAAAAAAAAATAAAAAAGACGGATTCTAAGGTACGTATTCTTCTTTCTTCCAAAATGCTTATCTTTTCTACTGTTGAATGAAAAATTGATTTGAGCATCGGAGGATTTTTACTAAAATTAATTTTGATCAAAAATTTTTTTTGCAAGCCTTGTCGTCACCGTTGAACTTCAGTCATTTCGAATGAAATTTTGCATCAATAATTTCAGTTTTTTCTGATACACCAATTGCCCCACTTGAGCAACAAGAATTTCATTTAGGCATCATCATGCATGAAGGGCAAAAGCGGTACTGAGACATGTTAATAGCCAAAGATCTGGAATATTTCAGATTGAATTGGATCCGCATATACAAATGGGACTTTCCACCATCAAATCAATCATGTATTCTATCAAAATTTGAATATCAAGATGATCTGATGGTGGAAAAGCATAAAGGCCCGTTTGCAGACTTTCCACCGTCAAATCTGTCGTGTATTCCACCAAAATTTGAATGTCAAGATAATCTGACGGTGGAAAAGCATGTTCGTACGTTCACGCAAATGTGCTCGCCGTAGATAAACCCTTTCAGATTACCATGAGAAGCCACACCCAGCGGGCACACGAAAGGATGTTTGTTCTTTACCGTTGTTCTATGCATGGCGGCCCGTGCGCCAGCTGTATGCTACAGCCGAGCTCATATAATCTAATAAATGGGTACATTTGCATGAGATGGATGAAATATGTTGGACTGGTGCGTTTAATGCTCTACCATGGTCCATGGAATTACTCGTGAAGGGATTAATTTTGGTCGAGTTCTGTATTTAGGTGCACATTATTTATATACTTGGTATATTTTGGATGTTTATATAAGCCTGTAAATAATATCATTCTGGGTTGTTGTAAGCTAACCCGAGTATCAGCCTTTAAAGTTAGAAAGCCCCGATCTAGTTAGTAATTTAGTACTTAACAGGATTTGTATCGAGGGCTCAAGTAACTTATTTGCCCCATACTAAACTAAGCCGAAACTGATGTATCCCTAACGTGGCCCTTGGCCTAATGTGGTAAGTAACCAAATGCAGTAAAAGATTGGTTAGGTACCATGTTGGTTTAGCTGATTGGGTTAGGTATGAATTGACTAGTAATATGACCCATTCCGTTCTGAATTCTCCAGCTATTTATTTTATCAACCTTTTAATTTGAAATCTAATGGCCTAATATTATGTTAAGCAACGAACAATATAGAAAAGTTTCACGAACCATTAACTTCTCATGAACCATGTGCCCATTAACGTATGAACTAGCTTTTAGATAAGGGAGGTGCGTAGGAGGGGTAGGGTTATCAATTGGCCAGGCCAGCCCAAGCGGTTTGAAGTCCCACGTGAGAAACTGGACCTGGTCCTAGATACGTGCGAGGCCTGAAACTAGGAAGCTCTTTTATTTTTTTCAAATGTTAATCTTTGTTCTGATTTTTATTTTTTTTGGTAGAAGAGCGCCCTAGGCAATGAGTATGCAATGCATGGTAGCCTTCTCCCATGTACTCCTACTTCCCTAAATCTTAATGAATGGGCCTCAAATTAAGCCGAATTGGAATTAAAACACTTATATTGGGATAAGGCTCTAGGATAAAAAGATAGGCTTCAACTCAAGGCTCTCAACTCGGGGCCCATGCTCAACCTATTCCATCGACATCCTTAACACCTATGAAGGAGCCACTAAATTAATAAGCCCGGGATGATAGGACTCTCATCCCTTCAGACTATACTTCTAATTATTACAGCAGCAACAATGAACAATACTAAAGACATTTGGTTAGAAGGAGACTTTCTTGCTATCATTTTCTGAATCTCTAGTTTGTGAATTTCAAACTCCTACTACTTCTAAATGGTAGAAATTGGAGTGCTTTAAGAACTATACAGTAGATGATTCAATGGAGTATTGGTGCAAAAGAAAGTCTATCCTTTGGTGCAAAAGATACAATTTGGATCCACAGATCCAGAGAGTGTAATCAGGATCATCAAGAAAAGGGATCCCTTCAGCCGTTTCCAAAATTTTTGGTTTTTGTGGGTTATAATTGTTGCTAAGTGCAATTTTTTTTATTTTTATTTTTTTATAAATTTTTTTGTAAGAGGAAAAAAACACTTAAACGAGCAATCTAATGCCCTTATATTCCATGCCAAAATCTAAGTTAATACTCACCGGTATACTTTGAAATATATAAATATTATTATTTTATATCTAAAAACATGTGTACACGATCGGTGAGTTTTGCAGTCATCTCCACCTACTTGGTCGGATGCCCCCGCTCGCCTTCGCCCCAAATCCCATCATCCCCCTGGTCTCTCTCCCGTTTTCTGGACCTCCGTCTCCGACTTCCCTCCCATTCCCATCTTCCAAAACCCTAGCCCCAGCTTCCATCGAAATCCCGACCTCAATCCAATGCTTACCCTGTTCTGCGAATTTTCGCGGTAGATAGAACACGAATCCACCCCCGGGGCTTCGGAGTAGAAGCGATGTCAGTCGCCACTGCCGCTACCTCCGCTCCAAATTTATCAACAGTTCCTCATCCCGATCGGCTTTACCCGTTGCCCATTCGGAGGAATCCCGTAAAAATCCTTCCTTTCTCCAGCTTTTACCCGTCTCCAGCTCTTTTCTCGCAGGCGAGGTGGTTCGTGTTCACCCAGAGGAGAGCCGTCCCCCGCCGGAAGGCGTCTCGGTGGCAAACTGGTGTCTGGTTATCAGGTCATAGGAAAACCCTAACTTAATATTTCTTCATAAAGAAGCAGTAGAGAAAAAGGGCTCAAAAAATTATCTTTCTAGGTGCGAGTGTTGATGAGAGTCCACAGAGAGATGTGCCGGGCCAGCTGAGCTTGAATAAACTCCTTTCGGTTGCTGAAGTGCTCTGCATTGTCCCGCCTGCCATCTATTCGATCGGTTGTCTCGTTGGTTCGGTGCTCCCAGGAGTGGCCAAACCATTTCAGGTGTCATTGGGGAACATGTTTTTTGTCTGTCAGTATTTTCTCTTGGTCAGTGCCTTGGTGATTGGAAGTTTGATACGCTGGAGGCAGTGGCAGAGGCTGTGTAGGGCGAATGAGAATGGGGTGAATGTTGATTTGGTGCAAAGAGTCGAGAAGGTGGAGCAGGACCTACAGAGCTCGGTGACGATAGTTCGGGTGCTCTCAAGGCAGCTTGAGAAGCTTGGGATTAGGTTAAGAGTCACAAGGAAGGC
Organism: Cocos nucifera; assembly: GCA_006176705.1. Lineage (NCBI taxonomy): Eukaryota > Viridiplantae > Streptophyta > Magnoliopsida > Arecales > Arecaceae > Cocos > Cocos nucifera. Next base: position 2,925,451 of record QRFJ01000013.1, read on the forward strand.
CTTGAAGGAGCCAATTAGTGAAGTAATTTGTTTTTCTGTCCGCTAAATTGTATGTGAATATATTTGGTCTTCAAATGCAGGTGTTTCATTGCTCATGCTTTTTGTGGGATAAATCTGCCACACTGTTCAGTGCCAAACATCCTACCACTTCTTCCTTCTGTTCTAAATAGAACTCCTCACCTGACAGTTGTTGGGCTAATGAATTCTTTATACTCTTATCTTAGCTCTGCTGATTACATAGATGCTTATCCTGCAAAGATATTCTTCCTAATTCTAGTTTATCATTTAGCCTCATCCTTTTCTCATCACCTAACAAGATATCATCTATAAACTGCATATACCATGGTACCTGCTGTGGATCAGTGGTGAGTTCATTGGTGACGGGTGAAGACGTGCAGGCCCAAAGCTGACCCTTGGTGTAGGCCTGTAGTGATTGGAAAATCACTTTTCACCACTCTCACTTATAACTCCTCATAACTTCTTTATGCATGTTCCCAGTTATTTAAACCGGTGTTTTCTGTCTTGATAAACCATGTACCGGTAGATTATTGATGCAGACAGTTTGGTATCATATACCATTTTATCAACATATTATACACTACTGGAGGTGAGACAGTAACTGTACCATATTTCCTGGCCTTTAAAATCAATAAATCTCATACAGGTAATAAAACATTGTTGACGTTCCTAATTGCAATTTTGGAATCCTGTAGAAATGACAAAGATGACGTTCTCAATGGTGATATAGTATTTGGATTAAAATGGATTGCAACATTGATTCGAGATTAGGGCATCCTGTGCTTTACAGTATCAATGTTTTCACTTCCTGCTTCTTTTCGTTTGAAAGAATCATCTCTGCTGGCTAATACTGCTACTGTAGGTGTCTGTAAATGTATATTGTCCTTGCAGCTCCTTGCATACAAGCCGAATGTATCTTTAACACTTTGTTATACATTATGCTTGTGATCCTTTGATCACTATTTTTTTTTTCACCTAATTAGAACATCAACATATGTGGAAAACCACTGAATGCACTAACTCTTGTTTTCCCTATATCAGTCTTTTCAGGAATTAAATTATACATGTTGTCTATCTACATTTGCATTCTTCTTTTCATGTTAATTAGTTGGAGATTTATGCCTAGGGAAGAAGATTAGAAGTTGTTTTCCCCTCATTCTAGCAGACTTCCATTGTATGATTCTGTCTTTGTTCAGAACACTATTTGTTTTAGTAGTGATACATGTGGCTTTATGGAGGTCAGGGCTTCCGTAGGACATTATGTATAATCTATATATTTTGATGGGAATATATGTGGCATAAAAGAGTTATGCCTATGGCATTTGTCCTAATAATAGTTAAACGATGTGGAAAAATGCAGTTTATTCCTTTAGGCTGTAATGGTGCTGCTTTAGGAGAAAAATCTCAGAACTAGATTACCACTATAATTGGATCAGAACTTCATTCAAGCTTAGAGGACTATTATGCAGTTATGGTCCTGGCAATGGCCCTGGGAGGGGTGGACTGGGGATAGAACTAAGCTTTGGCATTTTTTTGCACAAAGTGGCTGCCCTAGGACTCGAACCCAGGCCATTGGCTTTTTTCAGCCCTAGCCTTTTACCATTGCAGCAAGCAATGACCCTAAATCATTCACAGCAAGCAATGGCCCTAAATCATTCAAGTTTAATTTCTTCCAATTTTATTTACTGTCTATATTTAAGAGGGCAAAAATAAGTAATTGTAGTTACAAATTATTGATTTAAAATTGATCATGGTGGTTGTTGTGGTAGCAATACCTAGTGGGATCTGCAATGTAAAGGTGGAAGCATATGAAAGTTAATAGAGTGGGAGTGAGCTTCTGTAGAGGATGCAACACCTAGCTTAGTTGTGTTTTGCGTCCTAAAACATCCAAATTCTGATATGTAGATGCTTTTGCCAACCAATAGCGAAAAAGAAAATGATGAAATCATTGACTGTCAGATACTTATTTTGCTTTTACCTCATGTAGAAAGGATCCATAATACTCGAGTTTCATCACCATTGTCATGTAGGTCTTCTCCCATTTAATATGGAACCTGTCATGGAGCAAAACTCCACATCAAGGGTTTGTGGAATGGTGAAGCAAAATTTCTATTGGCAGTTAACTTGACATTTGCTCTCTAGAAATTGATGCTGAGTTCCTAGTAAAGGCAACTTTATGCAAAAGAGCGGCCTTCCACGAAATCTATACCTTGATGATCATAGTTTAAGCATATGCAACCAAGCGGCAAACCTTCAACATTACACTGCACTTGGAAAGAATCTGGATGCAAGGGGAGGATAATAAATTTTGATTTTGGGAGCTACAATCATCTCTAAGGCACAGATAAAACCTGAACTTCAATACCTCTATGTTCTTCATTAACCCTACCATGCTATGTTCTGCAAATTCTAATATCATTTGGCATCATTATTTTTTTTTATCACAAAATCTTTTCAGAAGCATAAACGAAGTAGGAAGCGGTCATTGAAGGAATGCTGTGGATCCTTCATTCTTGCTGTATATTAAATGTGAGAAGTCTTTTTTATTCTCACAGTTGAAGTATAATTGATGCATGCAGACTGCTGCTTTGGCACAGAAGAACTCTGAGGCTACTCGAGCACTAGCATTGCAAGAAGACATTCTTGAAAGGGAGCTTGGTGAAATCCAGAAGGTCTTGTTGGCAATGCAGGTAAGTCTTCCCTAAGCAGATACCTTTCTTACAGGTACCTTTATCCCCCAAGTATTTTATGCATTCTTGAGTAATATGATTGTATCCTGCCAACTTATGTCCTTCCTGTATCTTTTTGTATTTTAAATGTCATGACATTTATCATTCAATTATTCTTATATTCTGGTGGTTTTATGGAAGATATTCGGATATTGCTCCTTTATTTTGAAAAATTATCAAATAATTCTATGAGAAGGAACCTAGTGTTAGTGGATCTATATTAAATTTTCAACGAGTGAGTAATATTCTTCCCAAGGTCCGGACACCAGAACTGGGAACTGTACTGGTACGTTCCCGGTTCAATATCATACGATTTGCACAATACAGTATACATCCTATATTGAGATAGGTTCCCAATAAATTTTTCTTTCTCTCAACTATGGTATTGCTTGAAACCAGGCAGTACAGGTAGGTGCTGGGCGGTTCTGCTCGGATTGCACTGGTTTGGCTCATATACTAGACCAAACATGGGTATTTGTACCAATGCTTTACTGGCATAGCACAGTATGGTCAGTATAAGGCAGTACAAGCTGGTAAGGAAGACCTTGGTTCTTCCATTTGTAAAATTCTTCCTCCTTATGACATCTTGTTAACAATAGTCGCCTGCTTTTAGTATCATTTAGGAAATCATTGGTAGTGCTACCACATGATTACAATGGCATAGTTCAGCTTCTGTGTGATTCTGTGCCTTTTGATTTCAGGAATAACTCAACTAAGCCTATAAGAAGGGCGATATTATCAATATAAATGATGCTAAATGAAGACAGTATTTGCTGGACTCGTGCATCCTTGTTAAATAATGAATTTATGGAGCTTCAGGAATGTACATGCAATGAATGTATCAAGCTCATGTTTGAATTTGAAGGCGAGGAAGATAGCATGTCATTTGTGGGAAAATTTGAAAAAGTTTGCAATGAAGATGCAGCTTTAATAAGACAGAACGGGGAGAAGGGTTCTTTATGCTGTCCCTAAATAATTTAAACAAGTCTTGATGGCTGGGGCTATAGTTAGCAAAAGAGTCTGTGATTAATGGCTGATTACCTAAATAATTATCACACAATTAATCAGTTTTCAAGAGTCTGATTCTTTATCTGTAGTATTTTTATCCATTTGGAATATATCACTAGAAAAATCTTGGACCATATCTGCTCTACTAGATCTGACTTATGCTACTTGTCACTATCTTTTATGTGGGTAAGGATTACCATATACATCCAATGACACATTATTTTTTGCAAATATCCAGTAAAATGACCTTTTGTGGGTCTTATTACGATCTTCAAATATGCAGCCTGTGGAGTTGTTTCTGCAGCTTAATTCAATTTGTTTATTCTTTATTTCAACCTATAGTTTGTAAAGTTACTATAATATTTAAGCTAGCTGGCATCAAAATCCAATCTAGAATATTAACTTGGAACTTCAGCTTGAATACCTTGCATCTTCTCTGCTTTGAGTTAAATTTTTTCTACATGCTGATGAACTGCTATATTTTCACATTCTTCCCTGTGACATATTTCCACGTTGAGCAATTTCCGTAGGAACAACAACAAAAGCAACTTGAGTTGATCCTTGCAATTGGGAAAACCGGGAGACTGTTAGATGGCAAGCGGGACTCTGTATCGGAAAAAGATGGCATTGGAACAAGTAATTCAGTTCCAAAGAAGGAAGAAGCGAAAGAGCTGGAATATCAGGCAGAAAGACGTGGAGGAAACAATGACAAAGCCTAGCTTAACCACTCACTTGTACCTTTTCTTCTCCAAAGACCTCAAGAAGCCATTTCTGTTTGATGTAACGTCGAAAGCAGTGTATTGGTGGTGTTATAAAGAAATAAGGATATAAACACGGCTCCAATTTCATCTAAATTGCAAGAATCATGACTGAAGATACTCTTTTGGAAAAAAAAAAAATAAATAAAATGCTAAGAACATGGGAAGGCTCCGAGCTGGAATAAGATATTCACACAATATGCAATATTCACTCCAACTTTTGCTACCTCTGAGCTGGAATGAGCATTGATGGAACAAGATATCCAAATTACCGATGTGGATGCATCCATGGCGAGCATGGTTACTAGTCTCAAAACTATTTGACCAATTTATTTTTGGTAAATCTCTCTTGGCAAGAGATCGGGGTGACTTTTCGGAGGATAAGATCGAGTTTTTGATTTAAAATGGAATGTTCTTGGCTTTTATTTTAACCAGCTCCATTCCCAGATCATTGAATACGTTGAGCTGCCATTGTTCCTCGTGATTAAAGATTTTGGATCAGCTATTGCATGTGGTGAAACTGATACTCAATTCGAGTAATTTTTGGACAATCTATTGACAGTCTTTTCGCATAAATCAGTTGTGGTGTTTTCTAAGGAAACATGATTTTGTTTAAGGATGCCTCCATCTCTTATTGATTTTTTTTTTCTTTTTTCAAGTTTGGGCAATTACTCAAACAGGTCGTGATTTAATCCTGTTCCCTATACGAAGCTATGCAAGGCTTATATATTTCGTTTAGACTATCACTGCCTAGTACCTATCCCCGGATAAAATTGTCTAGATATCCCCAAGTATATATAGTTTTCCCCCAAAAAATTCCTTTATTCTAAATTTGATTATTAAGTAATTTTTTTTTGCAAATCCCTGTTCGCAGATCAATATATCATGAAGCTTATATAAAAGGAAAAGAGCAGCAAACTATAGCATCGTGGCCTTCTTCGATCTCCTCTCTGTCGGACGCCAATGGAAGCTCTGCGGAAGCTAGAGAGGGTTCAGAGGATGCTGTCGTTCATGGAGGCTCGAGGGCTTTCCTTCAACGATCAGGGCTCCGACCGCTTCCTCGCTCATTTCCTTCTCTTCCTGGTACTCCAAATCTCTCCTCTCATTCCTTTCTTTATTTGTTTCCCTGCACCACTCGTGCGTTTTTACTCCAACCATTGGTTGTGAACGCAAAACCAAGAAACCAAAACCTCGACTTGAGTCGATCCCGTGATCGTTGAAGTGCGAAATGATTAGGGTTTGATTCGGTTTATGCGATCATAGGAATGATTGGAGAGGTTGAAATACCGAGTTTGTAGCATTAAATATGAGTTTTTCTAAACCTAATTCATCAATCACGTTCGGTCATTCCAGTTTATACAAGAAAAAAAGAAAATTTTGAACAGTTAATTGCAAATCAAAATATAGGAGGCTGAATCATTGTAAATTAGTATAAGTTTCTTCATGGATTTTCTTTTCTATACAAGAACTACCGAATAAGTTCGACCATTAGCTGACCATCAACAGAAAATAATGTAGGATGGACAAGTTAAAGGATATGAATGTTTTGCTTGGGCTTTATTACCATATCAAACTCTGGCAGGCAAGTCTTGATGCAGTTTTCTTGCAATGTGCACATTTCTCGAGTTTTAAACAAAAAGTGACCTCTTTCTGATTTGTACTTATTTTTCTATGATGTTTTGCTAAGCTTGAAGTCTTTGGCTTATAATCTGTCATAAGAAGTGTTGGTGTTTTATTCCGTACCCAATTGAATTTGGTAAAATAAAATGGTAGATCCATTTCTTCACGTAGTAATTAAAACAATGTAAGCCTACCATTTATCACTTCTACGAAAGATGCAAATGAGGCACAAACCATGCTTCTCGTGTATGCCTCTTTATGTTATTGTGTGTCTGACTTAGATGGGCTCAGCCATAAGCCTCAGGGTAGAGCTGGGTCTCAAGGAATGACACTAGTAAAGCCAACCATTAACCAAACGAGCAAAATTTTGGTAAAAAATTGTAAAGCATTGGTTAAATTCAGGATGTTGCAAGATTGTACTTAATTTTGTGAGGACGGTGTGGTTAAGTTAAATATCTTATAATTTGAGGCAGTTCAGTGATCCTTGCAGAATTCTATGTCAGGCCTTGGCATACTGATTTAGCTCCAAGCTTTCTTGTTCAATGAATTTAAAAACTTAGCCTCCTTTCCAAAACACAAATTAGAGAGATTTAGTTGATGCATGGATGTTAATAAGTTGGACTTGGACCAAGGCTCTCGCAAGTCAAATTCAAAGTGCTGGGCTGCTCCAATTCTAGGCTATGATTTATGAGAGGCACCTCATATGCGAAGGTAAAAATGGCAGGAATGATGTGCTGGGGGGAATACAAGTATAGCATTTGAATTAGAATTAGAGCCTCCAACTGCTTGATATAATGCACATAAAGGGTGATTTGCAATGACCCAACAATTGAGCGATTGAGGGATTAAACCTCTCCAACACTTTATACTTCTTGTTTACTCCATTTCATTCTCTAGCTTGGATAAAGGCCTTCATGTTATAAATTTTTCCTCCATGTCCCATATCCAATCTTCAAGCACCCATAAGGCTGCAGATGCATTCCAGAAATGACTCGAGCTTAGGCTTGGACCTTGGAAAAACCATTATGGGTGAGCTTGCACCTAGAACATATTTTTTTATTTGGGCTTGGGTTGGACATAAACTCACCCTATGTAAGTAGCAGACTTGGAGCAGTCCGATTGAAGCCTATAATGTTAGTTGCTCTGAATCCATCTTCCTTTTCTTACTTCCTTGCATTCTTGCAACTCATCAAGTGCATTTTAGTCTATGGATTGCACCCTTAATGAATCATTTTGGCCTTCAAAAACTTCTAACTAGTGGATAATGGAAATCTCTTAAAACTTACTTACCAATTATTGTTCTACATAGAGACAATCGACACTAGGATTATCTTTCTTTCTTTCCCCCCCAATTTTCACTAATTTCACATTAATTGTACTGTCAGTTTTGAAATTACCTTAATAAAAAGCATTGTGTCCTTAATAGAAGGCATGGCAACACAGGGAAGATCAAGCTAAGATATGTTAAGAGTTAAACTGTGCCTCATAAGCAGTGTTCTTTGGCTTGTTTTTGGGGTGAAAATATTATTAAAAATTTTCCCTCAAGAAGGATACCTTTTATTATCAAAAAGCAATTTACAGGCAGACCTGGAAGTTATAGGATCGCTTCATGCTTCTTGAAGAACTTAGCATGATATGTTTGCATTCTTGCTCTGCAGTTCATTTAAAGTGAAACTTTAACCATGCTTTTTTGATTTTTTAATCCATCAATCATATATAATATATTTTTGCCTAATTAGAAGTTGATTCCACAAAGGTGCAACCACGTGGTATAGTTAACTTGGAGAAGAGGTGCGATCTGATATCTGAGCTTCTTCAGAAGGTAAATCAGTTTGTAGGTTGACTTTCTTGATTTGTTACTATATATGTTATGAGATTTATTCAGCTGATAAGTATGATGCCTTTGTTTAGCAGATCTCAGCTAAAATTCTGGAAGAAGCACTGTTCTTTGTGACTGGGGAAGGTAATTATATGTTAGAGAACAAACTCAACCAGGAGGGGCACCTAAACCTGGTTGTTTTGTACTATTATCACTGCTGCTACCAAATGTTGATGGTTCATATGAGTAAGATAAAGTTGCCTGCCCTTGAAATGACAGTGGCTGACTTACATTCTTTGTCAATGACTAAACAAGTCTTGATTCTCCAACTCTTGCTACTAATGTTCGATTGACTAATAGAAAGGATGTGAGTTTTTACAAATGGTGATGATTTTCTACAATGGAAGAACATGATCATTGACATTACATTATCTAGACTTTGTGGGGTTGTTCACTCTAATGGTGTGCAAATGACCAATAAAAGAAGACATGATCATTGAGATTACATTATCTAGACTTTGTGGGGTTGCTCTTAAAATGACAGTGGCTGACGGGCATTCTTTGTCAATGACTAACGAAGTCTTGATTCTCCAACTCTTGCTACTAATGTTCAGTTGACTAATAGAAAGGATGTGAGTTTCTGCAAATGGTGATGATTGAATACAAAGGAAGAACATGATCATTGTTACATTATCTAGACTTTGTGGGGTTGTTCGCTCTAATAGTGTGCAAATGACCAATAAAAGAAGACAGCTGCATTTTGGAAGGTTGTTGGTCAGTTGTTTCTTCTATTTGAGTTGTTTATTTTTGGCAGCTGCCTTGTTTCCTACTTGGAATTCACCTATTCTCATTCTAGATATATTGACAGATACAATGTCAAAATTTTAAAGTTTGGTATCATTTCTTTGTTTTTGCTTGTTGCTTCCTACTGGTTTTAGTAGAAGATAGCAGACAAAATAGTGAATTATAGCTGTATGAATTTAAAACTTCATTATTTATTATTTTACTTATGACTTTCTAAGATTTTCATTTGTTGGTGTGTTTCTGAGTGAACTTTTTCTTATTTGTTGCAATTTAAAATTATAGTTCACGTCATCTATTGAAGTGGTACTTGTTTCATTCCATAAGTTTCTCAAAGGAAGTCTGGTTGAAATGCAGATAGCCAGCAGAGTTATGTTGAGCTTCCATCCGAGTCTTACCTTGAAAACAAAATAAAATTTCATCAATCAGAAGCTGAAGATATACCTATGATTGGACTTGATGCAATGCAACGAGCAAATTCTACCCTTGAAGATTTTGTAAGTAGTTCAATATCCTTGAATTTGCATGCTCAAATACAGTTGAAAATAATAACAGTAATCTTTCTATGCTGCCTCTTTGGTTTGCTTGTGCAGATATTTTCAAGATTTCATTTAGCTTCTAGATAAATATTGAATTCACACAAGCTTGACTTGGGAAAACTATCTCATTTATCTTATGGATTTTATTTGCATATTCTCAGATATTATGAACATTTTTGGTAGTTGAAAAATGCATATCAGAATTCCTTAATCTTGACTGAGACAATTTTCTCGTTCACCACAAAGTTTAGTTCCTTTTAACTTGATGCTTTTCTCTTTCATGTTGTTGGTGCCATCAGTGGTTGGCACTGCAATAGCCAAACAAACAATGAAAATTCTCATCTGCAACAACTGAATATAGGGAATGATTCATAGGTTAGATTGTGCTTGGAATATCTGATGTGATGATGAATGGTTCTTTAGCACAGGTAAGGAAAAGAAACAAATTAGTATAGCATCTTCATGATTGTGTACGTGTTGCCTACAGAAAGTCAAAACAAATGTAACTCTACTCTGGATGTTTCATAACATACTCTTGTTGTTTTTCCTCTCAAATCGCTCTTTTGCATAATGTCTTCTAAAGCTCCATCAAGTAGCTTGATTTTTCTTTTTGTCCCTTGTTATTGGTCATTGTTGATATGATGTTTGGTCTTTGAGGGAACGAACATGAGAAATCAGAAGATCCAACAAAGAGAAAGTAGTGGATCATAATTTAACATCATAGAACTTATAACACTCATAGCATGAAATATCTGTTACTATTTTCTGGTTTAAAACCCTAATCTAAAACCAAAGCCATCTAATCTCATTTAATGTCATAGTTACAGCTGCTGTAACTGGATTTATAACCGCACAGAGTAGAAACAAGATAATGATTTTGGTGCTAGTTTGAGTATTGGTGCACTTGTTTCATGAAAATTTTTGGTAGTCTTAAATAATATGTATGGTGTTGGGCATGGCAATGCACTATTACATTGGTGCTACTTTGTCATTTATATGGTACTGAATCAATAATAATATGACAGCATATTATGTTGCCACTCAACATGGCATGTGGGCCCAAAAGTAATCTGCACTCAGAGCCACATTCCTGGGCAGCAGGCCCTCCAATCAGAAATTTTCATTGCAATATTGAAGGATAGCAATGGATAGCATTCTTATATGGTATTGGTATGACATTGTTATAAATTCTGATAGATGTTAATACCTTGTCATTCTTATTTCACTCAAAAGATACTGACCAAGTGCGAACAAAAAAAGGTTAGTTGCATTCTGTTCACATTGTAGTCTATCATGTTGAATGTATGTTGTAGAATTTTAAATCTAATGACTCGCTCGGCCTGTTTACTGAAATTGTTTTCAACTTTCAATATCATTTCTATTTTCTTCCTTATGTGTGAAAACATTGATAATGTGCAATCTTTTTGATAGACAATCATTCTAATAAGTAATTCATTCGTTTATCTTTTGAATATTTGTATTCTTTTAGAAATTTTTTAAATATTTGTATTCTTTCAGAAATTTTTTATGTAGTTAAATTTGTTGGTGACAAGAACATGCTATTTGCTTTAAATTTTCTGTTACCGATCCTAGACACATTTTATAATTATTTCAATCTACTGAATGTTTGGTCAAATAACAGTGCAGGTCTTATTTCATGTTTCATGAGATGGATGTAAACAAACCACAATCTATTTTTAAGTTCCTCCCTGTTCTTTCTTTTACAGAGAGCTACATATATCAGGTACATTTAGATAAATTTTTTCATGATTTTTTCCCTCTCTGTATCTAGGACAAATTCATGTGCTAACTGATGACCTTTATTTTTCTTGCTACAGCTAGACACATTAAATGAAAAGGATTTGCATTTGTCATCACAGGATTTAATTTCTTCAGAAAGCAGAGATGATAATTTGGGTTGTATATTGAAGGGAGTAAGCTTACACACATTCGATCTATTATATTTTTGAATGAGAAATTTATGGCAGATATCCCCTCTACCCATTGTAACTCTTGAATCGACATGTAACTGGTGTTCAATATCACCTGGTGCAGGTTGCTGATCAAAGTGTGACCGATGATCTTAATGAAGCTTCCAGACCTGATCCATTCAATCCTCTTGTCCATATTCTTCAATGCCAAGGGCTACTGACGGAGCGGTCTGACATCTTGCCTTCTTAGTATTCATTCAACATTTGATTCGAGGGAAATATCATTCTAACTCTTGCTTTTGTCCTATTTTTATCTAGAATAAGAACTGAACTCAGATCAGGTGCTGAATATTGGGCTCTTGAGAGGAAGCTTTGTCGCTTGTTGATGAGAAAGAAGAAGGTGCCTCTTATATTCCCCTTGACTTCTATGCTTGTTCCCACAGTTGGCTCTGTTCTGCTTAGTAGCTAGAAAGCAGCTAGAAACTCTTAACCAAGGTAACGTACCCGCTTTGGAAACTCTTTGGTCTGGCTACTGGCTTGAAGGCTTGGGCCAAAAATCTCTAGTCTTGGGCTTCAGTCGTGGAGTAGCAGTTGGGCTTGGGTCTAAAGTGGTTGGCCCGATAATCAATTTGGGCTTGGCCTAAGACTGTTTTCAGATTTTGAGCCTTGATATTAATACTCTTTTGATGGATTGCTATTGTTGGATCAAACATATGTTGCTGAGTTTTAGATACAGCAATTCTGTTAATTCTAAGCTGTGAAACCTATCTTTTGAGAGTTCAAATGAATCTATGAAAAGCCTCTATGGGCCTGTTGAGCAGGTTATGTATGCTGAATATTTTGAGCAATAATAAAGTGGTATTTGCCAGATTTGGCCTCCCATCCCTTTCTCTGGTGTTCTCCTTTCTTCTCTCTATTTTCTATATTTCCTTTCCCTTTCTTTTCTGATTGAACTTTTACTTTAATTGTTGAATACATGAAACTATTTTCTTGTAATTTAATTTGCCATCTGATTTAAAATATCACATATTTAATTTGTCAAAATCAGCTCTTGTAATCCTTGAAATTGCATTAAAGATTTTTACAGTTTCCTGAAATTTAAGTTTGGGTCAGCTTCAAACTTTTTCTAAAAGCTTTAAAATCTCTAGATCTAACCTTCTTATTCTAGTAACCCTACCCATCATCTAAATCTGTAGGCAGACCCAAAAGCTTGCTTATTTTCTTTAATCTGTAAAAGTGCTTTCTTTTTTTTCTTCATGTTTTCTGAAAACTAGAACACAAGCATTAAAAGCGAGCAAAACATTAAATTCTCTAACATGTTAGGTCAACCGATGCATATGCAGCCCATCCCCATGTGATCTTACATCACCTACTCTCCTCTCTCTGCACATGCGAGCAACATTTGGCAGATTTCTGTTTTATCCGGTCATTCTGTTCAAATTCTTTCTCATGACAATAAATTAGCCACATTCTTCCCAATAAAAGTCCTACATACATAGGCACCCTCGCTTCTTGCTCTTTTTTGCTACATCTTTATCATTTTGATTTACAAATCTCTGATGTGCATGGTAGTTGTCATTTACCATCTTTTGTTGTTTACATAAAGAACTCTCTAGCTCTCTTTTTTACCCTTTGGGTATTGATTGGTTTGATTATTGGTGGTATTAAGGTTTGGACGAGCCACAATTAAGGCTAGTGGATTTAGCAAGGCTTGGTGAGTTAAGGAGGGAGATGTGAAGGATAAGAATGGAGAAAAGGGCAGGCATGGAGATTTTGAGTACAGAACGGGTTAGGATTTAGTGGCAGCTATAATGACACAATGTATTTAGAATGGGCCTCTGGTCAGGCTTCATTTTGACTCCAAGTATTGACTATTTTAGGGTAGTTCATTATAAATGAGATTCTGGAATGGCCGAATATCAAGAATCAAGATACTTGTAACATTATATATTTGAAGTGCACTTTGTTCTGGTATTGATTTTGTCATCTATGGCACTGCCTATATTTTCGCTTCCCATTCCAAGAATTATATCAGTGAAATGATACATGACCCTATATATGTGAAATTGGTTTTCCCGTTTGTGCTTGTGTTCTTCTCTTGTAAAGATTCAGCCTGACATTTAACTTTGGTTCAGATATTAATTGAAGATGTGATGCAAGCAATTCATGTCAAATCTTTTGATTATCGAGTATTGAATCTTTTGCTGTATCAGTTACGAGGTCAAGAGGTAAAAGTTTCTCAATCAGTTCAAGTTTGTTGCAGTTACCGTATGTGACTAGATTTTATTCCATGAATCAAGGTTTTGTATTTTGGTGTTACATGATTAATTTCTATACCTACCTGAAGTCTAACGCATCATGCACAACAATATTACTAGTATTTCAAAACCTAGCAGTGTGTTTCTTATGTTTTTCTTTTTCCAGTCAGTAATTGAAGACCTTTCACTCTGCAGTCAAAATGTGAGGAGTCTTGAAGGAACTATTAAATCTTGTTGTCCTTTGATTAAAGTGACATAGGGAATGGAAGTGGGTTTGGAAGCATGGATATTTAGTGATACTTGTTTATGCGGTCTGTCACTGTTGGAATGCATAGTGTTCCAAGGGCTCCATGGGAAACTGATATTTAGGAGGATCAATGAGTTTAAAAAGGTGATGGAACTGCCTATTTGGTGTGAGGCTGGCAGAAAGTTTAAGAATGGTGAAGCACCTAATTTAAGGCATGCATTTTCCTTATGAATGGCATCTTTCCATCAACAGATGGTTGACAATGGTTGCAGAAGGAACATGTAAGCCTCTAGTCTGGGGTGGATAATTCCACCAACATTCTGGTAGGGTGGTCTAAAATCATTTATTTGTTCATTTCTTGCGCATAATTAGATATGGATAGTGTGCTTCCATTTTTCTCATATGGGAATTCAGTCGATGAAAGAAATGGAACCATTTTTCATCATTATTAAGTGAGTGGATTGGTTCACTCTCTCCCACGATCCATTGTTTTGCTAATGGAGAGCAGGCATGGATGATGTTAGGAAATTTTATACGTTTGAAACAATGAAGTCTTGTTCATTCCTTTGAGCAATATTTTTTATGCAAACAATAGCCACTGCGCGTTGCTATTCTTAGAAGTCACATGCTGTTTCACTGCAGATGCATGTTAATTGTTTCAAGTTTGTTCTGGCCATGATCACCAACATTTTGTAGGATGTTGACTGTTGCATGGTCTATTACGTGCATCTTTTAGCCCATTAGCTTGTTCATAGGACAAGGCATGCCCCATCTCTCCAATTTGTGGATGATTCTTATGGAGGCCATGGTCACGTGGAATTGATAGGAAACAATTGCCCTCTTTGCAGCCTCACACTACTGCACAAATAAGCATGGAACATTGTGACATGAAGAGCATCGTAATTTCTTAAACTATCATTATCTTTATTTGAGCCTCTTGTTGAATTTTATTGGTATATTTCAACTTGGTGAATCCATAGGTGGTGCCACCATGCCATGTTTGGGATTCGTTAGAAATATCCAATACTGATATTTGGATTTGACAAAAGTTATTGAGCTCGCCAAAAATTTGATGGTGCAATAAACCCACGTGCTTTAGATTGATGAAGTCCATCATGGTCCCTCTGATAATCAGCATGTGATTGTCAACATATTGTTTTATATGGATTAATGTGAACTGGTGATTTATTTTGTATCTTTAAAAGTCATCAGAATATTTCCTGTGGTGTATGTCTATTGGAAAATAATGTTGACAAGGTATAAAATTTGTATGCTGGCACACATTACCCTACGAGATCCCCTGTTGCCACGGACCAATTAATAGCTATATCTCTCAATATGGTAATGTCATGGTAATTAACCTAATGTGTCATCACTTGATTTGCATGAGATGAAAGCCATGAAAAAAATGGTTGAGAAGATGGTAATCGTATTTTAGGAGGTGAGAGGATAGAAATCCTGCCAAAGCAACAATGCAGTGATAGAAGCATTGGCACTAGGATTGGAGGACTTATTGGTATATGGAATGCTTGGCGAAATGGATGGAAGAAAAATGATCATTCTTTTGGCACAACCTAGTCAGACAACTAAAGATTTTTGCATGTATTCTCCACTTCTGCTAGTTATCAATCTCTAGTTAGAATGGAGTAAGAGTTCACCAAAAACAATAGGATGATAAGTGCAGTTTGTCATCACACATACCAAAATTGTCATCATAACTTTCTGGAAGATCTCTCTATACCTAGGAGACATTTATGAGTAGATAATGAATGAAATTGTCAATATGGGCCAAGTTATTTTGCATTAGTGTTTTTTTCTTTGTTAAGATCTTCCCCCTTTCAGAGTGTTCGAATGATGATTTTCTTAAACAGATTAGCTATTCATTTGTATAATGGGAAATTTGTCTTTTATGTCAATTAATATCTCTACACACTTTAATAACTTCCTATTTGCCAAGCTGTTTTGAAGGTCAATGAGTTGCATATGGAATTCCTATCAGTATCAGAATTCCTGGTTGAGGTATCAGATGACTTGTAAGTAAATTCCTTCCTTTTTTTTGGTGCATGTGAGTAAATTACTTTCTTTGATGTATCTGAGCATATCTACCATGTGACATAAATCTACTTCTAAATATTCATCCCTTATTTGACACTATTCCATGCCCCAGCTGTTGAGAGACCTAAATCAGTCTTGAATCATTTGAATACACCTGGTTGAAATGTTCAGAATGTAGTTTTGTTTTAATCGGTTAGTGCACTCATGTGTCTAGGATGTTGGAATGCATTCTTATTGCTGGAAATGGAATGGTACCTGTGTGCATGTTTGGCATTGTATTATTATGATTTAGATAAAACTAGATATGGCACTGTGTAAGAAAACAAATGGTTGCATTTTCATACCTGAGGTGACAGCTGCCAATTGGCATTTTGACCACCTATTATCAAATCTGGATAATTCAAATCCTCACTTGACTGCTTACTTTTCAACTGCAATTTGTGTATTATTTTTCTGATAAGATATTGTTATTCTTGAGTCGGTGACATGGTTTCATTTTGCTGTAGGTATGATTATGAGGTGTGCTTCTCTTCATAAGATTGCCTTTGAGTCACAACAACATTGAGAAGTGTCCTTATAACTCGGATTTTGTCTAATGTTTGGATGTCATTTCACCTGTATATCGTAGGATGATGTTACAGACAATAGCTTCAACATATTGCGAATGTTTGTCAGGATATATGGAGCTTCAGCAGCGCCAAGAATATTGGTGAGTTTTCTTTAGGTGTATAAGATGTTAGAGCTTCCATCAAATGTGTTACTGCCTCCAGATGAATAAACAGCATCTCTTAGAGAGCAAAATTTTGTAGTTTGGTTTGGACATTACCAATGGCAACTGATGTTGGTTTATCCATTGCATGTGTTTGGTTGCATCACCAAGTGGGAGTTTATCCATCTTTAACCCTTGACCATTCTTCCCCTGTTTTTCCAGGCGAAATGCATTACTGAAGCTGAAGAAAAGTATGAGCAATTATCAAAGTGTTTGGATCCCGAACTATCATTGAAATACTGGAGAAGATGTGAAGAAGCTACAATGGAAGGTGAATGCTAATTCCCATCCTGTTTCAAATCATGCTATGAATAAATCGTTATTTAGTACCTTCTACATTGCCAATTAATCTTCGTCATCTTTTTGTTCCGTAGGAGTGGGGGCAACTTCGGGGCATGCCTTCGGAACATGGAGTATACCTACTATAATTGTGGATGAGGAATCCTTTCGATTGCAAACTGAAAATAAGAAGCCAGCCACACAGACTTGTTGAATGGAAATAGGCAAACCAGAAGCACGAAACGTTAGGTATTATTAGAAGCAATTTATTTTTAGAAGAAAATATTGTCACCGGCACAAGGCATATTGCAAACAATTTACGGTAGAACTGCAAGCAAATCAATTCAGGTTCCAAGGTGTACCATGATCCACGCTCAAACTGAATTTGCCCGTTTCATTTGCATAACCGAGTGGATCTGGTTCGCACGGGCCTAGGGTTCTTTAAAGGCATTGTGCAGTATTTTCACTAAAAATACATTTAAATTAACACCATTAGACTGGATGTTCTGCTTACCAACTTAGAGGAGGAACCTTCAGTCTTTCAGAAAGGATGCAGCATTCTGAGTTGATGTATCAAACTCTTATGAATTTGTGAGGCAGTTGAGGCCACGTCTGCGGTTGCCAAGTGCAAACAGCTGAAAGCTTGGCTCGACAACACGCTTGTTGGAGCTTTTTCAATCAGGAAACAAGCCAAGTTCGGGCCCCATTCAAGGCTCACCTCATAAATAAGTCAAGCCTGGCACTCTTGAGCACAACTGAAGAAGCTTAGCCCCTGCACAACAGGCTCATTCAACCCTGTTTTGCCTAAAAAATTAGCCAAGCTTGTAAATTGTAGTTATGTTTGGCTCGAGATGGAACACCCGTTTCTTCTAAACGAGCCAAGTCTGGTGAGCATTCCGAAGCTCTGCTTGGGTTAGTCGGTTTGCAGGACCAACCATTTCAATTAGATAAGAGACGAGGATTTTAAATCCATATCGATTTAATTAACATTAAGGGAATTCGCCAACTCAACCAATACACTCCGGGGCTGATAGCCAATATTATTCATCCTAAACTATATGTAAAGCTGTATTACTCGTAGGGGCAGCAATACTTAATCATCTCATTCTTTTAAATTTGATTCAATCCATCACAAATGGAGTCAGGTTTCATGGGACAGTCTCAAGTTTGGACTTTTAATTTATTAAATAAATAGATCAGGTTGGGATTGAGTGCATTTTTATCAATGTAATGTACTTGAGATGATCCAAAGTGACCATTCGATGCAACGTGGCATTGTTTGGTGCACTGCCAATGGACCAGGCCGTGGGATCGTGGGACAAAAGGATTTTATGGGAAGAATTTTTTATTTTTAAGATATTTTTTGAGAATATAATTTTGATATATTTGATTGATTATTACCCAAGAACATCCATTTTTTTAAGAAAAATTATATAAAATATCTATTATATATATTTTTACTTCCAAATTTTATATAAATAATAATAATATATTAATATTAATATAAATATATTATATTATAACATTAAGTCATAATAGTTTATTATATTAATATAATATTAATATTTTAATATTATAAATATAAATATAAATTCTATATTAATATAAATAAAAATATTATATTAGTATAAATATTAAAATAATATTAATATATTATAAATAATATGTTATTTATACTAATTAAAAAATATTATATTAATATAAATATTAAGTTAATATTAATATAATATTATATTAATAGTTATAAATATAATATTTAATGATATTTTTGAGAATTTGTATATTTTATAATTATATATTTATAAAAAGATATTTTTTTTAAAAAAAAAGTCGTGGGATTTCATGAAAAGTTTTAAAATTCATCTTCTCCATAAATTTTTATTTTTCATGAAATATAAAAAAAATTTATAAATTTTTTTTTAAAATTTCAATCCTCGTTCACTTTTTTTTCAAGTTACCTCTTTCCCTACGCTTCGTGTGAACCAAACGAGTCCCGGGAGGAAAGAATTCGCAGGCCCCCGTGGGTCTCCGACAACGTAACCCTCCCGTTCTTGCACCGAAAGATTCTCCCACACCGTTGTGGGACCCATGCAGCCAAGACTTGTCCTCCTTTATTTAGTTACATATCTGTCAAAGAAGGAAACTTCAAACTTCATCTTAAATTCAAATTCCAGAGTATAAAACAAAAATAAAGTGGAAGCTCCACCTCAGCTTAAAGTCATACGGCACAAAAAATATGATAATTTTGAACACTTTGTCGTCAAGCTTCGTTCGAGTTAAATACAGTTTTACGTAACAAACTGAGACTAAAAAGTTTAGCACACGGTTTGTTTAAAGCCCCGCTCAAGAGAGAAGAATTGCTATGAAAAGAAGAAAAAAATTGTTCGAGTGGATGTTGTTAAATACAAACATGAAAACATATACATACATACGAGGTTACATTAAAGGATGCCCCTAGGTTTTATTTGTGAGAGGAGAACTCTTTTTTTTTTTTTTTTACAATGTGTTGAACTCCAACCATGGGATAAAAAGTATTATTATATTGTGCCAGATGAGATGCACAGAAAAGGTTTCTATGATGAACCGGATTTTAAATTTACAGCCCACGCAATCTCCATGTCCAAATCAAATACAACTGCTTATCCCAAGGTAAACAATTTAGAAAAGAACTTAATAGATATGCATATATCTTTTGAAAATACTCCAGCAAATCTTCCCTTAGAAACAGTAGTTAATTAAAAGAAAATACAAGTATTCGCTAAAATCAGGGCATTTATGTTTACAAATGCACGAGGCATCCATTAGAATATCACAGCATAAAATGAAATCGATCAAAACTAGGCTAATTCTAAAGTAATTGCAGTTAAGGGACGAACAAACCTGTGCCTCCGTAGCGAGCCCAGAGAGGTAGAAATTTCTGGATAAATGAATGCGTCTTTTTAAAGCTTGTCTAGAAGTGTTATTTGGCAGCATTACCCCTCCCACCCTTTCACTTAAACTCGACTCCACTTCATGTTCCAGAGCCGGCACTCTCAGTCCTGTCCTGACCCACGCTCAATCCACGTGCTACGACGCATTCTGGCACTAAATTTCTAGCCAGAGCTCAACTTTTCAAGTCTTTTGCACATGATGACTTATAGAGGAGGCGATATGGATTTGACGACTCTATATACAATATATATATGGTATTTTACCAGTTGACCTCATAATAATGCTAAAAAGGAGGAAAAGAAAGTTGGAAAGGAATTTTTCTTAGCGTCCGTCCTTAGATATAATCTAAAAATAAATGAATCAAAAGGATGGTTATAACTCTGCATGGGGAGTGTAAGACGTGCATTCCGACGGTGGACCCTGCACTAGCGGGAACCTCGCGTATTGGACCACTCTTTTAGCTATGCTTTGACGAATAATCTTCAGAAAAGTAGAGGAAAAACGCCAAGTGCAACTTTGGTTCGAACGTCATAAGCTATGAAGTTACTAATAGGACAGGAAAAGAAAAAATGCAAGAGAATGATTAGAAAGAAGGAAAATGCTATGAGGCAACCCACAATGGGAGTTCTTCTTTCTGGCCTACCACTCGTACAGCATCTCGTACGTGATTCGATCGACCAGCCTTGAATCGCACCGGTTGATGTAATCACACCAAGCATTTCATGCTCGCACAAGGAACCTTTTATGCGGCTAAACGGCATCCCATGGGAATGACTTTTAAAAAGAAAGCAATAACGGAGAAAATAAAAAAGAAGTAGGGGAAAAACACCGAGGATCATGGTTATGAGAGTGGAGGCAGATGCCATTCGACGTAGACGCCCCAACTTTTTTTTTTTAATGGAAAATGGAAGGGGTCTGGAACTACCGTCGGCTATTATTCAAAGAAGAAACAATTTACAAAACAAAACATAGAGCATCCGATCAAAAATAGATTTCTTGATTCTGCACAAGGGTGCAAATAAAAGCGAAAAGAAATAAAATAAAGGAAAACATAATGAGCAAAATTTATTGACCATTAATCTTTAATTCATATATTACATTATAATTATATATATATATATATATATATATATATATCAATTTCACCGGTCTGAGATGGTACAAACATGGTTCAACTTCAAAAGCATGACTCTAGTTATCCAATGAAACCGCCTATAAAACCTTTCCCATGCATAACCTGAAAACTAAATAAGCTTCCAAAATTTCATATTAAAATTAAATCTATACATTACCAAGAAAAGCAAATCACCGAACCAACCGGTAGAGTCATATCTTTAAATTAAGCAATTATTTAGGGTTGTCACTTTTCTTGCACGGCACCACTTCCATTACCCACCCGTGGAAGCTGCTGCTGCTTTCATTTAGAGAAGAGAGAGAGAGGGTCGGAACCAGCGATAGCATTTCGTCTCTCTCGGAAAAACAGCTTAGCCCTAACGGTTAACTCTTAGTCGCGAGATCAAAAGGACCGGGCCCCAAGCGTACCACAACCGACACCCTGCGCTGATCTCCTCACCCCACATATAATGAACGGAAGCTAGCAATTCATACAAAGAAATCAATTGGAATGAAAGAAAGCAACCGTAGAACCCTATGCAAATTCCTGTAGAGATAAAAAAAGATTAAGATTCACGTACCTCAAAAAACGGTAATTTAAGCACCGAAAATGGTGCTCATCGGGTTCTGACACGCCTCCATGCCCAGAAGGCAAGGCAGTGCGTTCTAAGCAAGAATATGAAGGCATACGGCGAGAAACGATAAGTCGGCTGCATCCATTCATTTCTGGAACGAATGATTCCCAGCCTGGAAATAACTTTTCATATACAAGTGATTTCACGATACTCATTGAACAAAATACAAATAGTTATCCACTAGAGGCCATCCTTGGCAATGAACATAGAGGTCCAAGCACATCAATTTGCTTCATGTAAACACTCAAGTTTACACTCAAATGCATCCCAATCAACATTTCAAAGCAACGATACAACAGGATTTATGGTAGATCTTAGTGGTTCTAAAAAGCAGCAGCAGCAGCAGCATGCAGTCGGAGGATGCTTATGGAGATGGAGGCCAATCAAATCCAGCGCAGGCAAGACTTAGCCCACCCCCATAGAACCTGACCACCAACCCCGCCAGATCTTGCTCATCATCCCAAACATTATCGTGATCGCTCTCCCCTTCGTAGACATCAATCCCGTCCTCCATGAAATCCCAGGAGTACACCGAGGAATCCGAGTAATCGGAGCACTCATCGTCCCAGAAGGTCCTCTCGTAGCAGTCCACAATATGAGGTCCCAACACCTTCAAACTAGAATGCCTCTCCTTCAGGAACTTGTCGTCAAGCTTCACATCCCAACAGCCCCGCACGTCCAGGTACTCGAGATCCCTGCATTGTGACAGGATCTCGAGGACCCCACGGGTCGTAAGGAGGTGGTAGGCCATCTCGAGGTGGCGAAGCTTAGGCATGGTACGAGCTATGGCGTGGGCCTCATCATCTTGGCAGGCCTTGTCGGCAACTTCCAGTGGGTGCATCCTCCTACGGAGGCCAACGAGGGCCTTGCAGTGCTTGCCAAACGCCTCGAGGGCACGAGCACCGATCTTTTTACAGTAGCTCACATCCAAGAAAGTGATGTTTGACAGTCTTGGTGCAACATGTTCAACAATGGAGTCGCTTATTTCACTCCTTGGTAGCTCTAAGGTCTGAAGGGAACCAGCACTTGCAAAACCCAAAAGAAGTAGATAGGGATAAAAGAGATTCATATCAAATGATCATCAAAAAAAAAATTCTCAGCATCGGGCCTTTGCAAGATGTTGACCTAATCCTTTATTTAAATTTTAAAGCTGGTTTAAAGTGTGGCTCTCTTGTGATGCAAACCAGGAATTGCAGAGCCCATCGGAGGAATCATATGCAAAACCTATATGCGTCGTTGAAATCCAAAAGTAATAACATCGACCGAAAAAGCTCCAAGAGATGATCCCAAATGTTTGCTCTGCCCATAGAGGTTGTTCTTCCTATAAATATGAAAAGGTGATCTGATGACAGCCATTTACAGGAATCCGATCAGAATAGCAGACGCTTGGACAACTGAAATAGATTGATCGGACAAAGCAAGTGATGCTAAAACGATGAAAGGGATATAATCGGTTAACACCTTGAAGAAACATCAACATTCTCAGTTTTGAACCATTTACACTTTCAACCTGTCCATGCGAATCTATCTATTAAGAACCAAAGTTGGTATCTCCCATTACCGCAAATCTTTGTTTCACCAACCTTATGATGAAATGTGAAATCCAGGAGTGGTCAGATTTCTCTAACATTTCCACAATCTAAACCTAGAACCATATTCGATTAACTTTTCAGAGTTGATAACCAAATCATCAAGATACGAGATCCTACGAAGAACAAGAAAAATGCTGCCAAAGTTAAGATCGCCACTGATTCATCATTAGAGAGCCAGAAATCTAGAGTAACAAGAAAAGATAAAATTTTGATTGGGTAAAGTTTGCTTGACTTGCCCTAATATGATCCTTGAAGTTAGGCAATTCAGATGATTTGTTTAGCCAATGACATCAAGTTGTAGGAACAAGAGAACAGGATAATTTTTAGGCAGGGGAGTTCTACTTACTGGTCTGCAATGAAAGAAAAGAGGGAGTCACTGGGGAGTCCAGAGACACTGAGCCGGCGGAAGGAGTCACTGCTCCAGGCAATGAGCATCTGAAGCATTCGATCCAAATGCTCCGGCTTGCAGCGCTGGCTCCATTCCTCGATATCGATCTCTTGCCAGCAGTAAGGCCCGGAGGCCGCCCGGCGCCAAGCCCTGCAGACCCCGGGGACCACGGTGAGGATCTCCTGAAGCGAAAGGTTTCGAAAGATTAAGCCCAGAGCATCAGGAATCAGCTCGTCCCATCCCCTGAATTCACCGGAATCCCCCATGTTTTCAACAGAGGAAGAGAAGAAGCACCCTGTAGCCCTGCCCAAAAGACCGAGATCGATAAGAGAAATAGAGTCAAGATCTAGAACAAAGAAATGATTCAAAAGGCAGCTAATTCCGATTCCAATCTACTGGACCGAGACAGTAGTACAATCCAGAGAGCCAAAGAAGAGAAATGGGTTAAAAAGATTTCAAGAAAACAGAGAAATTTGGGGGAAATGGAAACCGCTCTTTGTTCAATCGATCACCACCCAGATCAACAAGAAGAGCCAAAGAAATCGAAACCAACAAGCAAGAATTGATAATAGGTAAGATCTAGGAGGCAAATTGGTTCCATTTCGGTTCGAAATAGGAAAAAGAAATTATCTATGGTGAGAAGGTCATGAAAAATCTCCCAAAACTGACTCTTTTAAGCTCCCATCTTCTTAGCAAACGAAAACGATTGAAAAGAAAAGAATTATCATGCAAAACAAAAAAAGCAAGAAATCAAAAACAAAATGGAGGAAAACAAACCGAGATCTTTTAGTGCTCAATCGCTGGTTGCTCATAAGATAAGGGGGGGAACAGATCAAAACCCAGACGCCGGAACGAGCAAAGAAAAAGTGAGGCTCGCATCACTGAAGAAAGGCCCAAAAAAAAAACATTTTTTTCATCAAATTGCCCACGATTCAGCTTAAGAAAAATAAAAAAACAAGACAAAAAGCGAAATATCATGAAATCAAAGGCCCACAGGGAGCATTACTTCCGGCACAAGAGAAGCAACCTCCCTTAAATCCTACTCAACAAAAAGCATCAATTCTGTCCCAAGAAAGTGCGGAAACCACTATCAAATCTCCTTTGGGCCACTGCCCATGACCCAAACGACAAGGAAATCGGGAGGAAAAAAAAAAAGAAAAAAGGGCAAATGAGAAAAGAAGTGTTCTTTAGCATTTTTTTCTTTTTTTTTTTTCTATTTAACGCAAACAGAAACCATATATGAAGAAATACCCAACAAGAGAAGTACGAGTGCTCCAACTTGGACCTTTCGTTCGATCTGCAACAACCAGTAAAGGGAGGGGAGGGGAGGTGGAGAGAGAAGGACGGAAGGAGGAGGATGAGGCACCAAACTTATAAGGAAACAAGGGAGAAACTAGGCTAAAGCTACAGCCTACGGGAGACGGCAAAAGGTAAAATAAATTTTAAAAAATGGAGAGAAGGAGATAATTGCTTTTTTTTTTTTTTTTTTTTGTCTTTTATTTTATTTTGATGAGATTGCATGGGAGTAGCTGCTCGTGTGTGCGAATCTTATAGCAGATTTATTTAATAATCCAATACTCAAGACGGGGTAATAACATGGAGAAAATCGTTAAAAAAATGGACACGCACGAGCGTAAGGAACCCACATGAACATCAAAGAGGGGGGGGGGATGGTTCTCATGTCCATTTATGCACTTTTTGTGCCTAGTATTTCCTCATGCATGTCTATGTCTATTCTTCATGCTCTGGTACAATGATTTGAATATTACTAGATAATATTTTAAAAAATCAAATTGGTATAAAAATATTAAGAAAAAAATTAAATAGGTCATTCTTAAGTGGACGTAGTATTTAATCTTAAATGAGTCATCTGGCAGAGTTGATTGATCAAGTTCTATAGGGAGGGATGAGTTCACACCACATTCACATTCATTTGAATTCATTCAATTGAATGCTCTATATTGAATGGCATGTCTACTACAATCAAGTGCTCAAGAAAAATATTATTTAGTAAAACAATAATATATATATTTTTAAGCAAGTAGGTGAACTTGGATTTCAGAGTGGAAGAACCTAAACTGGGTCTAGTCAGGTTCAGAAATTATTTTATTAACCCATCAAGATTTTAAGGTCAAATTAGGTGAAGCATAACCAAGAACGGCCCATTAAAATATAAATTAATTATCTAATTATGTCTTAAACATGTGAATTGAGGCTTGTTTCAATCATCACATTCCTCTACTCAACAACCAACCAGAAATAAAAATTATACCGAAAATGATTAAACAAAATATAAAAATGTCAAAATGCATTTTGCACAAGCTTTGACTAAAAAACACATATAAATTATTATTAACAACATAAATTGATGAATTATATAAAAGACTATTAACAAACAAATCAGTTTTAAAAAGTTTATAGCAGTCATGAAGCAATGTATTAATTTTCAAGTTCAGATCACATAGATTAGCAATTCAAAACCTAATCTATATCTGAAAAGGTATTTTTTTTTTTTTTTAAAAAAAAAAATTCAAGTCTAACTCAAATGATGTTGGTTTACATTGGACCAGATAAATTTCAGATGCATTAATCACACTTGCAGTCCTACCCAGGCCACTTAAGGGGTGTGGGGTGAGCCTTTCAATAATGGGTAGGCCATGTGTCTCCAAAGAGGCATCTGTAAAAATCTTCAGTGGTGAGCATTTGATAGAAACGCCCAATTAGAATGAGTCGCATCAATAGAATAACTCCTGGAAATCTGTTAAGATCAACCATGATACGCTGATCGTAATAAAAATGTTCCTCAAAAGACCTGAAATTCTTAAATTATTGTCCATGTTTTTTCCCTAGCCAGGTGATAATTTGGAATGTCCTCACATAATAAAATAAATTGAGAATCTTTTAGCGTTGCATGGATTTGATAACTTGTGCACAAAATGCTTACCACATGAGATACTTTCATGGATTCTAAATTTCTAATCCTATCTTTCCTCTTTTTTTTATTTGTTTGTTTGTTTGATTGGTTGACTTTGTAATTCCTGATGATGATCGTAAGCAAAATATAAAAATATAACAATAATTTTTGAATTTTTTTTGTTTTTCTAATTTTATTGTACGTAGTATTTTCAAATTTATAAGTTCATTTTTTAAGAATTCCAAGTTTTCCCCTTAGCCAAACTGTTCATTTTTTTTCGGTTGGAGGAGGACTACCCTTCTAAGCTCAACTTCATTTCTCGAGGGATGCATAAAACCTTTTGGGAACCGTCTTATAGACATGGAATGTCAATGAAGCTCTAACCTTGGGGATCTCATTATTAAGATGGGCTGTCAGCAGTTGGCATTAGTAAAGAAAACATTACGGTCATATTTGACGATGATGGCAGCAGTCTGAACTGGTCCAGCCTGATGAAAGCCAAGAAAACGTTGGAAGCATTTCCCAAGAAATGGAGAGCAGTGATCCAACATTCATCAGGGATGAATGCTGAAGGGCCAACTGCCAGATATGATTCATGTTAGGTGCCGGCATCCCTAGGTGCAAAAGTTCTAAAAAGTAAAACCAGAGGGATGATTGAAGTCTGGTTAACAACTTGAAAATTTTGGCTTTGGACTTCTGATGATGAGGGCATCACTCGCAAAAAACCCAAGTATTTAAACAGCTGAAACACTGCTACGGAAAAGAAAAGAAAAGAAAAAAGAGAAAAGAAAAAAAAAAAAAAAGCGACAGAAACACAATTATCTATTTGCCAAAATTTATGGCGTGGAGCGGTAGCAATCACCGGTGTCTGCTGGGGATACCTTCTGTCACCGTCGAGATAAATGTGAAAGTGTGACCGGTACATGAAACTCCTTGAATGGGGCCCCACTGCTGTTATTGATCAACTTTTTACCTTCCCAACATTGGCAGGTGAGATGAGCGGGATGTTTGCAACGCTAGAAGAGGGAATAAATGTACTGACCTACCTACCAACAAACACGCCACATCGTAAGGTCATCTCGTCAGGATTGCTACCGCCACTCATGCTTGGCTTGCGATCCCTGCATACGGGAGGGGCAATTTACGTATATAGAACTCGCCAGCAACTGTAAAAACCGACCCTAATCCATCCCGAACATCATATATATATATATATATATATATATAACCACTCATAAATTTCCTTCTTAAAATTTTAAAAAAATAAATTTATATTTAAAAAATTGATTTCTTTAACTTTATCTGATCTAATCCATCCTACCTAACTCTATCCTAGAGATGATCGCGAATCAAATTTGGACATTCAAAAATATCCAATTATAAATGAACCCAGACCCTATCTAGAGTCTAATTAAAAATAAATATAGTTTTGGCCCATGATCAGCTCCTCCCCCTCCCAAGGCAAGCACGGATAACGGAGCGTCCAAACTTACACCAGATCATTTGCCATCCCTGCCTATCCAAAACACAACGAATAACTAATTCAAAATAGAGACGAAGATCACCGAAATGTACCAATTCAGATTCATTTGAATGGCTTCAGTGATCCAAGCCGCAAACTTCGCGGATGCGTGATGATTATATCATTCCAGGCCCACTAAATATATGCATGTTTCAGGGGGAAAAAAAAAAGAAAAAAACCTATTCCATCTTGGTGGTTTCATCACTTTCGAAAAAGACGGACATGTTTTTGTGCTGTTGTTCATCACATGCAGAGCCTGATTTTGTTTGTCGCATATCACACATGCTTTGCACAATGCCATCGATGCTTTTCACACAAACCATACATAACCATGCACAAAGAGGACCCAAAAAAAAAAACAGCATTTGGTATGCTAATCGTTCGTACTCGTACATTCAGCAGTGTTTCCATCTCAATCGAACATTACCAGAGAATAAGTTTGTATACAAATAAAGATAAAGCAGTAAAGGATATAGAGAAAAGACCAAAGCTTCAGTAACGAAGATTCTTTCATCTGTTATGAAAGGAGAGGTGCAGGCAGGCATGCATGCATGCATGCATGCATCCATTTCACATATCACCCATTCTAAAAGAGCAAAGCGGGGAAAAATTCAAAAGGATGGCGTTCATGCCCAGCCCTGATGCTTTACAGCCACCCAGTCATATGAAAGCATGGGACTATTATACAAATCCATTTTCTTGTACGTCTAGGAAACACTTGGAAAACCTGGAGAGCGTTCAGAAACTGCCGTCACATGGTACAACTAATGAAGATGACCTCACTCCCTGGAATATAGGCACAGGAATATAACGTATTAGAGGTAAGTAACTAACATAAAGCTAAACACGAAATCAAATCTATATGCAGTACAGGAGGTACACAGGTCCCAAAGAAACCACATACAAAAAAAGCATTTGGCTGTTCACGTGCATCCATAAGGCCTCCATCATCAATAATCAATAATTCATGCTACCAAGAGCAAAATCCAAGTCTTCTACAAGCATGCATGCATGCATGCATGCATCCACACAAACGTGCGTGTGGGCTATTCGGTTCAATTTTAAGTCCTTGGAAAAGAGTTCTCAATTCAAAATCAGTGATGGACCATCCAAATTCAAAATCTAAACTATTGAATATAAGTTATAGCACAAAAATGCCAACAAAACATATTTAATGTATTTTGATGGTCTCTAACTAAATCATCAAATAGAAGTCAAGCTAAGAAATTTCTCAAAATACACGCTAGTTATAAAATTAAGCCTTTTGTGATCCTGCATTACATAAAAATTGCATTAAAGGCTGTCATTTAAATCACTAGAAGAGATGTTGCCACAATTTATTGAAGTATTGACATCTAGTGACGGACAACAATCAACAATGCATGCAAACTTTATACAGAGCAGCTTCTCAATCTAGCATTAAACCAGCAAACTTCATGGAAAAAGCATTGGTCATCGGGGGCGCCCTCTCTCTCACCCCCACTCTCGTGTCTTATAAAGGAATCGATGATCACCCACCAAACCATTCCCATCTCTCTTTCTTAAAAAGGAATAGGAAAAAGAAACACATCTATCTCTGAGAAGGGCATCGAATCTCTATTTCCCTTTATATCCACCAAGTTATACAATTATCCAAGAACAAAAAAGGAAGAGGTAAGGTCTCATCATATTCCAATGGAGCTGTTATCCTAGTTCTGATTTAGATCAAAATCTATAAAGACCAAAGGGGCCACACGAACCAAAGAGGGCTAACAAAAATCTCACTTTAAGAAATTTGAACACAAACACCTCCGGATTCTTCTAATGGACCTCTATCCTCTGTTTATTTCTCCTATTGCATTTGACAGGGGAAATCATGTAAATCAAACAATTTTAGATTCACCCAGACACATCTTTATGAGAGCTTCCATGACTCAAGTGACCAACATCATCGCCGCCTTCTTTTGCTACTCTCCTCCCTCACCTCTTCTTCCATCGGTTTCAATGCCAACCAGTGACATAGGCCATTGCCATGCAGATGGCAGCATTAGTAGGATGGGAGGTAAGGACAAGTAAGATCAAGTTAATGGAGGGAAAGAAGAAAAACGTGGAGAGAAACCTTCTGAATCAGCGATCATTGAAATTTAGAGGCCGTGCAATATACCCACTTCACCCAATTTTTTTCCACCTACATGCATGTGCAGATCTAACATTCCTCTTAGAAGTAACTCATCTGCTTTCATTCTTTTTAGCTTTACATTCAATGATAGGCATTAGTTTTTAGATATCATTCATTTACTTCGTTTCAAATTAACAATTCAATTTTGATTGAATATTAAAAAAAAAAAATATTACTGTTTCCTGCAATCGTTTGAAATTGTTCATGCTATGACATAACTTGCACATCCTCAAGAAACCTGATTAGTTCATATTCTTTCTTTTCAAAAAAAAATTTGAAGACCTATATTGAAGAATCTTATGATTTTAATTTTTCAGCTGACACACTTAATAATTTGACCATTCTTAAAGGATTTGGAATGCAAAAGAAAAAGTAGATTCAAGGAGAACAGAAGTAATTGCTCCATGGTCTACAAAAATTTGATGGCAACGATCCTGATTGGCTCTGGTGTTGACAGATATTCAAGCTCTCAACTCATGGACTAGATTATCAGAATTCTTACAGATGATGATATGAACAATTAGAAACTGATGATATGTAAAACTCCATAGATATTTAGAGTTTAATTTTGGATTTTTCCTATTTTTAGGTTTTAACCAAAATATTTTAGAGCCACGACCTTAAGATTAAGGATTCCATGTTCACGACATTATATAAGATTTTGAGAAGCTATACAGGATGCATTATTTGAATATGTTAGCACCGACAAAGAGACTCATCTAAAACAAATTATATCAAACTAATGGTGTGATGAGGGGAATAGGGGTATAAAGGTCATAATTTTTATATTCTCTGTCATATGATTAGTTCGAGGGCTAGGATTAGTTCAGTAAAATCCAATGGTTTAACTTCAAGTTCAACAAAAAATCCTTCATCCTTTTGTCCTCTTTCCCTTGCCAAAGCTCAAGAATTCACCTCTAAATAAGGATTTCTTTGACGCATCACAACCCATCATACCACAATTTCTTTATATAAAATTCAAATATAAATTCCACATCTTATGTCATACCATATAAAATTGCAATGTTATCATCCATATCATTTCTTCAATATGGCAATGCATGTCCAAGAAGACATAGCAGAGACAGTAGGACAAGTGGCATCAATGTCATAAGTAGGCAACACACTGTTAAGATGCTCAATTGATCACATCAAAAAAATGCATCAGAAGATATTTATGATTCTAAGAGCAAAGGAACCAAAACTTGATAAGAGAAAGATATGGACACTGAAGGCTCAAATATCAAAGATATAGCAATTGAAGCTTTAGGCATTGATAAATTATCTAATGAGCACAAAATCAGAAAAAATTACCTACCATGAACCTGCAGTCACTTATTCACCAGTTAAACTTCAACTAGGGCCAAATCTTGGCTTGAGTTTAAGTGACAAGATTAGGGGCATCATCATCATATTATTGTTTTCTTTGCCATTCGGTCAAGGTCTAGGATTAGTTAAATTAAAAACACACTTAAAATTTAAATTTTGGTTTAATTGGATTGAAGTCATCATGGCTTGTATATGTAGTGGTAAAGCTATTTCCAAGACAAAAAGATTTTAATAAAATTATTGAAAATTCTGCTTCTTTTGTCTCCCATCCTCTTTGTCCCTTTTTATTCACTTTCCTTACACCAAGCTTGAGGATTCAACAACAGATATATGAATCAATTCCCTAAAATCCTGTGCAATAAGAACCCTCAAGACAACCACCTAACCTAAAAGAAACGAAAAGGATGTAAGATCTGCATAACAATCATATGGTATCACCTCCTCCACAGAAACTAAAATCAACTTTAAGAATTCATTCTCACTCTTCCAATCTTGCATAAACTCCACATTCCAACCATTTAAATGCAATGTTTTAAAACTTGGACCGGACCAGCTGGTTCAACCCGTTCAACCCGGACAGTTCTCTGGTCTGAGATTTTTACAAGCTCGGAATTAGGGAAAAATCGGTAAGAACTGGCAGAACCAGATGGACTGGTTGAACCAGCCTGCCTGTTCTGAGTTGCCCTCTCTCTTGTTTAAAGTGGTCAATCAGGGATTTAAGGTTTTGGGGGGTAGTTACAGGCGGCCACACACTCGACTCAACTACCTGAGAGACAGGCAAATTTCTTTGGCCCTTCTCTCTCTCTCTCTCTCTCTCTCTTCTTTTGTTTTTCTTTGAGCGCGCTGTGCTCCTAGTGATGGAGAGGTGGATGGCAGTGGAGGTGAAGAAGAGGCGAACGGCAGCGAAGGTGAAGAAAGTAGATGTTTCCGCTTTCCAGAATCTAGATCAGGTACCATTCCTCAGGTCTGTATAGATCTTCTCTTGTTTTATTTGAGGTTCCACTTTCCAAGTTTCCAATGTGTTGATTTGGGTTTGAATGGTGATTAGTTTAGTTAAAACTGAATCCATGTATTTTAATCTTTGTTTGAGAAAACAACCATTTTATATATGCCTTAATATAGTTTTGTGATTCAGCTTGAATCCAAATGTGCTTTCACCAGACGAATTGTATGAAGAGATCTGAATTGTGCAACTCATATTTGATTATTACATCTTCCATCTATAGGATCTTCAAATGCCAAAGAAAAAAGCACCAGCTACAGAACTTCTACAAGACAACTTGGTTCATCCCCATGCATGAAAGTTAGATTACATCACACTGTTGAACCAAGCATCATGTATGCTAGACAGAAGCTGAGCCTTGGTGATCATCAATGACCGCAACCCATCTGAAAAAGCTTTATTCCCTGGGAAATCCAATGCCCAAGGCATCAGCTTGCAACAGCAAGGGCAATTCAGAAGGAATAGAATCACCTGAAAATTTGAGCTATATGCTTTTACTTGAAACGTAATAGTTTTGACGATCTGAAAATATCAGATGTGTTCATTAGTTTGTGGTAAATTTGAGCTCTATGCTTTTACTTGAAACGTGATCAATTGTACCATCTTTGAATGATGTCATGTTTTTGAAACTCCCCACCTTCTAAGGATATATGGCAAATATGGCTGAAGATATACATGATTTGTTCACACTTTTCTTACTTGTCATTATATATTTTATGCAATGATACTTTTGAATGTTAATTGTATTTTGTAGGGTTGAAGCTAAGAAGAGAAAACATGATCCCATTGATTACGAATGCATAGAGATGGTGGGATTTCGGGTAGTCAAGAAAAAACCTGAGTCAGACTGATTATGAAGAACTAAAAGATATGCTTGATAAAGAACGAGAAAATACAAACGAGGGAGGGAGTTCCAATACACCGAGACATTAGTGCATTGAGTATTTTATTTGATATTTTGGGATTAAATAAATGAAATTTATGTCAAGCATTATATTCATTTTTGGTTGCTTGTTGAAACTTGGAATGCGTAGATGAGAATGATGATGATGATGTGATACCAATTCAAGGAGTTGATCATGGAAGTGGAAATGGTGGCCATCGCAATGATGATGATGATTGGCCAGCCCCATCCCCTGAATTTGAGAAGTGATTTGGTTCCTTCAAATGAAGTTCTTGGCTTGATCTTTGGATATTTTATATTTACATGACTTTATAATTTTGGTTTGTAAGATGATGTTCTATGATTGTACTTTGAAGCCTTGGATAGTTTGTGATTATACTTTGAATTTTGGATGGTTTATGTTCTGTTTGGAATCTATTAGATAGTTGTAGACTTAATGGGTAATGTACTTCGGAGTTTGGATGTGTTTTAAGTTTATATTTTGGAGTGACTTTGTAATTTGGATTTTAAAATGATGCTATTTGATTGTATTTGGAATGGCCTAGCTTTTATAGATCATCTAATCATTAAATGATTGACTATTTTATAAGGATTTTATAATAGATTACTTGGAACAAATGTCGCATATCTATTGTTATTATGAAGCTTTAAGACACACACGCACGCACGCACGCACGCACGCACGCACACACACATAATGGTAGTTGTTACCAAGCTTGATTTATATGTCTGAGCTTTATTTGTTGTAAATTTATTTGAAAATGAGGTAAAAAATATAAATACATGGAATAATTTTTCTCAATTTTTCTTTTTTCTGATTTTTTGATCTTGCACTTTTTAAAGTAAAAAATATATTTATGATCTCAGCATTGTTGTCATGCTGATGTCACCAGTATGACTGGCCGGTCCAGTCAAACCGGTCTGACTGTTGAACCTATGAAACAGCCAGAGAGTCATCCTCCAATCCAGTTTTCAAAACAATATTTAAATGCCATAACTAAACTTAAGACTGGATTTTTTTTTTTTTGGAAAAGAACTTTACAATAATTTTGCTCTAGTTACAGTTTTTGGCTTTTATTTTATTTTTTAGAGCTAGGTTTAGACTAAAGTAAAATATGGTAATTTAAATTCATATTGCCACATTAATTTCATTTGAGTTGTGGGGCCCCTAGTTGAGCCGACCACTAATTATAATAGAAAGGAATGGCCAACCTATTCCACCTTCCTAGGCAAGAGACAAACAGGCACGACATCCTACAAGGCATCCTCCCTTTCTCTCTCTTCGAAAACCTAGGTTCAGCCAGTTGTAGAGAGGGCTTAATAGGTTTTCTTCCTTTCTTTTTGCTATTCAAGACATCTATGGCAACATACGGTTCTAGAAAATATTTGAAAACAAAATATATTCTATCTCAGAAATAATAGATCAGACCTGGAAACAAGTCGATCCTAGACCCATTCAGATCAGCCATGACCTATGTTCAGCTGCATCAACATGCCCAAAATGTCAACATTATAAAATCATAAAAAATCTAAGTTCTCAGGATTGCACTGCTTTGTGCCATCCCAAAGTCGACATATAAATCTTGTACCTCTGGTTTGCATCTAAATACATTCTGCACATTTACTATCTGCCCCAAGTTTTAAGGAAACCACTACTTCCAAGTTCCAATTTCCACAACTTAGTCAGATGACATCCTATCATTTATCAAGCTGCTGAGTTTACCTCTTAACTTGCATTAGCTTACCTTCAACACCTGAGTTGTAGTTCACCATACTCAAATGATGGATTTTATTAAAACATTTGCATTTTAGGCCTGACCCACCTAGCCTTGTTTGCCAAACAGCCCTTGCTGACTGAAATACCCCCAACCCAACTTTACATGGCCCTTGCTTGATTGATTTTGTGAAATACATGGCCACACCCCCCCACCCTAACCCCGTGCTGGGGTGCCCGGGGCCCCAACCACCAACCACCCATTCCCCATCTCCGTATGATCCCCCTCCCAGCCCCCTTTGTCTTTGCATCTGATCTCCTTACTAGGACCCCTACCTGTAAACACCTCTTCCCTGCCTTGCCACACCTAGATTGGTACAACCCTTAGGTCACACCAACCTCACCACCATCATCCACAAACCCTTTCTGCTACAACCCTCTTTACCTCTCCCCTCCCATCTACCACCAACAAAACTCCCCCTTCTCACCCCTCTCCCTCCCTACCTCCCCCTCCTTTCTTGTTCTCTAGATGGGCATAATGGCAATAGATGAAATAGGGTTTGCTTGGGTCAACCCAAGTTCGCCCTGGCCAGGGGTTTAGCTGGGCTTGGATTGGGAGGGTTGTCAAGCCTCGAGCCAAAAGGCTGGGACCCAAAATTGAGTTTTGGTACAAATCATCCTAGTTGATGCATAACTATAACTTCATTATGTGTTTAATATCTTAAACTATCAAGCATCCTCAATGGGAGCAGTCTTCCTCTTAACAAGCAATTCATTATCTCAATGTCATTCTTCTCCAATTTTGCAAATTGTTTGCTTCTAATCATGCTACAAGTTGTTCTCCCAATCTCTATAGTTGGTTACCTACGTTTAAGTGGCTTTCCTTGCACACCAAGCAAACACCGAGATACTTGCACTGTCATTTGTAATTTATCCTACACCAAATACTAGACACTATCTTGATAAATTTAATCTTCTTTGCCTAAATATTTAAACAACTTTATGACAAATCATTTCTTTTACATGAGAATCAACCTCCCATTCCTCCTTTTTCTTTCCATTTGTTTTATTTTTTTAAGACCCTTGCAAAATATTCAGCTAGCATTTCCTATATGAGTGGCTTTTATCAATCAAACATATCTCACCAACAATAATCAGACAAAAACTCTAACTTCTTTCTACCTCTTTCTAACATACATGCAAGACTTTGCAAGCCAACCTCATGATGCACGTTAATTTTGTCTACAAAAATATACTAGCTCCAACCTTCTTGCCAACTTGAGATTTTGCATTATCAATGTCACTATTTCAAGATTAACTAATTCAAAGCCCCATGATCAAAAATATTTGCTACTCTACAAACATACTGTCAGTGGCATCATACAAGCATAGCTTCCATTTACTAATTGCCTTCGGGCATCTAAAGCTGTCGTGAACTCATCTATGGTCATGCACTCTTAAGCATCATTTCAATTCTTCTTCAAACAAAGCATCAAAAGCACCTTTTCCAAAAGCCACCTTCAAGCCTTCTTTCCACATTTCTAAATGATCCTTTTTACAATAATTATGTTATTGCGGCAGAAATTTTCTGTGACAAACTTAAGTTGACTGTGGTTTCCCAAAAAAGCATCTAGCATTTGGTACATCAGCCATTCTTAGTATGGCCCAACGTTCATTTGACACATCTAAGTAAGGAGCATTTTTTTGTCTTCCGCATCTCCTTCTGCTCTGAGTATTGTGTTATTATTTTTTACAAACCACAACAAATATTATCTACCCCACATCCTAGTTTAATAAATTCATACTTTTTGCAAGTTCAAGAACTCATCATTGCAGACATCTTATGCTGAGATCATCCAAAATAAATCTTTACTTATTATGAAATCTTCACATTATTCTGAGCTCATACACTGATGTAGGGCAAATACAAAAACCATCAAAACAAATGCCATAATAATAGTAATGAGCCAAAATCTACATAATATCATAATCACAAATAACTAATTTTATCATGCGGGTAGAAGCAATTTGACATGTGAAAGAACATAAAGTTTCAACTTAATCAAATAACAAATGAAAGACAGAAATGGTACCATTTGATGAGCGAACCAAAGAGAAAATGCTGCATGATGGGCACCTTCTCAAGCACCTCAGCCTTATACATCTTCAGCATTCCACTGTTCACCTTGCTCCATGTCGGGACCGCACTGATATCATCAAGCATCGGGGAGTGCTCAGCAAATACCCCCTTCTTCACCTTCTTCACAAAGGCCACACAGGCCAAGTACATATACTCATGGGAGAAGTTATCAAGAATGTCCTGGTTGTGAATCGACTTGGGCTTCATATATTTGTGATCAATGAGCTGAGCAGAGCCAAGGATAAAAGGGAGAAAGTGGTAGTCGTCGAGGCCCCAGACACCGTGAGACCCAGCGGGCTCGAGAGAGTACGTGGTCTGGAGCCGGCGCATGAGTTCGAGGTAGGCAACGAAGACCCGGGTGACGAGGGCCGGGTAGTCCTCCTCCCTGATGAGGCTGAGGCGGGCAAGGCAGTAGAGGAAGGCGGCGAAGTTGGTCTCGTGGCCGGTGCCGTAGTCGATGCGGAAGGCGTTGCCGAAGGAATCGAGGAGGTAGGGGAGCAGCTCGTCCTTGGCGGGAAGGAGCTCGTCGGAGGTAAGAATGGGGCAGAGGAAGGCGGGGGCCTCGGCGGAAAGGCGGGCGTGCCACGACCGGTAGGCGGGGTTACCGTAGCGAGCGGGGTGGGAGGGGGGGATCTCGTCGATCCAGGAGGTTAGGGTTTGGAGGAGGGAGAGGAGGAAGGTGAGGGTTTGGGAGAAGGGGGGAACGGGGTCGGAGATCTTGCGGCCACGGACAGAGTGGGAGAGAGCGGCGACGAAGCCAAGGAAGTGAAGGCCGGCGGCGGAGAAGTGGAAGCGGCGGATGTCGTCGGGGGAGGAGATGCGCTTGGTTGGGGTTTCGAAGTGATAGGGAGGGATGGCGCGGGGGACGGGGAGGGGCTGGGGGACGGGGGCGAGGATGATGGCGGTGGTCTGGGTGGGGGCGTTGATCGCTGGCGCACGGATAGGGCGGTACGCCGGCGGGTTGTAGGCGTCGGTCCAGGGAGGTGGAGAAGAGACGGCGGCAGTGGGGCCACCGCAGGCGGAGCACACCGATGGCGGCGGGCTTGCCTCGGCCGCGGTGGCGGTGGCGGTGGCGGTGGCGGTGGCGGTGGCGGAGGTGGAGCAGACGGAGGCGCATGAGGCGTCGGCGCAGGCGGTGGAGGAAGGGGAGGAGGGCTCCGCGTCGGCCATTTCCTATAGGAAGCGGTGCAGGGTTCGGAGGGAGAGGCTGGACAAGAATCGAGGGTAAAAGGGAGGTGGGGGAAACGAGCGAGAGGTGGGGGTGGGCCTGGGGGAGGGAGAGGAAGAAACGGTTTCTTACGACACTGATCAGGACCGTTAATCGTTGATCATGGGCCCTATGTAGGTAGGAGGTGTCCAACCTTTAGGTGGGCTGGTGGACTGGGCTAGCAAGTGCATGTAGTTTACAAAGACCTCTTCCTCAGGAAAATTCTGGCTCTCGCACGAAATGATGATCAGCTCACGCACGCACGGAGCCAGAGCGGTACTCGAATAAAATTTTTAAAAAAAAAATTTTTCTTCGCCATGCATGAGTCAATGATTATGGGCAGCGGCGGGCTGTACAAAATATTTCTCCTTCCCCAAATAATAAGAGATCCTTAGAAATTTGTAATCACAATTGCCGGGCTGGCCATATTTTTCTGAGCATGATTTTGTTCTTTGGCATCTTAAAGTCTAGGCTTCTTTTTGTAATTCCATCAAATTTAGTGAAAATAAATGAGCAGTTATAAATTGGCATGTAAGTTGCGCTCAAACATTTCAAAAATCAAAAAAGATTGTCTTGATTTGATAATCTTATGTATCCCATTTTTTTAGGTTAATGCACAATGTTTAACTGTAAGTAATCATCATGCGCAAAACATTTTTGACATCTTTCTAATTACTATTCCCCCGCATTTCAAATGCAACATATGTCAAATAAATAGTCATAAATGACACGTTGAATTCTCTGCATAGTATTTTATTATAGTTTGAATTCCATGTCCATATTCTTCCTATATACCATTTCATATATTCTAGCATTCGGCTAATGTCTATATCTATTTTACAAAAAATAGATACCAATATAGATAAACAACTGTCTAATCCATTTCCAAACAACTAATTTCATTTATAATCATATTCAATTTTATATAATACCTATAAATTTTTTAAAAAATAAATAATCATATTAATATACTGTTAGCTTGATTAATAATCTATTTAATAATATCTTTAATTTCATGATCATAAAATTTAATCATTCAATGTATATCCATATGTAAATCCATATTTCAGGTATTCAATTTATATCTATATCTATTTAAAATAAATATGAATATAAATTTTTACATCCGACTAACATCCATCCATATCCGTATCATTAAATA
Organism: Cocos nucifera; assembly: GCA_006176705.1. Taxonomy (NCBI): domain Eukaryota; kingdom Viridiplantae; phylum Streptophyta; class Magnoliopsida; order Arecales; family Arecaceae; genus Cocos; species Cocos nucifera. The sequence continues at coordinate 2,964,994 of QRFJ01000013.1, forward strand.
AAAATATGGATATAGAGATATTGATATCCCATTCATTTTCAGTATTTTTTTTTTCCCTTCTTGTCTAAGTGTTTCAATTTTGAAAACTTTAATATATATCAAAATAAAATATTCTCAAAAAATATGTACCAAATTAAGTATGTAGGATGCAAGTGGGCCAGGCCTGCGTTATATTGGACTAGAGTGCACGGTCGAAGCAAAGCTCCAAGCTTGAACTTGGGCTTGCCAGGCACTTCTCGAAGATCCATTGGACGTACCCAGACTGGCCCAACCGAAATTTTGTTTGAAATATAAACTTTGGAGTCATGCGGACCTGTTCAAATTGCATATTTTGTTTGCCAAGTTAGGCCTAGATTGGACCTTAAACCACCTAGCTGCTCGCTCTTTAACTCAATAAAGCAAGTGGAGTTTCCATAACTCCTCCCTTTTCTCACAACACTTGACTGACGAAAGTTGCATCCTTATTTGATTGAGATCATAAAATGCATATCACGATGAGGTCTAAGCTTGACCCATTCTAGATGAGTCGGATTTGTATATTGCATCAAAAAAAGATTCACCTTCCTTCATACAAATCCATTATTAAATCATCCACCAATCACTTTGAGATATGCGTAGATGGATGAATGCCAAAGTTCGTAGTGCTTTGAGATCCATGATGTAGGTTATCCTATGGGTAGATTCACATAATGGAAATCCTTCTTTCGCATGAAATATACAATTCCAATCCATTCTAGACACATCTAGCCCATTCCAACATCTTCCTATATTATATAAATTTGTGTAAATGGATCCCAAGAGTAGTCCTCTAATCTCATGACGGAGCTTACTGTGATGGGGACCTTCATTTGAAGCTCTTCGAGCTGTCTACAAAGCGCATTTCCTCAAATTAAAATCCAGTGGTTGGCGGGTAGGAGCCTAGGAGACTATATGCTTCTGTGGAGCAAATGTTAATGAACACAAGGTGTAGAAAGTATGAAGGATTGGGATTAGCCTCATTTAGGTTTTCGCTATTGATTCAATAGTAATCAAACCATCTTTTTGCTATGATATTCACCAGCAATGCTTGGTATTGGTATATCTAGGATGCCATGCTATCAAACCACTTTTTCACTACTATATTCACTATTTTTTTTTTGTAAACATGGCGGCTGGCTGGCTGGCTTCTCATCAAAATGATAGTCATAATGATTTGTTGTTAATCAATATCATATTACGTAGGCCTTCTTGGATCCCTTATTTTGCTCAAGGGTTTTGGCATGTGATACGGCCTAAATTCAATACTCACTAGAATCACGGATGGCAACTTAGTCGAGATGCATGGTGCATGCAATTAATGCAAGCAAACCCAAGGCAAATAGCACGAATGGTTACAACTTGATGTGATCTTATGGGACAGATGAGGAAAGACCGACTTAGAGCAGTTGATAAAGAAAGATGTAATTGCTCGTCTAAAGTCTTTCACGGTAAACTCTTGCCCTCCATTCTATATAAACCAAGCTAAAGACCCCTAGGTAAGAGAGAACTTTAACATCGCTCCTAGCTTATAATTCATACTCTCAAATTTTTTTTGTTCTATCAAAATTCTGCATAACTCGAGCATCGAAGGGTTCTAACATTTTAGCAACCCTTGGTTGCTTGTAGCTCGGATCCTGTGTCATGCCAACCAGCCCCGTCCAAGTAGAGCAATCTCCTCCAATGCCGATTCCATTTAGGGTTTTGGGCAGCAGCAACCTGCACCATTCTCATTTTTGTGCATATTTGGGTTCACGCAATATCCGTACATGTCCCACCTCAATCATGCAACCTCTATGAGCTAGGGTAGGAGCCAAGTCAACTAAAGACATATAGTCCAAACCCCACCTCAACGATGTAAGCTTTTTATTAGCCATACATGCTCCTTCTTCCATCCTCTCTTGCCATCAAACAAGCATATATCTTTCACCAATCAAGCAAATGTATATAGTTTCTTCACCAGCAGCTGCGAATCAAGGAAGGTTTGGTGGTCCCAAGCCAGGTGAAGACATGAATTGCATCACGCTAATCTTCCTCGTTCGGCTAAAATATTATGTGATGTCTTACGAAGATGATATACCTAAAACATCATTTCTGAAACAGATTCTTCTTATGTTGCACCCCTTCTCATTCTTCAACCAAATTGCACCAAGCAAGATTGTATACCATAATCTGCAACATCCAAGGAGAAATATGTTCAGTGATCGCTTTGTCTCCACAACTTTTCCTTACGTCGTAAGGACTCTACAAATAATTGATTCTTGGTGTTGAAAAGAATTGTTACACAAATAACAATATACGATTGGCCGAGCATCAAAAAGCATCAAGCAATGCAAGTCATTGGTGGAAAATAAAACCAAAAAAAGCCACGTTCTAGGCTACATCATAATATTCAGGTACATGGACAATGGTCCTCCACAAGAACATGTGTACCATTAATTGTACAAGTGAGATCAATGATTGAATCTATTCTGGTCCACAGCGAAAGAATTTTGCGTCTAGTCCATGCATAAAATGGACAGAAGACCTAACACCCTCGTTGCTACGTGCTCTCTTTCTGCATCCACTCCAAGAGGGCCGTATATTTGCAGATGTGAGGCTAGACGCCTATGCCGCTATAGCTTCTTTCTTGGCCGCTGTCTTCTGAGCCAAGATAGGAACCCAAGGGCAACCACCTCCAGCTATAACGGGACCCGGTTCCCATGGCCTGGGACGCGGCCGGATGAAACGTTTCACGTCCTTTCAAGCCGTGTAACGCCTGTTAGGCACCGGATGACATTTCCCCATCTGTGAGGGGACGTCTCACGTCGCTGGAAAATCGTGCATCCTTACTTCATTGGGCTTCCCGTTTGCGAGCGTGGTCGCTCCGACCCACATGGGCAGGAAAAACTTGGGAAACAGAGCCAAAATTTAGTGAGAGGAATTCAAACCTGAAGAACGGACGGAAGATCTGGTCCAACCTCAGCATCGAGCAGGTTGTGTGCCGGAGCGCTGATCTCCATCCAGATCGGCTGGATCGGCATATCCAACCTACCATGGAAAAGCTGGGTGATGTCAATCGTGTTCAATCTTAGGCTTGGATGCTCGATCCGGCCTAACACTGAAAATATAGAAGTCCTAAGTCTGGTACTAATCACAGAACAAAGCAAGTTTGAGATAGCGAAGTAGCGATATGGCAATAGGATTGTGCTTTATATAGATGAGGGCATGCATCCATTGCCGAGCAGCTGTTATAATAATAGCCCGCACGTCTTGCTCGAGGATCATATAAAAAGTTCAGGAGGGAGGAAGCATTGGGGGTAGGTGAAGGCGGAGGGGGTGTTGGAGGGAGTCGAGGTGTCGGGAAGAGAAGAGGGTGACGCTAGAGAAGGCCTAGGAAAAGAGGGCTAGACGGAGCTGGAACAATGATTTTTTTTTTTTTTTAAAAAAAATATTCATCCAATTTGCAGGTGGAAACTTAATCATGGAGCCAACATCCTTGACCTACAGCCTGTGTGGATCAGGTGCTAATTTGGCAACCTTCCATTAGCTTTATCTACAGCATATATGGTAGACTACATCTATTCAATAATTTCTTTTGGGGAGGAGATCTTTTAGCAGGAAATGTTTCTAAATAGTATTTACTACAAATATGATGCTAAAGCTTAAATCTTTTTAACACTAAGGACATGCTTTGTCGGAGGGAGTTGGACTCCATAATGGAAACGGCAATGAGTCTCCTGTTCTGATTCCCATGCCAAGCATTCCCATTCTGGTTTCAATTCGAAACTGGGAACATGATATATGTGTAATCTCATACATACCACACCTAATGATAACACCTGATCCTATGAGCTTAAGAAAAATAAGGAAAAATACCAATTCTGTCCCATATTATTATTAAGCAATTTTTTTTTTTTGGTGGTGGCGCGTAACGTTTTCTTAGTAAAAGAGACCAAAACTCCCAAATTGAAGAGCCCAAGACTCGTTTAAACATAAGATAAATCATTTTCATAATATTATCATGTAAAAAAATATTTGCTAATCAATCTTGAATGCTGATACAGTCAACAAGCCCAAATGATACCTTCTTGCATGGCTAGCCATTTTGGATGAGGTCCGATTTCTTTCCTTACAATACCTACCTTGCAGATTTATATTCCCGGTAGGCATCTTATTTCTCTCTTCAGATCATTACGTAATCAATCTATGATTATGTACATTACAAGTTTTACAAAAAGCACCACAGTCGCCAACTTAAAGGAAAGGTCAAAAAAATATAAGGATCAAAGGGCCCTTTCCTCATTTCCCTTCCTATTGTTCCTTATTCCTGACCTTATTTTCCTTCAGCTATTGGCTGTCATATCTTCCTTGGAAAAAAAATTTTCCAAAGCTTTTGGTTAGTGGTTGTTGAACGTTGAAGGATCGATCCATCCTCCATCTAAAGAAGTCATGATATTAATTAAATAATAAAATATAGATGTGAAATCAAAGAAACAGGAAGTCATCACCTTGAACTCAATTTTATCTCTCTGGAGGACATTGGAGAAACCTACGATATTAAAATGAGCATCGATTCTTTATGGCAAGCGGATTGCCCTGCCGAACGACCGCCAGAGAAGATGGACAGCTAAATATCGATATCTTTTACAAAAAATACATCATAAATTCTTTATTATTTCATAATATTTATTTTACTTAACCTGAAAATAATTTATTTTTGTTAAATAAAATAACTTACTCTCAAAATGACTCCATTTATTTTAGTCGGCTACACTAAATATAAATAATAAACCAATCTGCCTACCAAGAACTTCGAATCCAAAAACTATGGAACATCCTCGTCGCGTCGCTACCGCCTTCGTGCAGTCCCCCACCATAAGCTAAATCAACCGTCTCTTTCTATCTGCATCCGAACCAAAAATAACAATACTGGAACAATGATGCTTAACTCTTTTTTCCCGGTTCAAATACTAATATGCTTTATAATATTACCCAACCTCAAGTATAAAACTCGAAGACCCCATCCTTATTAACACCTTCCTATTCCTTTTCCTTCCCACCTCTACTCTCTTCTTTTGATTACAGTCTTATAGACTTCTTTCTTTTCACAGTTTATATATATAACAAAAATTAACCCTAAAAAAAAAAGTACGGAAATATTTTTACATTTTTATCCCGGAAGTCTCTTACACAAGGGTGGTACACTGCGATGTCTTCGGGTCCCACATGGCGGGCAGCATATACTTCCTCCCAGCCAATCCCTTCGCATTATAGCTGGCCCCGGTGGTGGGGTCCAGCAACGTCTTGCCTGGGTACCCTGGGTAGGCCCCACTCCCGAACAACCCCGTGCACGCCGTTACGGCCTCCAACGGCGCCGTCGCCGGCCCCTGGTAGTATCCGTCGCCATAGGGGTTCGTCACCGTCCCGGCTAACAGCGTGGCGAAGTTGATGACCATGCCGTCCATCCCCACGTCGCCGTTAGGCGCCACTAACGGCGGGGTCTGGGGGCCGTAGACGGGCTGGTGGAAGGGCCAGGCGCACTGGCCCGGGCACTGGACCGTCGAGTCGCCGACCCAGAGATAGGCGAACCGGGCCCGGCCGAGGTGGCCGGCCGGGGCGGACCCGTGGGTCCCGCACCGGCTCATGCAGAAGCCCTCGACGGCGACGTCGGAGGAGGTCAGCACGGCCGTGACCGCCCCGCTGTGGGTCCCGGCGCGGGAGGAGAGGGTGGCGAGGTCGGCGGAGGTGAGGGTTTTGCCGAGGGAGTACTTCTCATCGAGAAGTTGGAGACCGAGGGAGACGCTGGAGGCGGCGGCACCGTAGCGGGAGGTGGTGCTCCACCAGGATGCGGCGGATGGGGGCGGCGGGGAGGAGGCAGAGGCGGGGGAGAGGGAACGGACGAAGTCGGCGAGGATGGAGCGCTGGGTGGCAGAGAAGCGACCGTACCACAGGAGGTGGACGGTCAGGTTACCGGTGAGAAGTGGGCCGTTGTGGTACCGAAGGACTAGGGGCTGCTGCTGGACCAGGATAAGGTTCCTGGGGTCGGCCACGGAGCAGTGGAACAAGAGCAAGAGAGAGAGAAGAGAGAAAAGTGGCGAGAGAGCCATGGGGACTTTTAAACGCTGCAGTTTTAGACGGCTAGTACTTGGCTTTGGGTTTAATTCTGGCTTGCAAGGTGAGTAAGCGAAAGCATTTATATAGGAGAAAGGAGGTGGGGGAGTGAGGATGGGGGGATGGAGAGTGAGGGATAAGAGGAACAGCTGGAGACCGCGGTAATGAGAGCGACGCAGACTTAACGAGGAGGGGTATATTTTAACAGGGGTTGACACGGGGTCACCGATAAATGGCGGTTCGAGGAACGGGGCTTTGGGATCTGGTCACCGCACTGAAGCGGAGGAGCATGTCTTTCCGTTGGAGGAGGCTGGACCCGTCTTGGGTTGAAATTGGTTTATTTTGGCAGTATTTGGTTTTTTTTTATTGCCGGATGCATGCGACAATATTCTGGTGTTAATCAGTAAATTATCAAGGTATTAGAATTACTTGGCCACCAGATATTATTTCACACGTTGTGCGCGCGTGAACCCAGTAAATTATCAAGATATTAGAATGAATTGGGCCACTATATATTCTTGCATACATCTTGTAAGCAGTTGGTTGAAATTACAATCAACTAAGATATGAAATGTCTTTTTTCCCAAGATGATGTCTAGATTTATGCCGAGTTCTAATGAAATTTGGTACATTAGTATAGGTATAATGACACGGAATAGATTTCTATGAACTTTAAAAGTACATAAAGAATTTGGTATATATCAAACCTACTGTACATATTATTTGGATAACGAAGATGCATGATGCATCAAGGTTATAATTAAGGAAATATAAAGTCCAGAATTGATGCCACACCAGTTAGATAAGATGGACATGATACATAGACATATAATTTTTTGTCCAAGCATCAAGTAGTTGGAAATTCCTTAAACTACTGGTCCCTCTCTAAGAAATTAGATTAAAGCCACATTGGTCCAGATTTACATAAAAACAAGATCTAGCACAAACCTTTTTCATATTGGATTACTACCATGTCCTGCACAAAGATGCAATACCTTTATTTGCTACCATCAACTTGTTAATTAAGCATTCCTTATGAGCTCTTTATGTCCAGCTTGGAGCTCCCTGGGCAATGGATCCGTTCCGGGCTGGCTAAGATTTGGACCCGGTCGGGGAATCGTTTTACAGGGTCACCTAACGCGTGTCTAGGGTGACAGCATCCACTCCTCCACGCAAAACGAGAAAGGAGACACCAGCACTTCCCCAGAACCCGGGGTGGCAGAAATCGATGACGTGATAGGCAAGGGATAAAAAAAAAAAAAAAAAAAAAAAAAGGAAGCAGGGAAGTGTGATGAGAACGCCAGTGCTGAAACTACGAAAATAGCCCTACTGTTCTGACCTATTTACACCTTTATCTTCCCCATGGTTATCATTGCATCATGGACAGAAGACTTTGAGACACGTGGCAGCTACATCTGCAACGTGCCGTACCTTCGTCACCATCTCGGTTGATGTAACAACTGTTTTTTTTTTTTTTTTCCCTCTTTGTTTTTGGCCTCTCGGTTGTGATTTGTGTGATGTTAGTGCTATGGCGGTCAAATAAAATATCTACAGTACAGATTTCGTTAAGCTCATTGGACGCTTAATATGACCACAGTTGGGAACCAGTTTGGTTCCATCAGAATGTATTTAACTCATGATTAACCAGTAGAAAGAAGAAAGCTGCCTTCATCAGCTATCATCTCCTACTAATCATCGTCTCCATCCGCTATCCTCTTGATTGCCGATCTCGAATTCAAAGGATTTATATATCCACCCACATGAGAGCAGATATTATTAATAGCTAAACTAAGAATCCAAACCAGAGGTAAACTTCAGATATATTGCCGTGATTTGAGGGTAGTAGCCTAGGCTACAGAGTTGTGCATTGCATTGAAATGTAGTGATATTGGACAAATCATAGAACTGTTTTGAGCTGGTTGGAACTTAAAGTATATTAAAGTCCGGACAGGTCTTGCTACCAAGAAAGTAGCCAAAGCTGGCCGATACATTGCACCAATGCCTGTTTTTACGGTGTGTACTTAATGGTAGGATCTTTTATTTCAAGGGAAAGGGTGGAGGAAAACCTACTCAATGTATTAAAATTGCAAAAAGATCTCATCATTACAGTTGGTTATTAGACCAAAAAAGAAGAAGATATATATGATCCCAATAATGGACCAAGAACAGTACCAAGGCAAAGGTGGCCAAACAAACAAATTAAAACGTGGGTGCACGGGGAATCTGTGTGTACTTTGTCTCACATATTTTAGGATACGATTAGAACCTTCATGGTGTAATCTAGCCAGGCATAGCTTAGCCTCCTGCTCCACCTAATATTAGATAAGCTCGGCCGACATGGAAAAGGCCAAGCTCGCCTGGACCCCGGCATCATTGAGGGGCGGACCTCGGCGGTCCTAATCGCCATTAATTAAGGACCCCAAAAGTTTTATACATCGCAGTCAGGCGTGCAAGATTCACACACAGTTGTGAAGGTAATGGAGTCGACAAGGAGCGGGTCAAAAGACGGGGGTAGGCTAAAGGACGAGGAACAAAACAGGGAAAGGCATGGGAGCGTTTTCGCGCGTGCGACGGGATGGCGTCGCACGTGGTGGTCCGAGCTGATTCTTAGGGTTCTGAAGGGAGAAAGGGACGAGACTGAAGAGGAGAGAGGACTGCCGACATGCTCTGTAGGACACGTGTGGAACAGGTGTCTAAGATCATGCACAGGTGTGGCAGAGCATGAGTTTTCGTGCATGTAATTCGCATTTAGATCATTCAGCAGCCACGCGACTCCTCACGTGCAAATCCGTGAGCGTGTGGTCTTCGCAATGGCGGAGGTGGGTTTTTTTTGTTTAGTGCGACAAAGTCTCGTGTATTGCAGCTTTTGACACGAATCCCGTAGGGAATTTTCTGGATGTCTTCTCTCTTTTACTCGTTATACAACAATATATATATATATATATATAATGATGAGCGATAACTTGGTCATTAATGGGCCCTTAAACAGGCTGAAACAATAAGAGGTGACAAATTAAGTTGGGAGTAACACTGGTGGCAGGTGTGCCACCAATGTAATCGACACCATGAACACAAGGAATGGGAACCCTTCTAATTCACTTTTACTCGCAGCATAATTTCATACCAGCAAAGCTGATGTTTCTGCATCAATCATACCATATTTGATTTCCAAGGTTTTAAATTTAGTGCATAGAGCGAAGAAAGCGCTGTTCTTTAAGCTCTTAGCATGGACCCAATCACGAGAGAGGTAGAGCTCGTGAGAGGACATTGATAAGCTTCCATGAATAAAATAAATTATCATAATAAATATTTGCAAAATTCTCATGCATTAGCTGCCAATAACATGCATGCCTTCATATATATCACACTTGAAGTTCCATTCTAGGCTTAATTACTACAAGGCTTAAGTCCTATACTTTTCATTGTTTTTCGAAATATACATTCACTTTTGACTACAATTTGCTCTGCGCGTCCATCAAAAGTTAGATTGCCCCTCTCCCCACTACTTAAATCACTCATAGGACAAAAATTCTTACCGATAACACTCATCGATAGGCTATAACACCGCTGTGAATTATGTTGAAGGCCGTAAACAAAAAGACGTTACCGGAAAAGCTAAACGTTGGTGATGTGGAATTTAGAAACATATATAGGGCATTTTGGGCTTTTATGGGACAGATATATATGCTTTATAACAAGCATAAATGTATGATCTAAATAAATAGGAAATGAAAAGGTGATTCACTAGTAATCCTCTTTCAACCATACCATCTACAAAATTTAAGCAACAAAGTGCATGATGGTTATTGTCATAGGATTGATTCTTATCCAAAATTTTTATAAAAATATAAATCTTGTGCGGCACCAGACCGCTGTCTAGTTTAGCCTCTCAACACTTAATGGGACGTCCACTATAAAAGGTTCTATATATAAAATACTTGGTATTGGTACGGTCATCTCCTGCTGGATACGTGACATCATCTAAAAGATCGCCATCTCAGATAGCAAGCAATCAACAAGTTTGATATCAGATCGGTAGGTACCGACCTGAAGGTCAGAATACCAACTGGAGTCAGACCAAAGTGATCGGATTCTGATCGGTAAAAAATCGATCTAGATGAACCCAGATCAATTTGCCACTATTCTCCATAATATTCGAAATAAACTTCAATAGAAGTCAGTAACAAGCCAATCCCAGCTTGATTGCGCACTACCAGATCAGTATTTTGTTGTCCTGAAGAATAGCAACCATCAAACTCCGCAGGAGATCGGATTATCACCTACCTCATCGATAGTAAGCAGCAACTTATGGTCAAAATGACATGATATCATAGCAGTAAGATTGGTAAAATATCGACGTTATCACAATAGTAAGATCGATAAATCATCAACCTCGTTATATAAGTCAGATTGGTGATTTACCGACCTAGACAGGTTCTGACTACCAACTAAGTGCCCATGATGCTTCAATCAAATTTCGACCCTCCTCCAGTTGTACTCCAGCTAACCGCCAGTAAGGCCAACAGCTAACGGTTATAATTCAGTTGGCCATAATAAACTAATGGCCTAACAAACTATTCTTAAGGTTTAAGCAAATTTTTCTATAAATAGGGTACTCCTGCAAAATAAGTACAAGATTCACAAGATCGAAATTTTGCTGAAATTGACTCTCGATTTCTTTATTGAAGGAAGATCAAATCATTTTCTACTCAAATTCTCTCATTCTGCCTTTCAAATCTTTTATTCTTTTTATTTATTGATAAGACTTTAGCTGATTTAAGCATCGGAGGATACTCCATCGATTTTTGAAACTTTTCTTGCAGGGTAACCCATAATCCACGTCAATCGGCTCTCCAGCATGAAACTTTTCGACCATCTGAAGTCTTGCTGTAATAGATTGGCACTAAAGAAAAGATATTTATCCAAGATTTTAATGGAAAATAGTCAAGAAAGCACAGAATCTGACTCAATCTTCTCCAAAAACCCCTCCGGAGATGGTCCAATCCTATCCTCCTGCTACGATTGACCCACTACAGTTCAATCTCTAGATACAGTAAGTTCAGACCCTTGCCAATGCCGTACAGCAGCTCCAGCAAACGACGGAGCAACGACAAGAATCAATCCCTCGAGAGGCGGCATCATGGACCAGCTATCCTCCAACTCTCTAAGAACTCTACTAGGAGCATTTTTTTGATCAAGAAGATCGCGCTTATGAGGTAGAATCAACTCCTTGCAGTAGGAGGCCGCTGCGAGAAGTGGATCTTGAGCAAAAACTTCAAGATCTTGAAAAAAAGGCTGAAGAAGGTGCAGTTTGAGAAGCATTTATAGAGTAAGAGAAATTTTCACCTCACTTCTTTCTTCTCTACTAAAATTCTGAGCAAATCGGTCCCAGCCCGATTCAAGATGCCTACTCTGGAGCCATTCGATGGCTCCACTAACCTCCAAGATCATTTTGAAGGTTATAGAGATGTCATGAGACTTCAAGATGCATCTAACATCCTTCTCTATATGGCTTTTTCCATCATCCTCAAGAAATCTACAAGGGTATAGTTTTCTGGACTCCATCTCGGATCTATTTTTTCTTTTGACTAGTTGGACAGGCTCTTCGTAGCCTATTTTGGGAGCAACCATCTCCACCTAAAGTACTCGAACAATTTGTTCTCCATGGTGCAGCAGGAAGATGAGTCCCTCCGAGAGTATATGGTCTATTTTAACGTGGCCATTCTTGAAATTAAAGATTTCAATGAGTCCGTCGTCATGTCAACTTTAAAACGGAGACTCAAGAACTACCTTCTAACCTTCTCTCTCAATAAGAACTTTCTGGAGAATTATGAAGCAATGCTTAACTAGATTCGGAAGTATGCCCATGCTAAGGAGGAGGAAAAGTTAAATAAAAAGAAGAAAAAAGGATAAAAAGGAAAAGAAGTGATCCCGCGAGAAAGAATACAGGAATCAAGGGAGTAGCAGTAAACCACCTCAAAAAAATTCGAGATCCTAAAGTTCTTTCTAAAAATTCGACAATCATGCTTTTCTGTCCACCTCCAGAATGCAGATTTTGATGAAAATAAAGAATCAAGAATATCTTCGTCATCCTATTCCCATGAAGGCCCCTGTAGACAAAAGGAATAAGAGCAAATACTGATCATCGGCATGACATTGAGGAATGCCGTCAACTCAAAGATGAGATTAAAGCTTTGATCCGTCGAGACTATCTTGATAAGTACATTCGAGATCGGTCAAATCAGCCTCTGGAGCCATGCTAGAGATCTGATAACGCTGCTAAACACAATCGGCCAACTATAGGAGTCATCAGCATGATTTCGTAAGGCAGCCAACTCCGAGAGGTAACTGAGAGTCCCTCATTCAAAAGGCAGTGCACTAAAAATATTTTTTTTTCTGATGATGATGCCAAAGAAATTCAGACCCCCTCCCCACAATGATGTCGTTGTCGTCTTCTTGACAATAGCAAACTATGATGTAAAAAAAAATTTGGTTAATAATGAAAGCTCCGTGGACGTATTGTTCTATAATGCCCTCTCAAAAATAAATTTGCTCCATAGCTTGAAACATGTTGAAAACTCTTTGATTGGCTTTCAAATGATTCTATGGCAATCGAGGGAGAAATTACACTACCGATCATGTCGAAAAAGAGCCTTATTAGTCAATAATGCAACTTACATTTATAGTCGTTAAGATACCGTCCACATATAATGTCATTCTTGACCGATCTGGGCTCAATGCCCTCAAAGCAATAGTCTTAACTTACTATCTTTTTGTATGATTTTCTATCAAATTAGGCAACTGCGAGATGCAGGGAGATCAAATAATGGTCAGATAGTATTTTTTGATAGCTTCCGAAATAAAGATATCGATCGGAATCCCACCTGCCAAAATTCTTTATCAAGATCCTGATGATGAGATCGAAAAAATTTAAGCTGAATCAATGGAGCCACTTCTTAATGTATTACTGAAAGTGGATCCTGAAAAAAGAATCCAAATAGGAGCTCGGTTAAATACCGACATGAAAGAAAAGTTAATTTCTTTTCTTCAAAGAAATGCTGACGTATTTACATAGTCGGCATCAGATATGCCTAAAATTTCGATCGACATCATTATACATAAACTAAATATTGATCCAAAATATAAGCCTGTGAAGCAAAATAAGAGAATCTTTGCTCTAAAAAGGCAAAGGGCAATAGATGAGGAGGTCGATAAACTCCTAAAGAAAGAATTCATCAAAAAATATAATATCCGAACTACATAGCCAATATTGTCATGGTTAAGAAGGCAAGTGAAAAATAGAGAATTTGTATTGACTTTATTGACCTCAACAAGACTTGCCCAAAGGATAACTTTTCACTATCGAAAATTGATCAACTGGTTGATGCGATTTCAGGACACAAGCTGCTAAGCTTTATGGATGCCTTCTCTGATTACAATCAAATCAGGATGGCTCCTGAAGATGAAAAAAATACGACATTCATCATCGATAAAGATTTATACTATTATAAAATAATATTTTTTGGTTTAAAAAATGTAGGTACCTCTTACCAGCGCCTAGTGAATAAGATCTTCAAGTGTCAGATTGACCGCAATATGGAAGTCTACATTGATGATATATTGGTCAAAAGCATGGAGGTAGATCGACATATTATCGATCTGGAGAAAGCCTTTGGAGAACTCCGCAAACACCAAATAAAACTCAATCCCAAAAAGTGTGCATTTGGAGTTATGGCTGAAAAATTTCTTGATTTTCTCATGACCCAGAAAGGAATAGAAGCCAACCCCAAGAAGATCTAGGCACTACTTGAAATGAAGCCTTCTAACTTCATAAAAAAGTATAATAGCTCACTGGATGAGTAGCATCGCTCAGCAAATTTATATCTAGGTCAATCGAAAAATACCTTCATTCTTCAAAATTTTGAAGCAAATTAAAGATTTTGAATGGACAAAAGAGTGTTAGTCTAACTTCAATAAGCTTAAAGCATATCTTGGCATAGTCCCACTATTATCAAAGCCATCAAAGATGTGGATTTATTCATATATCTCTATGTTTCACCTAACGCTATTAGCTCGATTTTAGTCCGAGATGATGCAGAAATACAGACCTATCTATTATACTAATAAATTATTATAAAATATGGAGTCTCGATACTTCAGAATTGAAAAGATGATTTACTCCTTGGTCACCACCATGAAACGCCTTCGACCGTATTTTCAGGCCCATTCTATTATTGTCCTAACAGACCAACTACTCAGGTCGATCCTTCAACGATCTGACACTTTTGGTCGATTGACCAAATGGGCCATTGAGCTCAATGAGTTCGACATCTATTATCAACCTAGGCCTTCTATGAATGCTCAAGTGCTTGCTGATTTTATGGTAGAATGTTCAATATCTAAAGAAGAAAAAGTTTCAAAAATTTTAGAAAAAAACACTAAAGGATCTTATTGATTTCTACATGTGGATGGGGCCTCCAATGCTCAAGAAAATGGTACTGGCTTGATTTTAGTCAGTCCCGAGGGAGCAATTACTTAACATGCATTGAGATTCAATTTCAAAACCTCCAACAATGGAGCTGAATATGAGACCCTCATTGTAGGACTCAGAATCATCAAGAAGCTAAATATCAAGATGCTCAAGGTCTTTATAGATTCTCAACTTATTGTTAGACAGGTATGAGGTCATTATGAAGCTAAAGATCCTATTATATCTCAATACTTACATCATGCTAAGAAAATTATCCAAAAGTTTTTTTGATCTCGAAATTATATAAATACCAAGATTAGACAATGCCCGAGCTAATGCAATTTCACATCTAGCAACATTGGAATATTCCGACCTCCATCATAAAACATTCATTGAAATTTTTGAAAAATCCAACATAGAGGTCCAAATGATCGCTCAACTAGATCATGAATCAAGTTAGATAGATCCAATAATAAACTATTTGAGCAAAGGAATACTGCCCAATAATCCTGTAAATGTAAGAAAAATCAAAAGGCAAGCTTCCTAGTACGTCATCCTAGATGAAAAATTTTATAAAAGATTATTTTCTCTTCAATTACTTCGATGCCTGAGGCCATCGAAAGCTGATTATGTCCTTCGAGAAGTTCATGAGAAAATTTATGTTAATCACCTGGAGGGTAGATCCTTGGCATACAAAGTAATCCGCCAGGGCTATTATTGGCCAACCATATAAAGGATGCGGCTAATCTTGTCAATAAGTATGATCAATGTCAAATGTATGTTAATATTCAACATCAGTCGGTTGCAGAACTCATTTCAATAATAGCTCCTTGACCTTTCGCTGTTTGGAGAATGGATATCCTGGGGCCCTTCCTCATGGTAATAGGATAGAGAAAATTTCTGATAGTCACTATCGACTATTTTATCAAATGAATAGAAGCAAAACCACTGGCATAAATTACTGAGAAAACTATGCGACTTCATTTGGAAATTGATCATCTGCTATTTCGGCCTTCCTCGAGTTTTTATTATCGATAATAAAAAGTAATTCGATAATATGAAATTCAAAAAATTCTGCTCTGAGTTGCACATCAACCACAGACTCAATTTGGTGAGACATCCACAATCCAATGGAGAAATCAAAGTTACAAATCGGACAATCCTCCAAGATCTGAAAATCAAGCTCACTGAAGCCAAAGATCTATGGGCTGCTGAACTATATAATGTCATCTAGACTTATAGAATCATTCCCAAGCGACCAACCGGAGAAACATCCTTCAAACTCATGTTTGGAGTAGAGGCCGTAATACCTGTGGAAATCGGCCTTCCAACACCAAAAGTGGAGAATTTTTATGAAAAAAGTAATTCAAATCGGTTGAGAACCGATCTAGATCTACTAAAAGAAATCAAAAAAATTACTCAAGTTTGGATGACAGCTTACAAATAAAAAGTAGCCAGATATTACAATACCAGGATAAAGCTAAAAATTTTCCAAAAAGATGATTTTATCCTTCGTCAGGCAGAAGTTTCAAAATCTTTGGAGCAAGAAAAACTCGTTCCAAACTAAGAAAAAACATATTGAGTAATATATCTAAAAATTAACCGCAAGCACGTGGTATGCAAAGTAGCATGTCCAGCGAGTATGGGTCGATCTCATAAGAAATTATATTTAAATTACATTCAAATCCTTGCTCAAGCAAGCTTTAATAAAGAGTTTTGAAAAAATTGATTGATACTTACTACTAAATAGTAAATTAATTTTAGAAAATAATAATCTAAAGATGTAGGGCTTTTGAATCTACTAAACTAATGACTTAGAGAGCCTTTCTAAGATTTCTTATATGATATCCCTTAATTAAGATGTAATACATAGACAAACATCAACCCTAATTAAAGAACCTTTCTTTCAACTGCTTTGCTTGTGTTATCCAAGCAAGGACTATGAAGAAACTCTAATCCAACAATAATCCATCAAAGTTTTTCACAGGAAGAAGAGAAAAGAAATTAAAAAGATTAAAAGCCTTCTACCTATTATCCTTCTTATACCGAATCAAGCATGAACTATAAAGAGATTGAAACCCAATGATAATCCATCAAGTCTCTTAGCAAAAAATTTGAAAGAAGATGAACTAAAAAAAAAAAGTCAATAAAAAATCTTAAGAAGAGTTTCTAATCATGGTTTAGCTTCATCGCAAATCCTAGTGGATTGCTTAGCTAGACATGATTTGAAGAAAAACTATAAATCCGATTAAGAATATAAAAAAATATTATACTAATTACTAAAAATTAAAATTATAGTAAATAAAATAGATGCAGAAAATAAATAAGCATAAAAATTAAACTATCCTATATGCTGAAATTAAACTGCATAAATTAAATTACACAAGCGATGATTAAAAAAAATAAAACTTTATTGCTGGAATAAAAATTTGATTACAAAAATAAGAACTAACTCCTAGGCCATTAATAAGGCTTGGAGTTGAAATAAGAAAATCAATAAAAACACAGACTCTCCACTGGCATACTTTTTTCTGGCTAACTCTTCTTATCGTTTGTTGGAAGGATGGAAAAAAGTAGAAAAAAGATGGATAAATATTTTATGGATAGGTATTCCCATCTGCGACACGAGCTCCTATAAGAGTTATGGTGTGGAGAGACAGATATCTCTTAGTAGAGGCATTGAATTTTATTTATAGGTGTAGGAGGGAGGTAGATTTTTTATTTTTTTCATATGGGACTAATTAAAAGAAGAGGCAATAAGAAATAGGCCATTAGATTAGGAAGCTTGCTTCTCATCCCTTGATCTTTAAATTGCATTCACACTTGAATCGATGTGAAAGATTATCTTTTAATCTAGGCCCTTGATCTTTAAATTATGTTCACACTTGAATCCATGTAAAAGGTCTTTTTTAATTTTGGACCCTTGATCAAGAGGAGGTTGCTTCTCATTCCTTCATGAGTAAGTAGCGTTGACACTTGAATAAAAGCTGGTTGCTTGGTTTACTTGAATTTGAGACAATTTGAATCTAATTTGAATTGTATGAGCCCAAACTCTTAATTAGATGTAAAGTATAATAGAAAGCATCAAATTCTTAATAAATAAGAAGTAATTAAATTAAATTTATATCTCTAGTGACTTAATTTGAGTGTTTATCATATCCTCCAACTTGAACTTTACTTGTCCTCGAGTAAAAGAAATATTGATATACAATACTAACTTTCTTCGACATGAGTGTTCATTTAATAATTTTAGAAATAAATGATATCCACCTAGAAAATGATTAAAGTATGTCATTGGGATATTAAAACTATCTGATAGAATAGTTGAGAAAAAAAATAAAATTTATAGAAGCTTTTTCTAAACCCACTCTTACCTTTATCCTTGGATCGTCTAACTCTAAGATGGGCTAGTGGTTTTGCATTTGCACATCCATTTCTTTTTTTATTAGATAAAATACAGTCCGTAAAATATTTTAACCACTTAAATTTTTTATTTAACCCTTGTATTGAGTGTTAGGCTAATGACTCCCAAACCAGTTGGCTTTAGGGCATTAGGTGTAAAATATCTCTCAAACTTACTAACTCGAGTAAAACAGACTATGGATTGGGACTTGGTTGTATGATTTTTTTTTAATATTACCTACTTTTTTATATGAATATCATTGCTTACTTAGGCAACGAGATTCGATTACTTAATGAAAAACTAATATATTTTTTTTAATAAAAGTATATGCATCAACATATCCCGCTTATACCCATAAGAGGTCGATTTTCTTTAAATATTAGTAGAAAAGGTTAGAAATGCTCCAAAATAAATTTTTATTCTAGACTCAACCTTCTATTGAATTATATTAATATGCAGTCCCTCGATACTTCTTAATTTATCTAAAGTGCGCATCACATGCTGCTAAAATGTCTATTATTACTCAAGTCTGAAGCATAGTAGAAATATGAATATCAACAAATTTGTACATACAAAGGATCAAAGTAAAGGTCAAAGTTCATCTCTCACCCCCAACTTATTCTATAGTGACTTCAATGAGGTAAGGAAAAAAAATTCGATAGGTAAAAAAAAATAAAAAGGAATACATCTGATTTGATGTGTCCTTGATTCAGCAGGTGCCTTCATATATTTTTTTTGGTTCTTTCTTCCAACTTATTCGACATTGACTAAAATAAAACCTAAATAAACTAAAAAAAAATTAAAATGCAAGGATCTAGGTTGCCTCCCAGGAACGCAAAGTTTATAGTATTCAGCCAGACTAAACTTAGAAAATAGATCAACCAAGATATGTTGGTTCACAGAGAATGATGGCTTCCTCAATAATTTCAGTGGATAATTCTAAGAATGGTTTTAATCATTGACCATTCACTTTAAACACAGCATCGTTGCTTGGATTTTTAATTTCTACAGCTCCATGTGAGAAAACTTCTTTAACGAAAAATGGTCCTGTCCATCTAGATCTCAACTTTTCAGGAAATATATATAATCTAGAATTATACAAAATAACTTTCTATCCAGGAGTAAAAGATTTTCTAAGAATTTCTTGATCATGAAAATTTTTTGTTCATTTCTTGTATACCCTAGCATTTTTATAAGCTTCATTTCTAAGTTCTTTTAATTCATTAATCTGAAACTTTCTATAGTTTTCGACTGCATCCAAGTCCATATTTAATTTCTTGATGGCCCACATGGCTTTGTGTTCTAGCTCAATAGATAAGTGACAAGATTTTCCAAACACAATCCTATAAGAAGATATTCCTAGGTTGGACTTAAAGGTGGTACGGTATGCCCAGAGTGCATCTACAAGTTTCAAGGATCAATCCTTTCTATTAGCATTAACAATTTTCTCCAGGATCTGTTTGATTTGTCTGTTGGACACTTCTACTTACCAATTAGTTTGAGGATGATATGGTGTGGCCAACTTGTGGGTGACATTGTATTTTTTCATTAAAGCAGCAAAGGATCGATTGCAAAAATGTATCCCTCGATCACTAATGATTGCTCTAGATGTACCAAAATGGGAGAAAATATTTTTTTTGAGAAATTTAATGATCACTTTGCGATCTATTGATCTACAAGAAATAGCTTCTACCCACTTAGAGACATAATCAATAACTACTAAAATATATTCATTTTCAAAGAAGTTTAAAAATGGTCCCATGAAATCAATCCTCCAAATATAAAAAATTTCGACCATCAAGATTGGATTAAGTGACATCATATTTCTCTTGATGATTTGACTCATTTGTTGGCATCCAGCACAACTTTTACAGTACTCGTGAGCATCTCTAAATAAATTAGGCCAATAAAATCCACATTGGAGGACTTTTGCAGCTATCTTTTTGGACGTGAAGTGACTACCACATGCTTGATCATGATAAAAAGATAAAATACTTCTAACCTCATTATCTGGGACACACCTTCTAATGACCTTATCAAAATAATATTTGAACAGGTATGGGTCATCCCAAATGAAATACTTCACTTGGACGAAGAATTATGCTTGTCCTGAGTGGTCCAGTGGAAAGAAACTTTACCAATGGCTAAATAGTTGACAATATCAGCATACCATGGTTCAGTGGATACAGACATGAGTTGTTCATCAGAAAAAAATTCATTAATCGATGATTTACTAGATGGTGCGACTATGATTCGAGATTAGTGATCAACTAATGCATTCTCTATTCCTTTCTTATCCTTGATTTTTAGGTCAAATTCTTGAAGGAGCAAAATCCATCGAATTAAGTGCGTCTTGGCATCTTTCTTTGCTAAGAGATGTCTAATGGCTGAGTGGTCAGTATACACAATGGTGTGGAATCCAATCAAATAGAATCTAAATTTTTCAAGGATAAAGACAACAGCTAGGAACTTCTTTTCAGTGGTAGTGTAATTAAGTTGTGCATCACTTAAGATTTTACTAGCCTAGTAAATAACTCTAGACAGCTTATCAATTTTTTAACCTAGAACGGTGCCTACAACATGATCAGATGCATCGCACATGAGTTCAAATGGTACAGTCCAGATAGATGAATGAATAATGAGAGCTGAAATAAGTGCCTTTTTAAGAAACTCAAAAGATTTTAGGCACTCGGAAGTAAACTCGAATTTTATTTTCTTTTCTAATAAGTTGGTCAATGGGCGAGCTACTTTGCTAAAATTAGTTATGAACCTTCTATAAAATCCAGCATGTCCTAAAAATGAATAAATTTTTTAAACAGATTTGGCTGGTGGAAGACTCACAATCAGGTCTACTTTGGCCTTATCTACTTCAATTTCTTTTTGTGAAACTACATGGCTAAGAACCATGCCCTCTCTAACAATGAATTGGCATTTCTCCCAATTAAAAACTAAGTGCTTCTCCTTACATCTTTCTAGGACATGTCTCAAATAATCTAAACATTCGGAGAAGGTAGGGCCAAAGACAGAAAAGCAATTCATAAAAATTTTGAAAAATTGTTCAATCATATCAGAAAAAATGCCAATCATACATCTTTGGAAGGTTGCTGGTGCATTACATAACTCAAATAGCATGCACCTATAGGCAAAGATTCTGAATGGATAGGTGAATGTAGTCTTTTCTTGGTCTTCAAGGACTATGGGGATCTGGTTATAGCCGAAGTATCCATCAAGAAATAATAGAACTCTTGTCTGGCTAATTTTTTTAATATTTGATTAATAAATGATAAAAAAAAAGATCTTTTCTTATTGCCGCATTCAATTTTCTATAATCTTTATAGATCCTCCATCTCATTTGGGTTCTAGTCGGAATAAGTTCGTTTTTCTCATTCTGGATCACTGTTATCCCGGACTTTTTGGGTACCACTTGAATCAGACTTACCCAAGAACTATCTGAGATGGGGTAAATTATTTTATTATCAAGTAACTTCAAAAATTTTTTCTTGACTACATCTTTCATAGCTAGATTGAATCTTTTCTGAGCATCTCTAGTTGATTTAGCCCCTTCTTCTAGATGTATCCTATGTTGAACTATAAAGGAGCTTATTTTTTTAATGTCAGTCATGGTCCAGCCTATTGCTTCTTAATTCTTTCTCAAGACTACTAATAACTTCTCCTTTTGTTCATGATTTAGGTCCGATGCAATAATTACAGGCAAGATTTTTGTTGGACCTAAATAAGCATACTTAAGGTGCTTGGGGAGGGGTTTTAGTTCTAATTTGGATGCCTTTTCTATTGATGGTTCGGATGATGGTTTAGTCATTTTCATGAATTGGTTCAATTGGAGGCTCCCATCTTTGGCTAATCTTATGGTCAATAGGTGTTTCATCGATGTCTTCATGTTCATGGTTTAGCCAAATACTTGACTCTAGATTGACTTCTTTATTGCTAATGTCAATGGATTCGTAAATTTCATCTTGGATTATATTTATATTAGTATGCTAGATGGATTTCTATTTCAGATTAAATATATTTAACTTAATGATCATATTCCCAAAAGATAGTTTCATAAGTTCATTTCTACAGTTGATTTCAGCATTAGTAGTTACTAAGAAAGGTCTTTCTAAAATAACTGGGATATGATCCTTGAGATTTGAAACTGGTTCGATCCCTAAAATGATGAAGTCCATAGGAAAGATAAAATTGCCAACTTTAATTAAAACATCTTCAACCATTCTCTTAGGAATCCTAAAAGATCGGTCTACTAATTGCAACGTGATCCCTGTTGGCTGTAGTTTTTCCAATCCTAATTGCTCGTAAACTAAATAGGACAAAATATTTACACTAGCCCCTAAGCCTAGCAAGATCTTCTCAATGTGGGTTTCTCCGATAACACATGAAATTGTCGGAGATCCTTGATCCTTATATTTTATTATCACATGACTTAACAAGTAAGAGCTCATGCTTGCAGATGAGAACGCTCTCTTGGGTACATTGGTGGTCCTCTTTTTGGTGCAAAGGTTTTTTAAAAATTTAGCGTAGGTCGGTACTTGCTGGATCATGTCTAGCAGAGAAATATTTATCTAGACTTGTTTGAACACCTTTAACATTTTATCCAAATATTCTAATTTTTTTTTGGACCTTAGTCGATTTAGAAAAAAAGCTCTAGGAGTTGTGGGTACAGGGCTGGATGTACTATCAGATTCAGAAACTTGAGTTTGTAAGGTAGGTTGTTCATAAAGTTGCTCAACAGATGAGTCCTCATTATTATCAAATGCACCTACCTTTTTATCCACTCATTTCTCCAATCTTAAAGTATGAATGGCATTCACTTGTTTGACTTGATTTTCATGTTAGGGTCGTGGACCATTTTGATTTCTCAGATTGGGCTCGGGTTGGCTAGGCAGCCTACCTCATTCTCGCTCATTCATGGTAGATGCTAGCTGACCTTCCTACATTTCTAGACGGGCTATGGCCTGGGTGTTAGCATTTAAGAGTTAACCCATGGTTTATATGAAATTACTCAATGTAGCATTGGTGTCAACATTAGATTTGGCTAGGACTTCCAGACCTTTCTCTAAAGAACTAAGTTTCTTTTCAGGATTATTGAAGTCTGGTGGGTTGTTTAACATAGGGTTGGGCCTTGGGTTTTATTGGTTGAAATTGAGACCGCCTATATTTAGATTATGCGATCATGAGAAGTTTGAATGATTCCTCCATCCTGGGTTATATATGGGTGCATAAGGATTGTTCATTGATTTTCGGTATGCGGCATTTACCTGTGCACACCCATTCTCTGCTGAGTTTATCAAGAAAGGATAATCTTCAAGGATATGGTTTGGTGCACTGCATCCGCTGCACATGGATGCAGACACATGATTCATACTAGCTGTTCTTTGTAGTTCTAAGGCCTCTAACCTACGTGTTAGGATTGTAATTTTAGCCTCTACGGTTAGAAAGGTTTGAACTTGGTATATTCCACCTCTTGAAGGTGTAGATTTTTTTGGTATTTTAGTTATTTTTCATTGTAGACTCTTCTCGACTAGGTCTCCTAGAAATTGCCAGGCCTCATTGGATTTTTTATACATAAATTAACTTGGCACATTGACTCTAGCATAGTTCTGAAATTTGAATCCAGTCCCTCATAAACTATTTGGCATAGCCTCCAGATTTCTATTTCATGGTGTGGACATTGGGTCAAGAGGTTCTTAAAATGATCGAAATACTTCCAGAATGACTTGCCAGCTAGTTGAAAAAATTGGTTTATCTCATTTCTAATTCTAGTTGTCTTATGATGGAAAAAATATTTTTTAAGGAACACTCTTACAAAGCCCTTTCAGATTGTGATAGATTGATTTGGTAGGTTATATAGTCACTTTTTGGCGTTATTCTTAAGAGTAATATTGATTAGTCTCAGCTTGATCTAATCCTCAGAAAGTTGTTGTAACCTCATAGTTGCACAAACCTCTTCAAATTTTCTAATGAAGATATATGCATCATCTATTCCAGTGAACTTTAGAAACATTAATCATTTAGGATTTAATTTTAAAATTATTTACAGTAGGTTGGAGCAACCTGATGTAAGAAGGTTGGATAAATCCAATTGGGTAACATAAATCCTTAAGGGTTTGGGGTTGATTAGTTTCTTCCATTTTAGGGACTTTAAGGCTTGATACAGAAATTGAGTCAATTCTAACTAGTTGACCTAAAATTCTTCTCCACGAAGAAAGTGGAGAATTCATTTTATTTTATAATTTATTTTATTATTTTTTTTAAATTTTTTTTAAAGAAAAGAGAAAAGGAAGAAGAATTAGTTAAAATTATTTTTTTAAAAAATTTTAAACGCTTATCAAGCAATTATCTATCCTAAGTTATCCTAATTCTAAACAGCTCCTAACTATCAAGGTTGCCTTCGAGCACTTTAAGTTCAAAATTGACTAACCAAATCGATCCGATAAGTATAAAATCGGTGGAAGTCCCTCCATTACTTTTCTTAGACATCAATTAGATTGGCTAGGTAAGCAAACAAAACCAATTAAAAACCACCTTTCTTCGGATCCAATCGTCCCACAAACCACTTTCCTAGACATCGACAGGCCAACCAACTTAAATCCAATCCAACTCTTGGATTTTCATGTCCTAATGAGCTCGGATGTTCCTAGGGTTGATGTCTAATTGATTTTATTTAAGATTAGAATGAATGTAAATGAGAAAATTTGTTTGTGGACTAAGAAAGGATGATGAAATTTCCATCTTATCTTGTTTAGATTTGTGTGCTTAAAGTAGTTTAGATATAATTATGCACAATCAATAAGAACAAACAAGTTTTAATAAAAAAAAATTAATACTGAACTAAGATCAAATTAGTAAGCTAAAAGAAAAAAAAATGTTAGATTATATACCTGATTTTCGGTGCTCACTAATTTTCTACAAAGCAAGATAAAAAAATTAAATAAAAAGATCAGACTAAAATTAAACTAAAAGCACGAAGAATAAGAATTTAGAATATAATTTAAAATACATAAATTCTCTGGCAACGACGCCAAAAATTTGATATATCTTAAAATTAACCGCAAGCGTGCGATGTGTAAAGTAGCATGTTCAGCGAGTATGGATCGATCTCATGATGAATTGTATTTAAATTACGTTCAAATTCTTGCTCAGGCGAGCTTTAATAAAGAATTTTGAAAAATTGATTGATACTTACTACTAAACAGTAAATTAATTTTAGAAAATAATAATCTAAAGATCTAGGGCTTTTGAATCCACTAGACCAATGACTTAGAGAGTCTTTCTAAGATTTCTCTTATAATATTTGTTAATTAAAGTGTAATGCATAGACAAACATTCATCCTAATTAAGAAACTTTTCTTTCAACTACTTCTCTTGTGTTACTCAAGTATGGACTATGAAGAAACTCTGACCCAACAATAATCCATCAAAGTTTTTCATAGGAAGAAGAGAAAAGGAACTAAAAAGATTAAAAGCCTTCTACCTATTATTCTTCTTGCACCGAATCAAGCATGAACTATAAAGAGATTGAAACATAATAATAGTCCATCAAGTCTCTTGGCAAGAAGCTTGAAGGAAGAAGAACTAAAAAAAATAAAGCCAAGAAGAAATCTTAAGAAGAGTTTCTAATCATGGTTTAGCTTCATCGGAAATTCCAATGGATTGCTTAGCTAGACATGATTTGAAAAAAAACTATAAATCCGATTAAGAACATAAAAAAAAATATTATACTAATTATCAAAAATTAAAATTATAGTAAATAAAATAGATGGAGAAAGTAAATAAGCATAAAACTTAAACTATCCTATATGCTGCAATTAAACTACATAAATTAAATTACACAAGCGATGATTAAAAGAAAATAAAATTTTATTGCTGGAATAAAAATTTAATTACAAAAATAAGAACTAACTCCTAAGCCATTAAAAGAACTTGGAGTTAAAATAAGAAAATAAATAAAAACATAGACTCTCCACTAGCATACTTTTTTTTGACTAACTCTCCTTCTCGTATGTTGGAAGGATGGAAGAAAGTAAAAAAAAGATGGATAAAAATTTTGTTTATAAGTATTTTCATCTATCACATGGGCCCCTATAAGAGTTGTGGTGTGGAGAGACAGATATCTCTTGGTAGAAACATTGAATTTTATTTATAGGTGTAAGAGGGAGGCAAATTTTTTATTTTTATATGTGGGACTAATTAAAAGGAGAGGCAATAAGAAATGGGCCATTGGATTAGAAAGCTTGCTTCTCATCGATTGATCTTTAAGTCATTTTCATACTTGAATCCATATAAAAGATCTTCTTTAGTTTTGGACCCTTCATCAAGAGGAGGTTGCGTCTCATCCCTTCATGAGTAAGTTGCGTTCACATTTGAATGGGAGCCGGTTGCCTGGTTCATTTGAATTTGAGCCAATTTGAGTCTAATTTGAATTGTATGAGCCCAAACTCTTAATTACCAATAAAATATATTAGAAAACATCAAATTCTTAATAAATAAGGAGTAGTTAAATTAAATTTATACCTCTAGTGACTTAATTTGAGTGTTTATCATCGAGTTACTGAGTTAATTCGATCAGGAGCTTATAGAATTGAGAATCTTGATGGTTCAAGAATATCTAGCACATGGAATGTAGAAAATCTCAGAAATTACTATCAATGAATTTTGAATAAAGATTTTGAAATTTTATCTTATTGAAGATTTCTCTGAATTATTGAAATTCTATCGATCATCTCGATCAAAATTCGATCTCCAGATCAATAGAGCCCCAATGGACATAGCAGATAAGATCTTCATGATTCTCAAAGTTTGATCTCCAGATCGGCGGAGCTCTGGTGGGCATAGGAGATAAGATCTCCATGATTCTTAAAGTTTGATCTTCGGATCGATAGAGCCCTGATGGGCATAGGAGATAAGATCTCCATGATTCTCAAAGTTCGATCTCCAGTCGGCAGACCTCCAATGGTTACAGGAGATAGGATCTCCATGGTTCTCAAAGTCCAAACCTCCGAATCGATAGAGCCCCGATAGGCATAAGAGATGAGATTCCCCCCCCCCCCAGCGAATACCAAAACCCCAAAAAATATCAGAAGAAATAAAGAAAAAATGACTTTTTCAATCGTGGATTGAAGAAGGAAGAGAAGGACCGAATTTATAACTTGGCCGAGGTGAGAAATATCATTAGCCTTTTTCAGAGGGATGTTTTTTCAAAACAAAAAAGGCCCTAAAGAAAGAAGTCCTGAGGTCTATGGCTGCGATGCTACAACAAATAATGAAAACCAAAATGATTCTAATGGCATTAGGAGTGACTTGGGTTGGCTGCAGGCTATAATAATCAAACACATTACAGATAAAAGGATGAAGAGAGAAGCGCAACCCAGACCGTAATGACTCATCATAAAAAGTTACACAACCCTCAAAAGGCTATGTAACCCGATCACTCGAATTGGGAGCTATAAGTTGAAAACTATCAGGGATGAAATACTTCTCCCTAAGTTTCCCAAGATCAATATCGATCAAGATGGAAGGCTTAGTGCTCGGACCAAAATAATTCAAGAATCTCCTTATCGGAGATCCTGAACCATTATCTCTAGAAAAACTAGCCTCAACGGCATCATGAGATGGATTACCCATCTCAATGGCAAGTATGGGTTGTGTTGACCAGATATTACGATCATCAAGGACTAATTTTCCCCTCTCACCGCCACCAAGAGAAGTACTCTCCTGAGAAGACATGGACGAAAGAAAAAGGAAAAAAAGAGAGATAAAAGAGGAAACTCTAAAGGAAGAAGACGGAAAAAGCCTAAGGGAAGAAGTCCTAAGAAATAGAAATCCTGAAACCTAGAAGGAGGAAGGGGGATCCTACCAAGAGGGGAAAGGAGACCTTCTTCACTGCTTTTGGTGATTCTCTCCAAGCTCCGGCGACCACCGAAATAATCTTCTTCTCCGACTGGACACCTAGAAGCTTCCTTTGCAACGAAATCTTCGCTTCAGGTAAGAGATAGCAAAAATAAGAGTAGAACGAACAAGTACCCAATATATAAGGAGAAGCAATGGCTTAGATTAACCTATCTATCGTTGGATTTCACCCACTTATCAATTATCCAAAGAGATGGTAGAAAAGCTATTCTAATGTATCTACCCAGATCGAGCCACGTCAACCTAAACCATATGGCAATTCAGCCACCCCACAGATGAGTGCCATGTAACCCACATTGCCTGAGTAATAGTGGCACAATCAATGATGGTCTCACTCTCTCCCATGCTTCCCTAAATGCTAGGGTTCGACGATTGCGGCGAATGAAGCGGTCTGTCTTTTTGAGTCATTTAAAAATTAAATCTGATGGTCGCATGACACGATCCTTGATGCAGTGAATAATTTTTAAGATGACTTTCCACACTTATCACCGAAGGAGTTTCGCTCCAAGTTTGAAAAGTGGGGGCAACTGTTGGTACGATAATCCCTGCTGGATATGTGGCATCATAAAAAAGATTGCCATCTCAGATAGCAAGCAATCAACAAGTTTGATGTTAGATCGGTAAAGTACCGACCTAGAGGCCAGAATACCAGCTAAAGTCAGACCAAAGTGATCAGATTTAGATCGGTAAAAAATCAATCTAGATGAACCCCAGATCAGTCTGCTACTGTTCTCCATAATATTCGAAACAAACTTCAACAGAAGTCGGTAACAAGCCAATCCCAACTTGATTGCATACTACCAGTTCAGTATTTTGTTATCCTGAAGAATAGCAACTATCAAACTCCGTGGAAGATCGAGTTATCATCGATCTCGTCGACAATAAGCAGCAGCTTATGCCTTCCTCCAGCTGTACTCTAGCTTACCGCCAGCAAGGCCAACAGTCAATAGCTATAATTCAGCTGGTCATAATAAACTAACGGTCTAACAAATTTTTTTTAAGGTCTAAGTAAACTTCTCTATAAATAGAATACTCCTCTAAGATAAGTATAAGATTTACAGAGCCGAAACTCTACTGAAATTAACACTCGACTTTTTCACAGGAAGATCGAATTGTTCTCTACTCAAATTCTCTTATTTTGTCTTTCAAATATTCCATTTTCACTATCTATTGATAAAACTTCAGTTGATTTAGGCATCGGAGGATCCTAAATCGGAGGGTACCCCACCGTTTTTTAGAATTTTTCTTACGAGCTAGCCCATGATCCATGTCAACCGGCTTGATCGGCTCTCCAGCTTGAATCTTCTCGACCGTCTAAAATCTTGCTGCAACATGTGGCAAGTTCAAGATGAACATTTATGGTTTAAAACCCACTCCTATAAAAAAAAATAATCGATATGAATGTACAAAATGATAATTAATCTGATAGGTATATGATCGCCACTTTCTTCAAGGCATTGTAAGGCATATGAATATCGCAAACAAGTGACTTATGCAGTATGCCATGAAAGATAAAAAAAACTGGTTGGTGTTATTCCAACCCAAAAGGTGTAAAAATAAAAAAATAAAAGGGCTTTTAAGAAATCAGCACCAGAAGAAAGATGAAAATTTTGAACCAACTTATTGGTAATAAAAATAGTGTCACTGATTCTTCGGCCCTCAGTGAATGCTGATTAGCTTCCAATAAATCATGGAACCTTTTAATTATTATATATATATATATATATATATATATATATATATATATATATATATATAATCTTTGTCATACAAAAAGTCACATGCTAGCAAGGACATCATCAATATGTTGGCACATCAATCAAGTTCCAC
The DNA here is from genome assembly GCA_006176705.1 of Cocos nucifera. NCBI lineage: Eukaryota > Viridiplantae > Streptophyta > Magnoliopsida > Arecales > Arecaceae > Cocos > Cocos nucifera. The sequence goes on from QRFJ01000013.1 coordinate 2,994,732, forward strand.
CCAATTTTTCCCAAACACTTTACAGAGCCTCTCCAATTCAAAGCCCCCAAGTTAAAGATCAGGCAGAAGCATGAGAGCTTTCACCTCATACTCCCCAAATTTTATGCTCTCTTCAGGGAAGAGGGGGGGGAAAAAGAACCTAGAGGAACATCACAAGTAGATTTATCAGCATGTTAGCTAACATTGTCCGCTGGAGGTTGCTAAAAGTGCAACGAAAAATTGGAATAATAGATCCTCCATTTTTTCTCATTTAAAGGGACTTAAGAATTAGTTCGAAAAAATTGATAATATTTACCCAAACATATTTTGTCAGTGAACCCATAGTTCCAAGGGAGTTTTTTTTTTTTTTTTTTTTTTTTGACAATAGTTCTAGGGGAGATCTTAGTGTTATAATTTTTTAAGTAAACCTTACGATTCAAATTGCGGAACCCCTCGATACTGTTAAGAGAAGTGCAAATGAAATTTTCCTGATCAAGAAAACGTTACAATTATACAACGTTATTCTAGCCCATTTAATTACGGGAGGTCAACATCCTTATTCTGCTTCCGTTTACATAATAATTATTTTGTTAAAAAATAAGGAAAAGTTCATTAGAGAAAGCAACCATATTACTCCGCTTACAACTTTCTTCCCCATACGAGGGTGGAATAATAAGACGTCATCCGGTACCAAACTCTATTCATGTTTAGTCGGGCGTCAGGCGTAAACTCTATTTAGTTTTAGTCGGGCTTTGGGCTGTTTCTATTTAAACTTTAGTATATTGTCTGCCCAAGTCTGGCCCATGACCAATACCCGGCCCGGATTTCTTTTGTTTTGTATTTTTTCACCTAAGGGCTCGTTTGGATGCACTTATTTCTTATGGCATCAAGGCAATTCTACGGAAATCCACCTCGAAAAAAAAAAGAAAAAGAAAAATGTGACAATCCAGCCCCCCGGAACTTAAAATTTGAAATTAAAATCGATAATTCAAACTACGAAGATCGAAAGCTGCCAGAGGCCGAGACTTGCAGGACCTAACCAAGCTTCCCACCACTAGGAACCAAATTCCATGATTATATTATCATCTAGGATTCCAATATATATAAGATACATTCCAATCACGATGATCGAGTCGGTCCCTCACCACCGAACCGGATTCGGGCCTTTAGGCGGTCCCTCACCCTGTGGCCTCCTTGGGCCGTCCCCAGCCCAGCACACGTTGGAAAAATGTTAATTCTACTACCATCCACGTGGTTTTAATCTCTATTATCTAAATTTTAAGCATCAACTGTATAAAATAAAGAAAGAAAAACGTAATTCGAAAATGAATGAAATAATTACAGACCATCGATATCTTCGTTCTTCCGCCGCTCTCTTTATCCGTATACATCCCTAAACACGCTACATCGAAAACGTCCCTCCCACAACTACACCAAGGTAGAGCAGCTGGACGTTGACGGGTCAAACAAGGCTGGAACTAGGTACTTCCTCCCGTGTGCCCCATTTGCGTTGTAGCTCGCCCCTGTGGTGCGGTCCACCAACAAGTTCCCGGCGTATCCCGGATACGCTCCCTTGGCGTACAACCCCGCGCACGCCGTCGCCACCTCCAACGGCGCCTCCTTCGGCCCCTGGTAGAATCCGTTACCGAACGGGTTGGTCACCGTCCCGGCCATCATGCTGGCCAAGTTGATCACCATGCCGTCAATCCCGACGTCACCGTTAGGCGCCACCAGCGGCGGGCTCTGGGGTCCGTAGACCGGCTGGTGGAAGGGCCAGGCGCACTGGCCCGGGCACTGGGTCGCCGAGTTGCCGACCCAGATGTAAGCGAACCGGCCGGATTTGGACCGGGGTGAAGTCCCGTGGGTCCCGCACCGGCTCATGCAGAAGCCCTCGACGGCGACGTCATCCGCCGTCAGTACGACGTTGACGGCGTCCTTCGGCGCCCCGCGGCTCCCCAGCTCGGCGATGTCGGCGTTCGTGAGGGACTTGCCGACAGTGTAGGACTCGTCGAGGATCTGGTCGCCGAGGGTAAGCGTAGGGAACTTGGTCTTCGACCGGGCGTAGTACTTCTCGGTGGTATTCCACCAGTTGGACACAGACGGCAGCGGCTGCTTCTGGTCACGGCCCTTCGAGGAGAGGGATGTGACGAAGTCGGATATGATGGCTCGCTGGGACGCGGTGAACTTACCGTACCAGATGAGGTTCACCGATATAGGCCCCGTGAGGAGGGCACCCTTATGGTAGGTTAAGACAGGGGATTGTTCCCCCACCAAGGCATTGAGCTTTCTAGCCCCATAGGAGCACTGGAATAGAAGAGAAGCTACTGCTACCAAGATACAAAGGAAACAAGGGCTAATAATTGAAGAGGTCATTAGTATAGAACAAGAAGAGAAGAGAAGAGGATAGGGTATGTCTTGGGTTAATATTAGGCGCTTCTCTTTGAGAGGAAAAAAAGGGATAGTATTTGGGATGGGGGGAGAGGATGGCGTGAAGGGGGTTTATATAGTGGAAGCGAGAGGAAAGGGGTTATGAGATGACGTTATTGATTAAATAATTCATGAAGGTGAGCGGAAACGGAAGACAAGGTGGTGGGTCGCTTGGGGAGCTTTAGGGGCCCATAAAGGGGACGCGGTCGGGCCACAACGGTCACCAGACAGCTGGCTTTTGCGTGCCATGCGCGGCTGTAACGTTTGCTTTCTTCCCACAATGGCCTTGAATCGGGAACTGGGCAACGGTAAGTCAACCTGAGGTCGGTAGGGGTGTTTTAGGGATGGGAAAGTCGGGGGATAACGAGGGGGGGTAGTTTGGGCAAAGGGATCGGTTCGTTTCTCGAGGAGTATTAAATTTCAGAACATTTGCAGAGGGGGACAGGCTGGTGCCCCTTGAGACGTGTATTAATTTGGTTGGGTAACCGGGGGGGAGCGTAGTTTGATTAAGGGTCACGGATGGGGATGCGCGTACGTGCCAGCTGGAACTCGTAAGAGAGAGCGCAGTCCTGCCCTGCGCGAGCTATCACTTGTCACCAAACACTCGTGAGCCCCGGCTATCATCACCCCCCAAATGGACTGTTACGCAGGCGCGATTGGTATCGTCAAATAAATAAATAATTCTTTGTATTTTACAGGAATTGCGAGTATCTCTATCCATGTCCCACTACTATAATACCAACTTTATATGTTTTAGATTATTGCAATATTGCACGCTCTCCTCCCACAACTAATTTTTGGATCCCCATGTTGGAACTTCATTTGCCAAAGATAAAAATTTATTTTTAATAATTTTTTAAAATAAGAGATAAGCATTTTTTTCAAAATTCTTTCATCATCTCTGAATGATAAAATTTTTATAGACAAAGATGAGCACCCTATGCCGGATTTAAAGGACTTGATGCTTTATGTCGCTTTGACTTGATTTCTTGCTATCCACCCATAAAAGGAATACCAAGATGATTTTATAATATAATATAAAAACCATTAGTATTTAACAAGCATAGAATGAATAAATTATTACCTGATCCTACTCTTTGGTTTGGACTCAATATGAAGAGGCAAGGGCAATGATGTATATGTAGAATCTACTAAACTTGTACCTTTATCATGGGCAAATAAAAAAAAATGAAAAAATTTGTATCCATTAGAAGAATAAAATAAAATGCTAAGTGATATATTCAACTCTAAAAAGATATCTTGAATGCAATAAATATCTAATTCTCTATGAATCAAAGAAAATGCTTAATATCTTCCTTAACTTTCATTTATTTTTTTCAAATAAAGCAAGTCATCTGATGTCCTTAAGGTTGGCATCCTCTTTGTCCTCTAGGCATCGAAAGAGAGGGAGAGGGAGAGGGAGAAGAGGAGGAAAGAGGAATAAAAAGAAAAGAAAGAGAGAGAGGAGGATGGGGGCGATAATAGCTAGGGGATGAGGATCGGGAGATGAGGATGGTGGTGGTCACAGAGGGTCACCAGTGGGGGCTATAGGGCCGTCTTGAGGAGGGGTGAAGAAGGGGATGAAGTTAGGATTAGGATTTGAGGATGGATTTTATCTAAGAGGGTAACGATGATGATAGATTTAGTTATCACATAATTTTTTCATATCAGCTAATGCATCGCACTTCTCTCCATGTTAGCTAACAAATAGGTACTTTCCATGATCTACATCCATGTTAGTTGACAAATAAACATCACCAAAAAGTTCTAGCAACAATTAAGAGGATGGCGGATGTTGCAATTGGGCTTCAGATTCTTCGAAAAGATTGGAAAGCTGATTCAAGGTTGGGTCGATCAAGATTACGGGCTAATCTGCAAGAAAAGTCTAAGAACCAGTGGGGTACCTACTGATTTAGCATCCTTTGATGCTTAAGTTGGTTAAAGTCTTGTTAACAGATAATGAAAATGAAAAATTGAAAAGTAGAATGAGAGGATTTTAGTGAAGAGAAAAGATCGATCTTTCTTCAATGGGGAAGTCGAGGATAGATTTCAGTAGAGTTTTTGCTCTGTGAATCTTGTGCTTTTCTTTTGGAGGATATCATATCCCTCTATTTATAGAAGAATTTGCTTAGACATTAAGAGAGTTTGTTAGGCCATTAGTTTGTTATCACTGAATAGCCAGCTAGATTATAGCTATTGACCTTTTACCTTGATGGTAATTAGTTGTAATATGGTTAGAGGAGAGCCGTATCTTGATTGTATAGCAATTAGGAGTCAATCAATTTTTCGAATTATGTCGAGATCGATTTTTTATCGATCTAGCTATGTGGCGAGGTCGGTGTTTTGCCGATCTCGGTATCATAAGCATAGATTGCCTCCCTCATGGCGAGGGTGAGATCGGTATTTTACCGATCTAAGAATAAAAGATTCAGTGACAAACTAATCTCGTGACCATGCTGGTGAATTACTATGACTGAGCTCAGTATTATCCCGATCTATAGTAGGAGGAAGACTGTAACTGACTTCCAGAGTGGTAAGGTTCTGATCTGAGTCTGTGTTGTCACATGGAGGTCGGTTTAATATCATCCTCAATTCTCAGTGACTCAGAACATCATAGAGGATGGTGATTAGTCAATATGGATGCTATTGTCATCGGTAGATTACCAACCTAGTTCGATTAAGCAAACATGCCATCTGGCTATGTTATGAATTCGACTGAGCTCAGGTTGGTATTTTATTGACTTGGGGTCGATATTTGTTTTATCTTTTAGCAGTCTTCTAAAGTAATGATCTTCCTGATGATGCTACATGACTAGTGATGATTGTTCGTACCAACAGTAAATTATATTATAATAATTCAAAAATATAAAATTAATATTATAGAAATTAGATATATCAAAGGATATTTATAAATTTATATAAAATGCATGATTTTTTTTAACCCAAAAACAATATCAAAGATAGATGTGAAAATTTTATAGATAGATCCAAGCTTCGAGGACTGATGTGGATGAGCACCATTTCCTTTTTTTGGGGTGCATAGGGAGTAATCAATTCAACCGAAAGAAAACATAGCACATCAAAACACCAATCACTTAGGACTCATTTGGTTTGCGAGAAGAGGAGGGAAGATGAGATAGTTCCTGAAAAGTGGAGAGGAAGCCTTTTGTTTGGTTGGAGTTTTAAGAGAAGAAAGAAGGAAAAAGGCTCTTTCCATGGGAGTCACTTCCTACATTTCATGAAAAGTGGAAACCCATGGAGGAGGTTGGTTTTGGCACTTTTCATAGAATGGAAAGTGGTGGTACTTTTTCTTTTCCAAAATATCTCTTTAAGATCTATGGCTAAGATTTTATAAAATATTATGGATGGTTACGATGAAATACTGAATAGTGATAATATAATATAATATAATTATTATCTTAATATTTATATAAATATAATATTAATATTATAATATTTAAATATTTATAATAATATAATATTAATATATCAATGTCTATATTAATATAATATTATATTTATTACGATATTAATAAATTTATCTCATTAAAATATGAATATTATATTAATATAATATAATATATATTATTATTTTATTAATTTAATAAATTATTATTATATTATAGTATTATAATATATTATTATTATATTTATATTACTATAAATATAATATTATTATGTATATAAAGTTTAGGAGCAACATGTATGGTCTAATATTTATTAAGAATATAATGGATAGAAAATTGGATGTTCAACCAAATATAAGTTATTTTTTAATAAATTATTTTTTATGATCAATTAAATTTATTTTTTAAAAATAAATTTTTTAAAAATTATTTTTTATAAAATAAATTTCAGCGAAATAAACAGGTTGTTGGGAAAAGGACAGCGTACGTATCGGCATCCGGACCGGCGATAGATCCACACTGCCACCATATTTGAGCAATAAATTGCTCCGAAAAGCAATGCCTGCAAGTCAATCCACAGCCTAATTTCCTTCACGAGGGATGCGATGTGGATGAGCAGTATTACTATTTTACCCCGTACCCAAAATACTATGCAACTTAACGCCATTGACTTCGTTCATCATCCATCCTCGGACACGTACAATGAAACAGATTATTTCTGCGTCAAGAGCACGTAAGCACATGATAACGAAGATTGAAGACATGAAATACCAAAGGAGATTGTCATTCAAAAAAATACTTATAAAAATTGAATACCCACTTCTCCTAATATGACAACATTGTTGAACCGTGACTGGTTAGTGCACACAGCCAGACTTCTATAATTAAATGTTTAGTAGCCTATGGATGCTTAACATGCAAGGATTCAATCTTAAATATATTTTTTTTTATAGGCTTAGTCTACGATATTTATTATAGATTAAGCTTATTTAATAATTTCTCCGCAATCAGCTCCTCGTAGGGGGTGAAAAAATCTTCTCTCCTATACAATAGAAGATAGGAGTGAGGTGGAAAGGATCAAATGGAATTTGTTAGGCTGTCTCACCATGAGCTAAGGATGGGGTATGTGATCTCCAAAATAAGCCCAAGTTAATCTCAACGTACAACTCGTCCCGGTCCAAATACTTGACCCCGACAGAAAGGACTGTACCCGGCTGCCACGTTTTCTTTACAATCTTCCCCACCTTACCCGTTCCAAGAAGGAGAAAACAAATCCCTTCGCTATCGCTGCTCTCTCTACTCCCTCGGGCCGTAAAAGCAGGAATTATTCGCTCAGGACGTTAGGTTGTTTTGCTCAATTATTTTGCGATCTTGTCGGATATCTTGGTTGTATGTGATAATGAAGTGGATTAGGTTCCAAAAAGCTGTCACCCTGCGAGGAGGTGAGTGGGCACCGTTAGGCTCCGGCGTGTCTCATGGGTGCGTGGGCTGGGGGTATGTATTTGGAGTTCATTGCTTTGTTATACTTTGTACCGGAATCCTATTTTTAGTTTATCTTTATTTTTTATTTTAATTCTAGTTGTAATTGTTTATCTTTTACTGCTAGTTCAAGTTAGATTGAATCTTAAATTCAATACACAAAAATTTATACTTTGATTTTTAGTGAAAGTGGAGATGACAATGTTTTTATTTTGTATATAGTGGAAGAGTGCATTTTTTTTATAAAGAGAAGAAGAGAGTGATACGAAGAGTTGGAAGAATTTTGACGAGACATCTTCACAATAAAGAGAGTTTTCGAGTTGCCTTTGAAAGATGTCAAATTTTTTGCTATAAGAGGAGCCAAACTCGTTACTTCAATCTTTATTTTTTTAAATATTTTTTTTTACTATTTTTTGATTTAATTTATATTTGTTCTAAATCTTGACTGACATGTTCAATTTACACCCAATAGCGTACCATTCCGTAACATGGTAATATACTAAGCAACTTGAACCTCAAAATTATGTTGCATGGGAGGCATTCGTAGTGTTAGATATTTCTGTTGACTAAGGGAATTCGATGAACTTTGTGTCAAGTTATAAATTTTATGCTTAAGTAGTGTAGCGGTATGCCAAGCAATTTAAACCTTAAATATAAATCTGGAGTGGTATCACTGTTTGTTTAAGAGATTTAATGAACCTTAGTAGAAAAGTGGAACTTGTATGGATGAGAACACGGTTAGAGCTGTAGATAAACTTAGCTTTTCATAAATGGTACAGCCTTCGATTGGATAATTATCTCTATTGATGCAAAATTTGGTTGACGTCGGATCAGATCGAAGTCGAGAAAGACGAGGTCGCTGTCGGTGATTTGCAAAATAAAGTTTCGTCCGGAGTCGGTAGTGATGGCTCCAGTAGGATCCTCCGATGATCAAATCAGCTCTTCTGGCTAACAGAAATAGAGTGCTCAGAAAAAAATTCGGCAGAGTTTTGGGAAGGAGAAGAGAGCTTAGAGAAAATGTATCTGGAGGGTCCCTTTTTATAGACGAAGCTTGATTGATAGTGACGGCCATACCGTCCGGTAGTGAGCCACTCGGAGTCGTGTGGGGTTCGGAACGGAGAGAAAAGTACCATCAGACTGATAGTGACAGCCATAACCATTCGGTGGTGGGCCGCTCGAAACCGTATGGGATTTACTACAGAGAGAGGGACGTCGTCAGACTGATAGCGACCGTTCGTCGAGATTTAATAGCCGTAGTTCGAATGAAGCATAGTTCGAAGGAAGCATAGTTCGAAGGAAGCATACATTAGTTGGTGAAGAACTTCGATATATATCAATTTCAGACAAGTTTGAACTCCTGAAGAAAATACGTTTGGAGGGGATCATCCGGAAGGAATGCTAGATGAAATCTGAAAGCAATCCGCTTAAGAAATTTGACTAAAGAAGAAGTCCGAAAGAAGTCCGACTTCTGAAGGAGTTCGGCTTCTGAAGGAATCCGACTAAAGAAGGAGTCCGAAAGGAGTTCGGCTCATATAGAAATCCGACTGAAGAAAAGATTCGGAAGGAGTTCGGCTCCTATAGGAGTCCGACTGAAGGAGAGATTTGGAAGGAGTTTGGCTTCTGTAGAAACTTGACTGAAGGAGGAGTCTAGAAGGAGTTCGGATCCTGGAGAAACTTGACTGAAAAAGGAGTTCAGCTTCTGTAAAAACTTGACTGAAGGAGGGATCCAGAAGAAGTTTGGCTCCTATAGAAACTTGACTGAAGGAGCAGTTCAGAAGGAGTTTGGCTCCTGTAGAAATCTGACTAAAGAAGAAGTCCGAAAGGAGTTCAGGTCCTGTAGCAACTTGATTGAAGGAGGAGTCCGAAAGGAGTTCGGCTCCTGTAAAAATTTGACTGAAGAAGGAGTCCGAAAGGAGTTTGGATCCTGTAGAAACTTAACTGAATTAGGAGTCCAGAAGGAGTTCGGCTCCTGTAGAAATTTGACTGAAGGAGGAGTCCGTAAGGAGTTCGGCTCCTGTAGGAGTCCAAATGAAAAAAAGATCCGAAAGGAGTTCGGCCACTAGGAGAGTTCGGTCGGGGCTCGGCCGCTGAGAAATTCGATCGACTGAAAGAGTTCAATTAAGATTTGGCAGTTGGAGGAGTTCGACTGGGGTTCGTCCGCTAGAGAAAGAATTTTCGATTGAAGCTCTTTCGTGATTACCGATTGTATTAGGCTAAGCATCAGACTGGACTTCGATTGAAGCGGAATTTATCCCCAATAATAGTTCCCCCACTCCCAAGTTCGAAATTCGAAGGAAGTATAGAAAAGACGACTGTCGAAGTTCTTTTTCGGACTCTATACCATTGAGGTTAAAGCTCGGAGGGAGATCTTATCTCCAGCCGAGGTTGACGTTGAAGTTGAAGCCTGGGGGAGATCTTCTCCAGTCGAGGTTGAAGTTAAAGCTTGGGGCAGATCTTCTCCAGTAGAGGTTGAAGTTAACATTGAAGTTGAAGCTTGGGGGAGATCTCCTCCAGTCGAGGTTAAAGTTGAAGTTGAAGTTGAAGCTTGGGGGAGATCTTATCTCCAGTCGAGGTTGAAGAAAATCTTATCTTCTGTTGAGTAGAAGCTCGAAGGAGGTCTTATCTTCAGTCGAGGTTGACATTGAAGTTGAAGTTCGGGGAGATCTTATCTCCAACCGAGATTGACATTGAAGTTAAGGCTCGGGGGGATCTTGCCTCCAATCGAGGTCCAGGAAGATCATGTTCCTGTTTGATGTTGCGATCGAAGCTCGTGGGAGATCTTATCTCCGATCGAGATTGATGTTGAAGTTGAAGCTCGGAGGGATCTTATTCTTCAGTCGAGATCCAAAAAGATCTTGTCTCCTGTTGACGCTGCGATTGAAGCTCATAGAGATCTTGTCTCCGATCGAGATTGACGTTGAAGTTGAAGCTTGAAGAAGATCTTGTCTTCGATCGAGATTAACGTTGAAGTTGAAGCTTGAAGAAGATCTTGTCTCCAATCGAGTCAGAGCCTTTCTTCTTATCTTGTCTAAAATGAACGAGACCTTTGATGTGCTCATGTTAGGACAACGTGCTCATGTTACAACGAGGTCCTCCTCCTATTCCTAACATGACAATAGGGACATAGATGGACCATTGAATGGGCATCTCTCCTCCTCCTGTCTTAAATAACTGGAGGTCTTTGACGTGCTCATATTAGGACGAGATCCTCCTCCTGTTCCTAACATGGCAATAGGGAGCACAGATGGACTGTTGAATGGGCCTCTCTCCTCCTATCTTAAAATAATCGGAGGTCTTCGATCTACTCAATGTTAGGATGAGGTCCTCCTCCTATTTCTAACATGGCACTAGGAGCACAGATGGATCATTGAATGGGCCTCTCTCCTCCTTCTGTCTTAAATAATCGAAGGTCTTCGGTTTGCTTATGTTAGGATGAGGTCCTTCTTCTGTTCCTAACATGGTACTAGGAGCACAGATGGGCCATTGAATGGGCCTCTTTCCTCCTCCTATCTTAAATAATCGGAGGTCTTCGGTCTGCTCATATTAGGATGAGGTCCTCCTCCTATTTCTAACATGGCACTAGGGGCACAGATGGACTGTTGAATGGACCTCTTTACCCTCCTATTTTAAATAATCAGAGATCTTCGGTCTGCTCATGTTAGAACGAGGTCCTCCTCCTGTTCCTAATATGGCACCAAGGCACAGATGGGTCATTGAATGGGCCTCTTTCCTCCTCCTATCTTAAATAATCGAAGATCTTTGGCCTGCTCATGTTAGGATGAGGTCCTCCTTCTATTCCTAACATGGTACTACAAGCACAGATGGATCGTTGAATGGATCTCTCCCCTCCTCCTATCTAAATATTCGGAGGTCTTCAGTCTGCTCATATTAGAATGAGGTTCTCCTCCTTATTCCTAATATGGTACTAGAGACACAGATGGATCGTTGAATGGGCCTCTCTCCTCCTCATGTCTTAAATAATCGGAGGTCTTCGACATGCTCATATTAGGATGAGGTCCTCCTCCTATTTCTAGCATGGCAATAGGGGCACAGATGGATCATTGAATAGGCCTCTTTTCTCCTTCTACCTTAAATAATCGAAGATCTTCGACCTGCTCATGTTAGGACGAGATTCTCCTCCTGTTTCTAATATGGCAATAGGGACACAAATGGGCTGTTGAATGGGCCTCTCTCCTCCTATCTTAAATAATCGAAGGTCTTCGGTCTGCTCATATTAGGACGAGATCCTTCTCTTGTTCCTAACATGACACTAGGGACACAGATGGATCGTTGAATAGACCTCTTTCCTCCTTCTGTCTTAAATAATCAAAGATCTTCAACGTGCTCATGTTAGGATGAGGTCCTTCTCCTATTTCTAACATAACAATAGGGGCATAGATGGACCGTTGAATGGGCCTTTTTCCTCCTCCTATCTTAAATAATCGAAGGTCTTCGACATGCTCATATTAGGACGATGTCCTCCTTCTGTTCCTAACATGGCAATAGGGGCATAGATGGACCGTTGAATGGATCTCTTCTCTTTTTCTGTCTTAAATAATCGGAGGTCATCAGCCTGCTCATGTTAGGACGAGGTCTTTCTCCTGTTCCTAACATGGCAATAGGAGCATAGATGGATCGTTGAATGGGTCTCTCCCCTTCTTCTGTCTTAAATAATCGAAGGTCTTCGATGTGCTCATGTTAGAATGAGGTCCTCCTCCTGTTTCTAACATGGCCACTATTGATTGCTTCTTTCCTATCATCACATAGTTTTTACACCAAAAAATAATAATATTGAAATATAGGAGTTTTATTGAAGAAAAATTATCGGCAGTACATTCTCAAATTCTCTGAGTCTCAAGGTCGTGGGAGCGTTGTTTCTCCGAGCTTCTTCAGATGATAAGTTCCGGGCCAAACGACCTCCTCTATTTCATATGGGCCTTCCCAATTTGGGACAAGCTTCCCCAAACTCTAAGACTTTGAGATGGCGGCTCGCCAAAGTACTAAGCCTCCCAAAGATAGCGTTGATGATGTCGGAAGGTGGTCGATCTTCTTATTGTTCCTTCCTCATTGGTGGTTCTAGCTGCGGTAGCGCCATTGGCTTGCTTCAGGCCGACGTCTGTGGAGCATTGAGGGGGCGTAGCTGTGAAACCTTCAAGGGGAGAACTTCTTCGCGCCCTTTTATTGGAGTTTCTTTAATGACAAGCTCGAGGGGAAGTTCGGCCTCGCTTACGCTCGGGGGAGAGTCCATGAGCATGGGTTTGCTAGACTCGTCTGCTTGCCACTCTCTTACGGCTTCTTCATCCTTCAACTTGAAGACTTCTTCCACACGGGCAAATCCTTCGGTTCGAGCTAGCAGATCGGCAAAGTCCCTGAGGTACTTTTTTTTTAGAGAGAACAGCAAATTATTCTTCTGAAGGCCGTCCTTAAGTGCGGCCATCGTAACCGACTGATCTAGATTTTGGACCTCCAATGCAGTGGCATTAAACTGGGTGATATAAGTCCAGATGGATTCTTCCTTCTTCTACTCGATGTTCATCAAAAAATCTGAACCTCGGCGCGGACGTCGGCTGCTGACGAAGTGAGCCGCAAACTGATTGTTCATCTGATCAAAGGAGAAGATCGTACCTGATTTCAACGCCAAGTAACAGTTTCTTGCTGCTCCCTTTAAGGTAGATGAAAAAGCTTGGCATAATATGACGTCCGGTGCACCATGAAGCAGCATCATGGCCCGAAAGATTTTTAGGTGATCGATCGGATCAGAGGTTTCATCGTAGCTTTCAAATTGAGAGAGCTTGAAGTTCGGCGGAATGGACCCTTGCATGGTTTGGGAAGAGAAAGGAAGATCGGTGCGGACGTCGTCATGGTGAGCTGAGGCGATGTGGTCGAGCTCCTCAATCGACCGACCCATCCTCCGTAGTTTTTGATTGAGGATGTCAACTTGATCGCAGGTCTTGGAAGACTTCCGACGGTGGATAGGAAAGGTCTCTTCTGGAGAAGAACCATGATCCAAGCATGAATCCTCTACTCTTTGTTTTTCTTTTCCAAGGGCGATGGTATGGTAGGCCAAATGCTCTTCCTTATGATCGATTTCTGACATTCTGATGGTGGATTTCTTAATGGAATCATTATCGGAGGCTGTCGTATGGCTTACACCATTTTGGTGAGGCCCTGAACCCACTGCATCAGCAGGTTAAACTACTCCAAATCTATCGTGGCCACCAGTGGAGGTGGTGGTTGAAGTGCCGACGATGGAGTAGGAACATATGGATCTGGCTCAGACCTGATGGCAAAAGTGGTAGATCTTCGGATAGTCACCTTCTTTGGAGGTATTTCTTGGGATTGAGAAAGAGGGTGGAGATGAATCTTGAAGAAGAAGGTCGGCAAAGTCGACTGAGTACTCCTTTAAGAACAAGGATACCTCAGAAACTGAGGGCCCTTCCTCTAGCGCCAATTCTATTGGTGCAGAATCTAGTTAACGTCGGATCGAGCTGGAGTCGAGGAAGACGAGATCGTCGTCGGTGATCTGCAAAATAAAGTTTCGTCCGGAGTCGATGGTGGTGGCTGTGGCAGGATCCTCCGATGATCAAGTTAGCTCTTCTGGCCAACAGAAATGGAATACTCAGAAAAGAGTTCGGTAGAATTTTGAGAAGGAGAAGAGAGCTTAGAAAAAATGTATCTAGAGGATCCCTTTTTATAGACGGAGCTTGATTGATAGTGATGGCCATACCGTCCGATAGTGGGCCACTCGGGACCGCATGGGGTTTGCTACAGAGAGAGGAGCATCGTCAGACTGATAGCGACCGTTCGTCAAGAGTTAATAGCCATAGTTCGAAGGAAGCATAGTTCGAAGGAAGTAGGTGTTGGTTGGTGAAGAACTTCGATATATATCAATTTCAGAGAAGTTCGGACTCCTGAAGGAAATACGTTTGGAGGGGATCATCCGGAAGGAATGCTAGCTAAAATCTAGAAGCAATCTGCTGGAGGAATCCGACTGAAGGAGAAGTTCAAAAGGAGTTTGGCCAAAGAAAAAGTCCAGAAGGAGTTTGGCTCCTATAGAAATCTGATTGAAAGAGAGATCCGAAAGGAGTTCGGCTTCTGTAGTAGTCCGACTGAAGGAGAGATCCGGAAGGAGTTCGGCTCCTGTAGAAACTTGACTGAAGGAGGAATCCGGAAGGAGTTTGGCTTATGTAAAAACTTAACTGAAGAAGGAGTCCGGAAGGAGTTCGGCTCCTATAAAAATCTGACTGAAATGAGGAATTCGGATCCTATAGAAACTTGACTGAAGGAGGGATTCGGAAGGAGTTTGGCTCTTGTAGAAATTTGACTGAAGAAGAAGTTTGGCTCCTATAGAAATCCGATTGAAGGAGGAGTCCGAAAGGAGTTCGGCTCATGTCGGAGTCCAACTGAAGGAAAGATCCGGAAGGAGTTCGGCCGCTGGGGGAGTTCGACTGAGGCTCGGCCGCTGAGAAGTTCGGCCGACTGAAGGAGTTCGACTAAGGTTTGACCGCTGGAGGAGTTCGGCTGAGGTTCGACCGCTGGAGAAAGAATTTTCGATTGAAGCTCTTCCATGATTATTGGTTGCATTAGGCTAAGTATCAAACTGAACTTCGACGAGAGCGGAATTTATTCCCAATGGTCTTCATTGAGCTCATTCAATTGAGAGGGAAAAAAATCTCAAGAGAAATCCAAATATTAGCTTATTTATAAATGACTTGAGTCGAGGTAATTTTTGCCTCAAAAGATATAATTGAAATATGATTGGAGGAAGTTGGAATCTGAAATTGGTACGTGAATGACTTTCATTTTAGCCATTTGATTGGTTGGAAGGAATCTCATTTTTATTTTGATTTAAAAAAAAAAAAAAAAAAAAAAAAAAAGCTAATCCCTCAAAATTCAATTCCTACCATCTTTTAGGATTCAAATTTCTTTTTAATTTCGGTTGTGAAACAAAGAGATGGAGGAATATGGCCATTCTGGTGCTCATTCCAATAATCTATTTCGATTTCGTAAAAGTATTAAAAGTCAGGTTTTGGCTTGAGAAATACGCGTTGAATTCCTTGTTGATGCATCCATAACTCAAGCTTTTTTGCAGGCCTATGTGTAGCAGAGCAGCATAGGGAAATTGCCAAATTTAAGAGCATACGCGATAATAGTAATTCAGTCAAACCGGCTAGCTCAAATACTCTAATTAGCTTGCCAAGGAACACGAGTCCTTAGTTCAAATACCCTGGTTTTCAAATCCAGATTCCCCCACCTTAAAAGAACCCAATGTTAAGTTCCCCGTCTTTTAAAAGTAACAAATATTAGAATGTCTAATTAGGGCTATCAAGACGAACCATCCAGATCATATGGTTCCAAATACTTCCAGAATACTGAACTACATCAATGGAGTCCTAGATCCATGCTTTGATAGGGAGGAATCTTGTCCATGGTTCCACTAGGGTCCATAGTTTGATATCACCCACACCGCGAGGCCATTATAGACGAGGAACACGATCAGATATTAGTTCTTTTATACTCTAATTAAGAACACAAAACTGGCTGTTCCCTGGAGAGGAGCACATTGCAAGCTCGCAGCCTGGCCAACAACGTAGAGCCTAGAACCTGGAGGCCGTGCACATGCTCAAGTCTTAACGAGCGCCGAGAGCCAAAAAATTCTGAGGCCGAGTTGGAGCCATCAATTAAAACTAGCATCACGTTATCCTAAGCTGAAGATACCCAGAGACTATTGTATGGAATTCAGCAGCTGTCCGCCACCCATCTTTGCCGCATGGTCCCCTCTTTGTCTCATGTCTCGCAAACTCAAATCCCAGGAGAAACACCCTTCTTTCTCGCACCCGACTTACCCTCGCATGTGGCCGTGGTACCCCTTCCATTCACCGCTCATCCGACTTCACCGGGAATCTGCCTTTATATATTGATCCGTCAACGCAACATGCAAATGATTTGATCGATCTATCTAGATAAGCTGGATTTAGGTTTATATCTTGGACATATTTAGCCTATTTTAATCTATTTAATAATGGAGTAATGTTATGATCTGATTTGTTTAAAATCTAGTTCACTCATTTCTATCACTTGTATCTTCATTTATTCAACATGTTTAAGTAGTTTCAATCCATTAGTTCCTTAAAAATCCGCTAGTTCAATCTGTTTAAATTGATGCGACTTATTCAGTAAGCTAATCATGCAGATCGGATTGAATTACATATTCAAAAAATAAATTAGATTTAAACATAAATTTTTAACTTATTTAATAAATAAAATAAATTTGGATCGATAATTTTTTTTTATCTGTTCTACATTTAATTTAACCTATATTCGACCCAATCCATCCGGATTGCCATCCGACTTCTAAGTTCCATGCTCCAATCTTTATACCTTCTCCTCTCCAAAATGGCTTCAACGCACATGGCTAGCGCTGTTCTTTTAATGCTATCATCTGCCAGCTTGGCCAATTCTGCATGGTCCACTTTGGTCCTGCAACCACCACTCAAATGCCACAATGGTGCACCGCTACGAGGTGTCATCCCCATCTCCATCCTTTGGTATGGCAAGTTCTGCCCTACCCTACAGGCTATCAACTCGGACAACCTCCCCTCCCTCACCACCTGTCCCACCAAAAGCTAGTCCTCTCTTCGACCTCCCAGTGATGGAACACCATGGAGGTCTATTTGTTTGAGGCTACAATCAAGGGCCGAAGAAGACCTAGATCTTTTAGGCCTACCGAGTGTGGGCCAAGAAATGCCCCAGGAAAACGAGGGGCAAATTTCCGAAGCATAATTGTTTGTACATCGGAGGCGGTGTAATAAATCTGACACGGAGCGCGCTGCATGTTGCAATTGGACCGCGTGGCATCTACGTGGAAGATGAGATGGGGCCTCATTCCGTGCCAAGAAAACCGAGGCGCACCTGTCCCCGATCGCAATGTACATTCAATGCCGGACACGGTTCATTTTTTCAAATTTTTCTTTTTTAGATTATCATATTCTCCCGCTTTGCCATTTCAAACGCTGCCTCTCTCTCTTCACCCTAAAAAATACTCTTCCTCCTTCCGAAGCCCGGAGCATCCTAAATCGATCCTGCTCCGACTATTTCATATCATAAAAGATTTTGGATGGTACCTTTTTCTCTTAAATTACTTGACGGCAGCATGTCGGCCTAGTCAGGAAGTAAAAATCTCATGGCTCCCTTTTTTTTTTTTTTTCCAAGTAGCTTATTTATCACAACATATCCATGGTAGTTAGACGACCCTTCTCTCTACCCTTGAAAACGCTCTCCTTGAGCTCCGAGACATCCGGGTCAATCCTATTCCAACTGTTTTATATTACAGAAAATTTTAGATAATATAATTTTTCTTAAATTGCTTGACGGCAGCATGTCAGATCAGTCAGAAAATAAAAATCTCGTGGCCTCCTTTTTTTTTTTTTCCAAGTAATTTATTTATCACAACATCTCCATGGATAGCTAGATGAAGTTAATGCCTTGACTAGGTTCCACAGATTTTGACCTCCGGTATCCGAAAATAAGATCTTGCAATGTTTCATATTTTATTTATCATTTTATGAACTCTATCAGTATTTTATAACTTTCAATGTTGTTTCATGACTTTCGAAAATATTTTATGATATTCTGTACTATTTTATGACTTTCTACATTGTTTCGTGACTTTCGATATTTTTTTATGACTTTCTATTTTATTTTATGACTTTCTTCACTGTTTTATGATATTCGGCAATGTTTATGACTCTCTACATCATTTTATGACTTTCAACATTACTTCATAACTTTCTATTCTGTGTTATGATTTTTTCAACTATTTCATGACATCTAGCATTGTATCACAATTCTCTGCAGTGTTTTTTGACTTTTGTTATCATTTCATGATATCCTGCACCAGTTCATGACTTCCGACACTGTTTCATGACTTCGAGCAGTGTTTCATCATTTTCTATACTATTTTACGATTTCCTACAATGTTTTATGACTTCCAGCAATCTTTCATTAGTTCTACCAATATTTCATGACTTCCGAAAATATTTCATGATATCCTACACCGTTTTATAATATCCGCCGTTGTTTCATGACTCCCTGCATAATTTTATGACATCCACCAATATTTTATCAATCCTTCTACCATTTTTTGACATCCGGCTCGCGTCTTCTATTGTCCCACAAAGTTCTAATACCTTGGACTCTGTTTGTTTTGCTGCAGATGATCAGTGAGATGTTCATTTGGTGCAATTACATTACAAAGTAGCATAAGAGTGTAGACTCCATGAAAGATCCTTGCAAACTAAAACTTCTTTTATTCTTTTATCCGTTTTTATCTTATTTTCAGTTCTCCCTCCTTGTCCAGGTAATGCACTGCATTCGCATAATTCATCCAACTCCAACTAGTAGCTTTCAGCTAACGAAGCATCCACCTGAAGGTCAAAGAAACCAGCGAGTTAAAATTGAATACCTCTATGCTACGCATCATCCTTCTCTCATTCCTTTTTCACACACTTCTTTTCTCACCAGGATGCTTCAAGCATGAGTTGGGACAGGGTGGGTGGATTCATGAGTACCTTTCTGTCTTTTAAGCTATTTAAACTTATCGTGATGCAATATATTCTAAGCACCGTTTTGGAAACAATATTTCATGCAGGTGTTATCATCCATCTAGTTCTCATGCATTGGATGAACTTTGGAGGAACTGGAATATATGCATTGGATGAACAGAAGTACAAATAAACAAACCCTCACAAACTCCAAAGTCTCGCGTCTGTTGCCATCCAAATCCTCCAAAATAGTTCACTCCCCCTAAGTATGCTCCGATAACTCTGCCCAACTCCATCCACATTCATGCACCTCCTTCCAAACCCACAATGCAACGCATTGAGATCTGGGGAGAACTCTTGCTTCAAAAAAAATGGAAATCCGAGGAGAACTCACCGCACTACTTTGGAGCCTCCACAGCCAACACGTGACATGGAGCACAGCATCATCTCATTTATTACAAATATTTCATGGCTTCCAAGGTCATATGCCACAAGACAAGCGCTCTACTCCATGCACCACCAAAGAGCAGTACGGTCCCCATTCATTTGTCTCACGGTTGATGCTCGTGACCTCAGGCTTTGCAGTGCTGCGGACTTGGGAAAAATGGTCAGGGATGGGTACTGGCGTGGCTACGGAGCAGTTGGGCTTTGTCCCCCATTAAACCCTAGTGGATTGGGTACGGAGAGTACAATCGTGTCACGGCGCATGACGGTCCACTGCCTCCCCAACCTTATCTACGTATTTGATCGTTTGCAGGCTCTGTCCTCAGCCAAATCCAATGTTAGATGTCCCCAGTCTGCGTACATGTTAAGGTAAAAAGATAGATTTTATTGTAGTAACCGGAAACTGGACAAAGTGAGATCAATTAAGATTCCCATGATCCATTGTGCACCAAGGCATATTTATTTAGATGCTGACTCGAACTCTTCCTCGGAAATCTTATTCCTTTCCTTTCTTCCAATGCTTGTCCATGTACCCTTTTCTCCTAGCAGCATTTTGTGGGGGCAATTCCTCCATCCATCACACTCTGACTTCGAAGATTTTTAAAGAGTAGAAATAAATGTGTTGATTAGGGTGTAATGTTCTCTCTTCTATTGGGTTTCCAAATAATAAATCGTTATATTGCATGAGATGCACTTTGAGGTTTGCGCTTAAAAACTTGGTGGTAGTAAATTTCTTTGAGAACATCAAATTAGCAAATTTGCTGAAAGAGAATGCTTCAAGGTATTGCAGATTTCTGCACTGATTTCATGAAAATAGGGTGAGGGGAGATCATATTTGTAATACAAAGCCTTTCTATGAGACTTGTCATCGTGATTTATTCTCTAAGTAATGATGATCGAAGATCCTCCAAACTCTGAAATATAAATATGTCCATAATGTTAAATCTTCTATATCCCACCAAGGATATAGAAGATTTAACATTATCTTCTACTATCTTGGAAGCTTAAAGAAATGAAATGATGCATCATTTGTATCAGTTGGTCATCTCTATATCCCACCAAGGATCATACTGCTGTTGTAGTTTGATCACGTCTCCTATGGAGTGGGAGCTGAAGCATTAAACGGACAAAATTTTAACCATGAGTATAGGATTATGTCCCTTGCAAGCTAGATTTCAAGTTTTTTATAGGATGGCAAATGTCATGTGCTACTAAGTGGAGACCAGAAGAATCTTGGTGACATGTTAACAGGGCAACAGTTTTACCTGTCCATCTCTAGATTAAATCACTCGCTGCCCGGGTCTGTGAACACACTTCTATTTCTACTCAACTAGTTTATTTCTGCTCTTGACAATACTAGCAAACGATTCTGAGGTGTTGGCTCAAATTATGACCAAATCTGCTAGCCTTCTTGATGCTGTCCACCAAGAGGGCCTACAAAAAGTCGCCTTCGTTAAATATCCTCATGAACCGTCTCAGGTAGTAACTTGGTTTATGTAAAAATTTTGCGTGAAAACTTGCTTTGAGAGCAAAAAAATTCTGACGTTCGATCATTTTTCCATTTGTAAATGCATGGACTTAATAATAAGTGAGATGGTGTAATATCTTATTGATGCTGCACTAATTTTTCAGTTAAAAAATTTAAGCTCTTGGTTCATTAAAATTGTTATCCAGGAGAGATGAGAAATATGGCTCCTTTAGTATTGGTCTCTATATTTATCAATGAGTAGTACTCTTTCAATCCTAGCCACAA
Source organism: Cocos nucifera (assembly GCA_006176705.1). Taxonomy (NCBI): domain Eukaryota; kingdom Viridiplantae; phylum Streptophyta; class Magnoliopsida; order Arecales; family Arecaceae; genus Cocos; species Cocos nucifera. Next base: position 3,015,764 of record QRFJ01000013.1, read on the forward strand.
TAACAAAATGGCCTCTAACAAAGACAAAGGCTGTAATTAAGGGATTCTGAAACCTTTTATCATTGATAGGCCCGGTAGCCATGTTAGAAACTAGTAATGATGAAGTCATTTTGAATTGCAACTTCTCTTCATGAGATGTGCGAGACTGGCAGAAGCTTTGTTAAATAATATCATTTGCTTTGATCTCTGTATCTAAATTTTAAATTGAAGCTCCTTATCCTTGGATGTATCCTTTTGTTCATTATCTATATTTCAAACTAAACTAAGCTTGGGCTTTTCAAAACCAGTATATCATGGTACAATAGGGGTACTATTAATTAGTCAGACCAATAATTCTGAGTTTCTAATACTTTATTCAACTCCTCCTGTTCCACCTGCTTAACCAATCACATAGTGGATTCCCTTCAAAATAGGTGCATGCCAGCCTGACTTCACCCAAATAAATCAGTCGATGGCCAAGTCCAACAAGATTCTGCCCCTTACCCTCACTAGCAGTGCCTTGAATTGGTGCTGCACTCCACCCAAAGCATTCTTAGTCTTCAAATCACCAAAATAACCTAAAAATTCCAGTAATCTATTTTATAATCGACATGCTTTGCCACAAGGAAACACCTAGGAACTCTCAATCCAACGCATGCAACCCAAAACCTGCCCCCTTAGATTTAACTATTCCCCAACTTCCATACCTTAATGAAAGCAGGCAGCCAAATCTATGTGAGCTACCCCAATCTCCATACAAAATACTAAGATAAACCTGAGTCACAAGAAAAAAGAAAGATGCTGTGGTCCATCACTCATCATTAATCTCCCAAGAAAGCTGAAATGGACCTCACCATATAATAACTTTCTTCTGCACCCCCTGCTTGGTTCATGCACCCAATTCCCCTATATAGACCTTCCCCTTTCCTCAGCACCATCACCACCTCCAAATCCAATTCAAGAATAACAGCACTCCTCTCCTCCTCCAATGGCTGGCTTCCTTCTTTCAAACAAAATAGCTCCTTTTCTTCTCCTACTCGTGGTTAGCTCTGCATATAAATGTTCTGGGTCTAGAAAGCTAGCCTCTTTATACCAACCACCTCCAAACCTCCTTACATACCACAAAGGTGCCTTGCTCCAAGGGGACATCCCCATCTCTATACTTTGGTATGGGAATTTCACCCCAGCCCAGAAGTCTATCATCTCCGACTTCCTCCTCTCCCTCACTCCCCAACCTCACCAAAAGCTACCCTCCACAGCCACCACACCCTCTGTTTCTAAATGGTGGAACGCCATCGATATCCTACTGCAGAGAGTTGGAAAGAAGAAAACACTCATGTCCTTGGCCAACCAAATCTCCGACGAGCACTGTTCCATTGGCAAACTGCTCCAGAGGTCTCAGCTACCTGAGCTGGCTTTGAAAGCCAACCCCACCAAAGCTGGGGTGGTATTAGTCCTAACGGCGGAGGACGTCGCGGTGGAGAGCTTCTGCATGAGCTCCTGCGGGTCTCATGGCGCGCTTGCCGGCCCCGGCGCGGCCTACATTTGGGTGGGGAACTCGGCAAGCCAGTGCCCTGGCCAGTGCGCATGGCCTTTCCACCAGCCGGTGTACGGGCCGCAGGGGCCGCCCCTCGTGGCCCCAAACGGCGACGTTGGGGCTGATGGCGTGGTCGTAAACGTTGCCACGTTGTTGGCTGGGACGGTCACCAACCCGTTTGGGGACGGGTACTTCCAAGGGGATGCCGGGGCGCCGGTCGAGGTCGGGGCGGCGTGCCGAGGGATCTATGGGAAGGGGGCTTACCCGGGCTACGCCGGAGAGCTGCTGGTGGATGCCGGCACCGGGGGGAGCTACAACGTGGAGGGGGTGAATGGGAGGAAGTATTTGGTTCCGGCGATGTTGGACCCTGCCACCTCTTATTGCTCTCCCATCGTTTGAGCGTCTGGAAATAGAGGAGGAGGATTGGCAGTAGTTTCCTTTGTACATGCGTGCATTTAATTAATAAACAGTTTAGTAGATTTTTGATTAATCTGTGAATGGAATGATGAGGAGATTCCAGGTGCTCGGAGTGAAACAATAATAATGGTAGGCATTCCATTGTGTGAATAGAATTTTGAAGTGTTGATTTCTCTTCAATTCAAAAAATATCAGGTAAGTTTGTCAAAATTTTCGAAAGATTTCGGATGGTGAAGAATAAAAAAAAAGTGAAGCCAGAAAATGGGTTTTTTCTGAAATATTTTTTTAAAAAAATAATTAGAAATAAGTATAGAAGATATGAGAATAATAAATGATAGCCAAAAAAGTCAGCTTTGGGAACAGTATATAATCATTAATTTGTAACATATAATTTTTTTAAAAAAATTAGCCATGAATAAATCATAAAATTCACGTATAATTCGAGAATAATTGAGTATTTTCGAGTTGATTCATTTATTGGAGAATTTGGAGAATCAATTAATCAAGAGAAAAATTGGATAGCTGCAGACTTTTTTACTAATTCGGGGAATACTGTAACCATGCTTCTCAAAGCCCTCTTAAAGCCCCAGACCATTAGGGTGTTAATGGGCTGGGCTGTTTGGAGGCCCATTTAACAAATACAATTAGATGGGACCTTGAACAATGGGAAATATTTAGTATACCGGGGGCGGTTAAAAAAAAAAAAAAAAAATTGGGTGCCATAATCCAACCCCTCACATGAGCCAATCATTATAGGTGATGCGCATGGGGCTGCACTGCCCATATTGAGCAAAGAATTTTCCTAGAAAAATATCTCATGCATAATAAAAACTGCAACTTAAATTGCATGCTACTGGAATTGCATCTCATTGAGTTGCACGTGGTAGAATTTATTCTATTGGAAGGATATAACTGCAGTGAAAGCTACAGCTATATGCAATCAGATAGTAGAACCTTGTTTCTTATACAATATTACTATATATATATTGACATTCCTTCAAATAACCTTCTATTTAATCAACTTATTTAATATGACTGTGCTGTGATAATTTTTGCATCCCCAAATAGTTGACCAAATTTAAGCAATAATTGTAACTAAAATTTAATATCTGGTATTAAATGCATCATTCTCTATGATCAGAATCTGTTTTGAGCCAGCACACGAACCATAGCCCAAGCTGTGGTCCAAACCCATCCAAATTCTTCCAAGGCCTTGAGCAAATCCTTTGAGGTCCACTCCATTGGCTTTCTATGATTCCATTTTCCTTTTGACATAAAACAAGAATGACAGAGGCAGAAACTCTGGACCAGCAGTCTTTATATGAAGAAAAGTCAATAGAATTATCAGCAAGTGGAAATTTTTGGGAAGAAAGGTTAGCATTGAAGAGCTTTTATTGGTCAAGCAGAATGAACAAGCAAAAGAATGCACATGATTTTATGAAATCCAATGGATCAGAAAGTTCACTCAAAAACTACAAGAAGATCCCATTGATTCAAGAAAAATAACTAAGCATCCATCAAGACCTAAACTTCATGGAAGCTTTCTCAAAAAGCTTGAAATTTTTGCATGACCAAGAAAAAGAACACTTGAAATTTTTTATTTTGTTCTCACCATTGCATCAACAAAAACTTCCCTTGCAAACCAATCAACAAGGCCAAAGATTAAAATTAAAGATGGTAACCATGACACGAGTCGCTCGAGCTGCCGCAGGTCTGACCCACAGCCATTTTGGTCAGGTGGCCCCCCGCACCCCAAGTAAGAGGTCTAGACAAATTTATGCTTGATATATATATATATTAAAAAGTGTGCAATTTAGTAGCTAGAATGCATTATTGAGTTCTCGCTATAAGATATCTTCATTTACTTCTTCTCAGTGTAAGATGTAAATCTTTTTTTCTCTTACTCATTGTGATTTTTCTCAAAAAAAAAAAAACTTTTAGCATTACTTATGTTTTAATTTTTTATTTCTTTCTTACTTTTGTTTATTATTTATTTTCTCATGCGTATTGCATATGCCCTTTCCTTGTTCCCATTCATGAAGCCTTGTCTTGTCTTGAACCAGTAAAAATCTGTTATTCATTTGATTTATCCATGGCTCCTAAGTTTCTTCTCGGCAAATAATTTGCATTCTCTTAATTGTCTCTAAATCAGATAAAGGCATGCCATAGAGTGATAGATGAGAACATGCTTGGTTTGCGATCGGAATCAGAATTGAAATAACCTAATTTTTTGAAGTATTTGATTCATGATTGAAATAAAAATTGAAATCAAAATAAAAATTTAAATTCATAAAAAAAAATGAGAATTGAGTTTAGATAGATTGGATCATTCCCATTCCATTCCGAAATTGAAATTGAAATGAAACTTGTTGAGGTATCAGCTCATTCTGATACCATTTTTTAAAAATTTTATATCAAAATATTATGGCAGGAAGAAAGAAGAAAATAAAAAAAGAACAAAATCAAGTACGTAGATCAATTTAAAGGCTTGCCTCCATAAGACATGCAAAACTTCACTATGAAAAAGAAAGAAATATAAGAGGAGATTATTCACTCTCAATTCACGTATATAATCCGCTCAACAAAAAGTTATCCTTACCAAACTCTCTCTTGAAGATTCCTTGAAGCGACTGCAGTCTGCTGCCTAGTTGTCTGCTTGAAACCTCTACTCCTACTGTCCACTGGTGTTTTCTCTGCTCTCTGCCATCTTAGATTTTTTTCTCAAAATCACCACAGCCACACAGTTCTCGGTCTGCTAGGCTTTTTAAAGACCTTAATCAGAGCCATGCTCGAAATCCTATTTCTGCCAAGACATAGAAACCCCTGAACCTCATGAAAAAAATCACATATCTATGCACCATTGCGAGGCCACCTAGGCCCAGGCCGCATCCGCGCATGTGCTGCCTGGGCTTGGGTTGCGCCAACGCACCCACCCGTGCATCACGCTGTGCCGCACACCCGCCCGCTCGTGTCAGGCTTGGCGGCCCGCTAGCCCATGGGTCCCGCTTCAATGGCCTTATATATTTTTTTGAATGTATTTTTGCCGTATGGACTTCGATTGGGATGTTCTTGAACTCATTGGATTTCATTCATCATCCTGGATCTCGCTATGGGCTTAATGTGAAAGAATTTGAGGCATTTTTCTCAATAATCTCTATCTCGACTCGATATTTGATCTTCACCTATCCGAAAATTCATCTAGCGCCCCATGTCTTGGGGCAATCTTCTGCTGATCATGAATGGACAAATGTGGGAGTCGAGCCAGGCTGCTCAATCCCACCTCCGTCGACTGCTGTGATCCTCCTGATCTGAGACCTGATCAGAATAGCCTCCTACGGCAATAGGAACTTCATCTTGCGACGTCGCATGTCATCCTCCCGAGTCTCTTATCCCATGTCTAATCCATCTCTACCTACAGCTCCACCTCGTACTGGTCTTCCTATCATGAGGTAATATCTTTCGTACTTTCTTCCTCTTATTACTGTCTTACTGCCGCGCATGACCTTTAGGATTCCTCCATCAGCCTTCCATTTAAATCCGGTCGAATCCAGTCTGCTCAGTAAGATTAGATTCTTCTTAAAATTGAGTATATATCAGACCCCATCCAACTTCTTCACTATTCCATCATGGAGTTTCATGCTGACCATCATGCTGCCCTTGATCTCATAACTTGATTCGTCTGGCAGGAACACAGTGCCCTCACTAGTCTCCAAGGAGTTAAATAGATCCTCTTTGCAACATACATGATGGAAATAAGTAGAATCCATGATCCACTGGGAGGAAGAAGTAGATACCTCATTAGTAACTAGAAGAACATCGCCACTGTCTTCTATATTGCTACTGGCCATCGCTATAGTAGCATATGTCCAATCATTAAGTTATGAGCAATCTTTGACTCGATGCTCTAACTCGTCGCACCTGTAGGACCTGATTTTTCTCTGGTTCCTTGTCTTGGACTTGAATCGCCCATCACGTGATCTCCTGCCGCTCCATCTTCTGCCACCATCATCTTAAGTCACAATCAAGACCGAGTTATCACCTGAACTCGAGACTTGGTTCTTTTGCTTAAGAATCTCATTCTGGAGTAGTGCAAAAGTCACCTCTTCCATCTTAATAGTGCTCTTTCCTATAAGAAGAGTAGTCACCAAAGACTCGAAAGAGGATGAAAGCGATGATAGCAAGACCAACGTCTTGGTCTTCTCAACCTTTTAGCCAATGCTGAAAAGGTTGGTGAGGATATTTTGAAAGTTGGATAGATGCTACTACACGCTCTAGCCTTCGTTCATCTATAGCTGATAGAACTGTCTCCAAAGAAATAGCGTATTGGGGAGCGACTTCATCATGTACAACTCCTTGAGCTTCAACCACAGTGCCATCGAAAAAATCTCATCAAGTACATGGATCACGATATCATCCATTAGGTACAAGTAAATCGTGCTTACTGCCTGCATTTGGATCTGCTTCTAATTCTTCACCTCCATGGTGGCTGGCATCTTATCGTACAAGAAAGCATCGATCAACCCACGTTGGATAAGAATATCCTTTACTCTAGTTTGCCATAAGAGAAATTGTTCTTCTGATCAAATCTATTGATTACCATCTTGATTGCGCTTGTCTTTTTCTTATTCTCCAATCTTTACATTATTGCTATAATCCGCACTTCGGTACTGTCTGGTTCTGATACCAATAGTTGGGGTATCAACTCACTTTGATGCCATATTTTAAGAATCTTGTACTAGAATATTGTGGCAGGAAGAAAGAAAAAAATAAAAGAAGAACAAAATCAAATACGTGGATCTACCTAAAGGCTCGTCTCCATGGAGCATGCAAAACTTCACTATGAAAAAGAAAGAGATATAAGAGGAGATTATCCACTCTCAATTTACGTATATAATCCTCTCAACAAGAAATTATCATTACCAAACTCTCTCTTGAAGACCCTCTGAAGTAATTACAGTCCGCTGCCTAACTGTCTGTCTGAAGCCTCTACTCCTACTGTACACTGGCGCTTTCTCTGCTCTCTGCCATCTCAGATTTTTTTTTAAATCACCATACCAACACCTTTAACTCTCGATCTGCCTGGTCTTTTAAAGGCCTCAATCAAAGCCATGCTCGAAATCTTATTTCCGCTAGGACGTGAAAACCCCTGAATCTTGTGAAAAAAATTGCGCGTCCGCATGCCATGGTGAGGCCGCCTGGACCCGGGCTGCGCCCCACACCACCTGGGTCCAGGGCCTGCACATGGTGCTGGGCAGCTCATTGGCCCATGCGAGGCGCTGGGCCGCACGCTGAGAGGCACCCGCAAGGCATGTCAGGCCTGATGGCCCGCTGGCCTATTCCAGCCCACGAGTTCTACTTCAATGATCTTATATGTTTTTTCGCATATATTTTTGCAGTCTGAATTTTGATTGGAATGTTCTTGGATTTGTTGACTTCATCCGTCATCTTAAACCTCACTATCAACTTAATATAAAAAAATTAAAATATTTTTTAAATATTTTTTTTAACTAAATAATTAAAATAAAAATCACTCATTTCCCTTTCTATTTCGAACCTCCACTCCCACCTCCTCAAAGTACTCAACGTCGAATAGATTTTAACAAAAGAGAAGGGCGCAACAGGGCGGAGCTCGAGGAACCGAGGAGCTCATCGCGTTGCTTTTATATAAGCTGGAGTTCTCGAGGGTCCTTGGAATTCCCAACAGATTAAGTGGTGATTGGAGGCCTTCTCTCCGTCGCTTGTTAGCCTTCTCTACGACGTGGATGGGTGGGTCCGCATAGACACTCGGATTCCATCTGGACCATATATGGACCAATCAGAGGGCCGTAATCTAAATGACAACAGAGAACCGGGAGTAGAGAATCTGCACTCATAATTTACACTCATTTTGTAAGATATTATGAAAAGTTTCTATTGAACTTTTCATCGATGTAAACAAATCTAGTCAAAATGTTTTATTGATTACTTTTTCTTTTTCTTTTTTTTTTGGTGAAACAATTCCCATGGAAAATATGTTCCCTAACAAACAAAATTTCCTTTTTTTTTGTACACATAATTATCTACTGAGTGATCCATGCAAACAACAAATTTTCAATAGATAAGTACAATGTGTACTAACAAGTTTACCTTTAGTGCTTAGTCATTGCATGAGTTCAAATCTTCTGAAAAATCAAAATTAATATAATAATTACCAAACAATGAGCTTGAAGGGAGTGTTATCTCACACTATCTAGCTTAACAATTTTCTGTCTACTAAAAGAATATGCTCTTCCATCTCATTTTGTTTGGTTTTCTCTTATAAATTGTGATTCCATATATGCTGAACTTCAAAATTTTCATAAATACATGGAGATCAAATATTTGATACATTAAAGAGTTGTCTCAGAAAAATAAAAAGAATTCTCTATAAAAAAAGAAGAAGATAATTTTGAGTTAGTGCCCATCCCAAGGCTTGTAATAGTTCATCGCCGATTTAACTACCATGGACAAGAATGTTTTTGCATGATACAAAAAAAGAATAAATCTAGACCTTCGGTGCTGATAGCAATTATTGAGATTTTATCTTTTCACCATCTCCATAATATTCTGATATGATAATAACCAAAGGCAGCACCAGAGGGATGTAAAAATTCCTTCTTCAAGCATCCACATTTTCGGTATTTGTAGCAGTTGTGGTTGGTTGTTGAGAAGCTTGTGAATCTGAAGTATTCATCAAATAAAATATTTCAAATATAAACAAATAGTCATTTTTATAAATGTAATCAAAATAATAATTCTTTATCTACATGTAACAAATAAACAAAAATAAAATTTATGCATTAATATTATAGAATGTCATCGAGTTATTGCACATTACAACAGATTGTAGAATATAATGGTTGGAAAAATTATGAAGTAATATATTCATTCATAATTTAAGTATTTATGATCAAAGTGACGCTACAAACTATTTGCATCCATAATCAAAACATATAGTTAAAGTTAGTGACACTAAATATATATTCAAGTCACTCCTCCACCAAGCAAACAATCTTATATTTAGAGCATAATAATAAAAAGAAATATAAAAAATAAAATTCACAATCTATTGTTAATTAGCATCTATAATATCTCTGTCTTTATTATTCTCTTAGCAATTTTCTTAAATAATTATATTTTCGTTCGTTCCTCTCTTTTTAATTATCATAAATAGGAACAAGTAATCTAGTTGTTAGGAGAATTAACAGCAAGTTAATAATTATTTTTTTATGTAAAAAGCTTGCTTATCTATTTACAGAATCCTCTCTTTCATGCTTCATATATACTCAAAACTCATTATAATAAGACAACCAGCAAATTACCTCGTTCAAATGGTGTAGTTTAAATTTGTTAAAGAATAAATGGTTTCAAATTTGAACAAATATGTCCAACTTTTTTCACTCCAGTTTTTTGCCTTGGTAGAACATATTCTCAAACTAAACCTCCCTTTCCTCCTTAAACAAAACTCTTGGGGAAGAAAAGAAAGAAAAGTTATAGTGTGACATTTTCACATCAAATATTGGGCCAGAGTGTGTATTATGAAGTTAGAAACTACAAATTATACAAATCAAAGTAATGACAACCTATGTAAAGGTTGGAGAACTGGAATATAAATCTATATATGTCTAGTTTAATTAGTTTTGCTGCATCAGGTTAATAATAGAATCAACAAGGATTTTAAATTTCAGAAATTTTAGACTATCATTGCTTAAAATTAGTAATCATAATCTTAAAAAGATATATTAACCATAAAAAAGAAAAGAAAAACAACCAAGAACAATAACTTACACAGTAAATTTTAAACATACATGAAACATAATTATCTGACTGTAGAAACATAATTTAATTGATAATTCTGTAAAAAAAAGTATAAGGAGATATTGAGAGTAAGATAGACAAATAATTAATAATAAATGACTATGAGTATGTAGAATGGGATATGAAATCTAAATCAACAAGGCAATCAATTGTAAAGCAACAACTCTTCCAGAAGTCTTCAATATTTGACTATTTGTCTATTATTAGAAAATATCATCTATTAGAGAAATTAAAGTTACTTCTTTGCATACAACTAATTGCCTTTAATTACAAAGTACGCATATATGTTGGCATCCTTACTTTCCAGCATGTATAAGTATCAGAATATTTAGTATCTCATTTTTATCGACAATATAATTTAAAGTTAAATAGTCAAACAAATCGACAAGCTACACTAATAATAAATAAAAAAACTCAAACGCATTTACCTTCATTTGCTAATTAATTTCAGCTAATATGGGCCAATGTTTGATTTTAAATCTATTTATTAAAACATAAACAAAAGTTATCCATCTTGATTGATTTAATATGAATGAAGACAACACCATATCATTATTTTTTAAATCTTTGGATTAGCATAAGATGATAAGAATCTAGATATGAGAATTTACATCTTATACTTAAAAAGATTTTGCTGATTTCATCATAGATGCAGGTTCCGATTAGTTCTCATTAAAGGTCCATAATTTTTATTGCAGTATTTCAATTCTTTGTAAAGAAAATTTGTCTCAGATTTTAATTTCATGTAAAGAAAAATACTAGATTTATAAAAAAAAAAAAAAATGTTATAAAAAGAGTGAACAAAAAATTACAATATATAATTTGTTCATCAAGATCTTAAAGCATGTTTATCATACCATCTCACTTCAAAGGTGTCAAGGAATAAGCTATGAAAAACTCTGCCTATTTTGAGATGCGTTACAACATCATACAGCTTGCAAATGATATGAGGCTTGTCATATATAAATTAAATTATGCCTTCTAATCTAGAATTATTATGATGTTTAGAAATAAGCTAATCCATGGCATGCCTTTCTACCCTCTGGCCAAAAAATCAAGCCTGGGCATGACTTCTAGTAACTTGAGCTAACCCAATCTAAGTAAACTCACTGACATCAAAACCTCCTTAATTAGTACGCCAGCCCATAGATGATTTAGAAGCACAAGGAAAACCTTGAGCGAAAATATTAAAATATGCAACAACCGATGTTGTATATAAATGTACAAAGTAAGTAAAAGGTTTAGAAGAAGTTACCTATTGTGTTTTGGGGTTGCCTTACATGTGGAGGGGGTTGGAGCTGGAAGCTATAAGGCTGTGAGGATGAAGGAGAGATGGATCCTCCCTCAATGGGTACCGTAGGATATTGCATATATGGTGGGCGTGGACTTTGTGGTGTTGATGGAAAACTTGCCCTTGGAGTCATCATTGGGTACCTCATGTGGGGATAATGATATGGCAAACCTAAAGTCGATGATGATGAAGAGGAACCATACAATTGATGGTAGTATTGTGCAGGTGTCATCTGAGGATTGTACATAGCCTGCTCACATATTTTATAATCAAAACTAATATATACAAATGCATAAATAATAAGGGATCACTATTTTTTGCCTGAATAATAACTTCCATAATGCATCTTTATTCTTTAACACAAAAGCATTTTAATAGATCAACTCTCTCATGACAAAGATTTTGGAAATTAATACATGATGTCTATGTCTTATGACAAACCGACCATCGTAATCCAAAGAAATTGCCATGCAAATATGCGCAATACTGATTAATAATCGAAAAAAACTTCTGCTCATATTGAAAATACAAATGCAGTGGCAATGTTCAAAAATGAAAAAAGAATGATTATTTACTGCAGTATCATGATCAAATAATTTCTTTATATAGCAAAAAAGACAAAATTATATCGAGTTAGCAATTAAGAACCAGCCCTAAAAATTAAAAAAATGCTGAACTAGTAAACAACTCTCCCAAACCTCTCATGAAACTTTTTCTTTTCCTGATTGGGATGGGGAGATGGGTGAAAGATACCTTTAGGTAAGGGTCTATATGAGAGGAGAGGAGAAGATAGACATCTTCCAAGTACCTCTAACCTCCCAAACTCTAGTGAGCTCAAGTATCTAATGTGACCAAAAGAGACTTAGTAATTTGGCACTTTAGTATGAGACCGGTTTAGGGAGCACGTAAGCACTAACCTGCTGGTATCCGTAATCGGCTGGGTAGGTCAAGTACCTGCAAAGTAGACACAATCAATGCATAAGAAAAGATGAATTCATAAAAAAAAGGGAAGAGCAAGCATGGAAGGCAGTTTTAGGCCTGCATGACCCAATTGGCCCCAAAATTAGACCACAAACAAGCAATCTATGATCAAGAACCTCAATGCATGGGAACCCATGGATGCACCGCGTAAGATTGCATTATAGCATGAAATAGTAAGGGCTACAAAGCCCATCGACCTAGCCCAGACCGATCGATCGGCACAAATCAAGCCGACCTAAATGAACAGTATGGGTCCCTTTGGATGCATGATCTCAGGCAAGCAACTGCATTGGAACGTAGCAGGAGCCATTTATTTGGTCCCTCCATGTCCATGATGGATCTGTAGAGAGGGACCACTGGTTGAATTCTATGGCATAGCTCCCACTAATCCATTAAATGGGCTCTCTCCTTGTGTCCCATGCACAGAAGAAGGATGGGTCCATCCTTTGAAGTAGATACCAGACACCAAAATTTTACGGATGCTCACCCAAAATGAGTAGGGTAGAGGACTGGTGGAGGAGGTGGCACCTGGGTTGGCAACCTGCCATATGATGGGCCCACAGCCTGAGAAGGGCCCTGATAACCGCTCCCTTGACTCCTCCCTGCAGAACAAAATTTCCATGAATTCAAAAGCCACTAAAAGAAGATCTAATAAATAATAACCATATAAAGACCCACATCTGTTTATATATATATATATATATATATATATATATATAAAGAAAATTTAATTTGGGACTGTCAACTATTGGAGTTGAGCTGGTCTTTGGCTGAATTGAGCTCGGCTCAAGCTCCGCTCATTTGATTTTCTCTTTGTAGCCGGTTTATTTGCATTTTCTAGGCTCCAAGATTGACTTAGCTTAGCTCGCAAGAAATTGACTTGCTTAAGCATAAAGCATATAATTCACATATTGGCAACTAATAATGGCCTAGCATCAATAAATACAAATCTTTAAATACTAAGCAAATGGTTGCTATCAAAGAAAATATAAAATATCGTGTACATATTTGAAACCCTAAACTTGCAATTGTCTAATTTAATAATTATAATATGATAACGGAGAACCTAAATGGCGATCTTGTTTTGTTGTAATCCACTTTCTTTGACGTACAAAGGCAACCATCCAATAGTTTTTTTAAATAGATAACGTTATCAATTTGTATAAGTTAACCTCAATATGATAATCATCATTAGCTGGCTAAAGAAACAGATCATCACTAAAAGAAATGGTGACATTATTGACGTCTACATTGCATTGTTATTGTCTACAATAAAATCACGTAAGTATCATCTCTGATCCCCACCCAAGCTTGGTGCAAGCTCATGTGGCCAGATGAGTCCAACTCAACAAGCTAATCCTGTGGGCTGTAACCCAACTTTTAGGTAGCTGTTGGGGCCCACCAATGTGCCATCCCTCTCGGCCTCGCGGCCGATGGCCTTTTTTACACGAGAAGCTGAAAGCTAGAACATCACACCATCATATCATATCATGTAATCTTATTTATTTATTTATTTGCCCTCTATGTCGTAATAATATATATCAATGTACTATTTTTATAAAATAAATAAATATATATAAATGTTTTAAAGGCGGACTACCTCGAGGGGGAGATGGGCGAGGCCGGCCCATGGCAGCGATGTTGCAGTTGGCTCGCCGTCCGTCGATGACCGGGTTGGGATCCGCCACGGACCGCCTGGCCGAGTCCGGGTCACGAAACGTCACCTGCCCGTAGCCATTTATTTGTAGACCCTCTTCCAATGTTAGCAAAAAACGCAATGGAAACACACACCAAAGACAAGAACAACCTCACCAAAGTCCATTTATTGCTCCCTACCCTTTCTTGTCTCCTCCATTTAGGGACATCAGGCCATTTTCACTCCTAAGAACAAATATTTTCTCACTTAATCTAGGAACTTATTGATCATAGATGTTCTTTACATGAAAAAGAAAAGCCCATAAGGTGGGACTAAATCTCACCTTCTTGGACAATCTTGTTTTCTCAAAGGTTACTAGAGAGAGAGCATGGTAGTTGACAAATATCTTTGATGATATTGGATATTCTAAGAGGAGATGGCAGGCAACTCTATAGTTTTGGCTCTCTTCAACCATAGAAAAGAGAGAAATCTAGGAAAAGATGCATCGACTTGTAAACTATCGTACAAGAGAGGAGGAGGAAAAAAAAAACGAGTTCAGAGCCAATAGTTTGGAATAGATCATGATGAAATTAACGAGGAGGTGGGGAGAGAGAGCTCACAAAGCCATAGCCTTTGGACCGGCCAGTGTTCTTGTCGGTTATGACGACAGCCTCGAGGATCTCGCCAAACTGCTCGAAGTATCGCCGCAGCTCTTCGGTCGGCGTTTCCCATGCCAAACCCCCCACGAAGACCTTGGTCAAGGTTGTGTCCCCAAACCTCGATCTATAGCTAGATGGACTAGAACTAGATGGACTAGAAGAAGCCATGGATACCAATAATAGTATCTATACCAAGATAACAATCCTCTCCTTTTTTTTTTTTTAATCTCTCTCAAAGGACACAAGGAGAGCTAGCTAGCTAGCAAGTTTGTAAGCCCTGTGATGTTTCTCCTCTTCTTGGGGTGTTCTTCTCTTCCTCTTCTTTGGTGGCCGGCCTCTCCACCTTCCATGATCTGGCCTCAAGGCCTGTGGGAGAGGACAAGAGAGGAGGAGGAGAGGAGAGAGAAATAGAGAGGAATCTAGCAAGGCTGGGATGGGGATCCGACAGGTGCAAAGGGGCTCCTCGCTGTATGAGGGGTTGGGGTATCGAATGACAGCTGCATGACCCGTCCTGGGCTTTCTCACCTCTCCACTTGGTCTTTTTCTGTCCTCTCCGTCGCCCTCTCTCTCTCCACCAATTAATATACAAACCCATCAAAGTCTCTCTCTCAGCTCACAAATTTCCCTTAGCCAATGATCCACTACGATATCTTATACACGAGGAAACAAAGCATGTTAACCTCTTGTGTTTTGCAGCCAAGAAGGAGGGGATTAAAAGATGTGGGGCTAATTCTTTTTGCTAATGACCCATCTGTTCAGCAAGTGAGCCAGATTGCAAGAAGGGAGTTGTGAGTCGGCAGAATGGGGGCCACTTGGATGTCAATTAATAATACATTACTTGCTTGGTTGAGCTCGATACTCGTTATCATGCTCTTCTAAAAACCTTGTAAGCACTATTTTTCTCGGCAAGCAATTGGCTGCATGATATTCTCAAAGATTGACATGAAGATAATTTGCCATTCGTTTTCCTTATAGTTAGCCATCAGGGGATTGACTCACAATTTATAGGGAAGGAGGATGGAAAAATATCTCACGTCGGCATTAGAGAATTTGGGATAAAATAACTGATCTAAAATTTTAAGGGCATGAGCATGCTCTAACGTGATTAATAAAAGAAGTTTTTTAAAGCAAAATGGTGGCAAGCCAACTCGTATTTTATTGATAAATCAAATGAAATACTATTAGAATATCTTGTTGCCTGCCATTTTGAAAAAATGCCGGACAAGCATCAATGATCATATCCCGACATTTGAAATGCGAAAAATTTATTGTTTTTGGCAGCATTGTACATGAATCTTTTTGGTACTTATCGAATGTCGTTATTGCATTTCCAATGTCCAAGCATCGATAAAGCCATTTATAACAATCACCCTATTTAATATTAACCAACTTTTACAGCATTAAAAGTATTGTGATGGTATTTCTTGGCATTTCTAAGTATCTGGAAAGTCATTCGTAGCAATTATCCTTTTAAAATTTAATTACTTTTTGCGTGGTATTCAAAAATACCAACAGTGTAATATTTTAGATGGCATTTAAAACTACCATAATGAAGTGATGTAGCAGTATTTGAAGTTGCCAGAAAATATATGTAATTTGACGGTTACTTAATTAGACTCGTCCTTCTCTCGAGACATTTAAAACCATAGCTAGTCATGTATGTATCAGTTCTCCACTCTTTAAATATTTCTTGTTTCGAGGGCTTTTTAACATGTTCAGATACCATGTAAAGTATATATAATTTGCATCATGCACGGATTTCTAATACTTTGTTGATATCCAAAAGAGCAAAAGATAAAGTTGAAATTTATTAATCCAAAGATAATCTATAGGTTCACATAGCTAAACATACTAAATAACATCCAAAAATAAATTCATTCTTGATGACTATAATAGAGAAGTTCTCAATCCAAAAAAAAAAAAAACAGCATTTCCATATTGGATATCCTTTCTTACCATTATGAGTGGATCGTTATCCATAATATTTCCTTATGCAATCGGATTATGAGGCAATCTATAGGCTTTCAAGACAACCTCATTTCTAAACTCCATACGAACGAACATTATAGAAAATGAATTGAATGCAACAAAAGTCTAGAGGATCACATGTACGCTTGTAAATTTACACAAAGGCTCATGAAATTTAGTTTATCTCAATGACAATAGAATGGTTTAACCTTGCCCCCTTCGATGAGATCCTTGTACTAAGTAAACGAAATCGTTTCAATTTATAAAATACTTGCTCCATTTATTGTTGGTAGGAGCCTGTTTTTGGATCAACTTAGTAGGAGACTTTAAGTTCTGCAACACTTTCACAAACCTGACATAAAATAATGCTTTCGAAAGTCGTTATACACAAGGAAAAAAGAAGCATGACAAGCATCCAAAGCACCATTTTCAGACCTAGTTATGGTTGATGGATATCAATTATATACCTCACAAGCTCAGTCATTCAGACCATCCAGTAGGCATTTATCTAAGAAACTTTTGTTCTCAAGGTTATGCAATTTGCTGAGGCTCTTAACTTTGTTCATGTTTATTTAAGACCTACATTGCAGGTTAATTGAAAGAAAAATGCTACAACTTAAAATAGATTGTACAGAATTAACAAATTTCAACCATTCCAAGTGAAATTATTTCCAGAAAAAAAAGTTTGGAAAAAGACCTCATGAAAATCTTATATTATCGTTTACATATGAAATCTAAAGAGGGCCATATATATATACCAGCCTTGCTGGACCATGCTGGTTTCTGCCGCTGGTGCCACTGTGTTCTTGTGTGGAAATCCTCGAAGAGTTTTTAATAACATAAACCTATGTAGATTCTATGATGGTCTTCTTCTATCTTATGGCACTCTAAGAGCTCATGGTTAGGTTCAAGTGAGGTCTAACGTCCTGAAGACCTCTGATACATAACAAATAAACCAACAATTTCTCTCTGGAAAGCAGAAGTACTAATATGGATGAATCCTCCATATTGTATTCAAGGTTTTCCACATACGCTTGTGCAGTGTCATAGGTTTATTCACTAGTTGAAAATGGATGAAGTTAACCGCATAAGTTTTTTCTTCTCTTTATCGAGAAAAAAAATATATGGATAAAGTTAACAGCATACAAATGAATGATATATAATTTAATTGATGTACACGTATCCATTGCTTGAAATTATAGTTTATAAAAATCAATAAATAAAATATTTAAAAATTTAGTTGAAACATCTGGCAGCGTCTGAGTTCATAATTGGATGGCACTAAAAGCAAATCAAAGAAAAGATGCATAAAATCTTTGTACCAAAAAGAAAGATGCGCAAAGCTAACCAAACAAACATGGGAAGAGTAACGAGATAAATGAGGCATTTGTACTCATCTTGGGAGTAAAAAGGATTCAACTCCGAGTGCGTATTAATATAAATAAAAAATTTATTTATATAAATAATATAAATTTTAATTTTTTATTAAAATAATATTTAAAAAATTATTATAAATTATATTTTTTTAATAAAAAATATCATTTGCAATGGTATTTTTGTCTAATCAACCATGCACGACGAATAGATGAGCTAGCCAAAAAGAAAATACCATGGTGAATAGAGCTTTTAAAAGCATTATTTCGTCATTTCAAACGGCACTTCTACCTTTTTTTTTTTTTTTTTTTTTTTTGATTTTTTGTGGTTGGGCACGCTGGGTTGGTGGGCGAGAGTCGGTTGGAGGTTGGGAGGGGTGGTGTGGGTTGGTGTCGGGGTCGGCATAGCTAATGGATGGAGGGGGGCCGGCGTATCGGAAGGTAGGGAGAGAGAGGAGGGGGGAGGGGGAAGGGGGACGGGGGGCATGGGGGGATGGGCGGGGCTAAGGGATGGATTTTTTTTTTTTTTGGATGGAGAGGAGGGGGGAGCAGCATGGGCTGGTGGGCAGAAGGGGCCGATTGGAGGGGCCGCCTGTGGAAGGGTTGCGGTAGGGTGGAGAGGGCTGAGGCGGCATGGCTAGTGGCGGAGAGGGCCAAGGCTGGGGGAAGGGGGTGCATTGTCGGACCCGACCATAAGGGAGAAAGGGGGTGGAAGGACATGGAGGGATTTTTTTTCTTTTATTTTATTTATTTTTTTGGCTGATGGAGGTGGAGGGGGAGGAAGTTTTTTTTCTCTCTCTTTAAAAATACTTAAAAATAAAAAAATAAAATAAAAAATAAAAAATAAATAAAATAATAAAATAAAATATTTAAAAATAATTAATTAAGTTTTTAAAATAATGATAAAATATTATTTAAAAAAAAATAAATGGGCATTGAAAGTGGCAAAATGGATGGCCATGGGCGGTGCCGGGGGGTCTGGTGGCAAAGCCACGAAGGAGCCGTGAGTGGTAAGGTGTGGGTATTTCGAGAACTCATAATAATAAATTTAAAATTTAAAATAAAATAATAATAAATTATTTTAAAAAAATAATTTAGAAAAAATATTTAAGATCTGAGAACTCATCCGGCTCTCGAGCGCACTCTTCGATGGAGTTGGAGGATGCTTATTTTTTAAATTATTTTTTAAAATTAATAATAATAATAATATTATTATTATTATTTGGATTTCTTCCTTCTCCTCCGCGCTCCTCAATGCCCATCCATATTTTTTAAAATTATTTTTTAAAAATAATATTTTATCATTATTTTAAAAATCTAATTAAATATTTTTAAATATTTTATTTAATTTTATTTAATTTTTTATTTTTTTATTTTTAAGAATTTTTAAAAAACATTGCTTTCCCATCCCTCCCGACGTTCAGCCAAAAAAATAAAAAATAAAATAAGAAAGAAAGAAAAAAAGAAAAATGGAGGAAAAAACTCTGTCCCCTCCACCCGGCGCTCAAGAGTGGATGAATTCTCTAAACTTCAAATATTCTTTTACAAATTATTTTTTTAAAATAATTTATTATTATTATTTTAAATAAATTTATTATTATTTTTCGAATACTCAACCTCCCTCTATTCGTGCGGTCGCCACTCCTTAATGCCCATCCATATTTTTTTAAATTTATTTTTTTAAAATAATATTTTTATTATTAGAAACTTAATTAATTATTTTTAAATATTTTATTTTTATTTTATTTATTTATTTTTATTTATTTTTAAGTATTTTTAAAGAAAGAAAAAAACTCCCTCTTCCATCGGTCCAAAAAAAATAAAAAAAAGAAAAAAAAGAAAAAAGAAAAAAAAAAACCTCTGGCTCCCCACTCCCCGATCGCTACCCCATGCCCTCTCCGCCCATTATCGCAACCCCTCATGGGGCCCTCTTGCCTCACCCTCTCCACAACCCTCCACCAGCCATATCGCCTCCTTCCCCCTTCGTCTCCAAAAAAAAACACCCCGGTCGGTCGTCCCTACCTCGTCCCCAAAAAAAGTCCACCCTCTGACCGACCGAGCCCCCGCCCCATCCCCCTATGCCCCCCTCCTCTCCGCCACCAACACCCTCACCTCCCCAACTTTGACCGACCCTCGCCCACCAGCCTACCCCCTGATTGTCAGGTCCCTGCCCGTCCCCCTGCACACCCCCCCTGCCTCCCCTCCCTCCCTTCTCTCCACCCCTATCCCCTCCTCTCCTCTCCCTAGCTCCGATGTGCCGGCCCCCTTCACCCATCAGTTCATGTCAGGCCCTACACCAACCTACACCATTCCTCCTCTACCCCCTCTTGCAACCTCCAAATGACCCTCGCCATCAGTCTACCCCACAACCCTCCTCCACATGGCCCAGCCACAAAAAAAAAAGAAAAAAAGAAAAAAAAGAAGAAGAAGCATCATTTGTAATGACATTTTTGAAAGCATCGTTTCAAATATTTTTTTTTTTTTTTTTGTTAGCTTATCTTTTCATCTAGATCCTGTGTGCATGGTTGACTAGGCAAAAATATTGTTACAAATAACATTTTTTTTTGCTAAAAAAAATATCATTTACAATGATATTTTTTTATTATATTATTTTAATAAAAAATTAAAATTTATATTATTTATATAAATAATTTTTTTATTTATATTAGTATGGGAAACTGCTTCTTCTATTCTATCATATTAAAGTCCCCCGCTTTAATCTGGTACTTGGCCTCGTCTCGAATTCTTTCGTACCATTCAAATGATTTTCTAACTCGACGAACAATTTGAATGGAGCTACAAATCAAAATACATTAAATTTTCGTCATAAACTTATTGTTTTTTCGTCCTCAGTTTATTTCATCTACGTACACCCGTGACCCGAATACCAAACCACCGGATGGCTGGTCCAATGGCACACTATTCCAGCACATCTTCACTACTAATTACTAGTTACCGCCATCAAGCAAACTATTAATTGTATCATTGAACTTTAAATAGCTGGCATATGACCAGATACAATAATAAACCAGCAATTTATGTAGTCAAACTGCACATTAACCATACCATTACCGAGCAAAGATAGATTATTCCACAAAATTATATGGTCCAACAGTCATTTCTAGTTGCTCTTATTTCTAGTCAAACTGCCATGTTGTCCACCAGCTTTCATTTTGCTTATAATTTGTTAAATACAAAGGTGGCCACTGCATGCCAACATGGTAATTGCTTCTCTTGAACTTGCCAGTCCTAGGAATCCATCGTTAGTTGGGCTTTCTTGCTCGTTAGCTTGTTAGCCTCCTCACCCAAGTATTATTACTACATCCAACTCTTCATCATCTAAAGTAAATTCAACCAATGCATGTCTACAAGCAAATAGCGCGGCTCACAAACAATAATTAAAAAAAATCTTTGACATACCCCCCATGCTTATGTATGATAATTAAAATGAGAAAAATGCTAAAAATCATCCACCGGATCACTCTCATTTTTTCGATCGTACGAGCACCAATGATTTATCAAATAATTTTTAAATTTTGATCAACATCATCAAACATTTTATACCATGCTAACCACCGTTGCCATCAAGATTTTAAATAACATACCATCCTATTATGATGGACCACCAAAATTATTAATGGTAGTTATAATGATCATTATTTATTTTAAAAGGCACCAGCCAATCCCTCTAATTATGCGCACGAATTTTGATGGTCTTGCGTGCACTAGCCAAGCTGTCTTCCTTTCTGTACCATGTGCACACGTGATGGCACACGCGCTATGGAATCTGGATCAGCTCGACAACCTACAATACAATACACCTTACTAAACCAATCATATATCGCAACGAATTCCGAACAATAAGAACCTATCCTGAGATCCTTACATTGCAGGGATTGCTTCGTAGTTGTGAAGTTCCTGTATTCGGGCTGTTGTTCAGGATCCGGTCTAAGGCCGGCGGTGGGGTGCGGCGCCCTCTGGTTTCCAGTTTGGCAGCTCATCTGCGCTTCGAAAGCCAACTAAATTTGTCCAAGTCTCCAACTCGATGAAATGACTCCATCACATCCCCAAAAGTCCAAATCTTCATGACCTTTTCAGTGCCGTAGCGTGGATACGTACCGTGATCCCATTCTTTTTGCTGAGGGACAGGCTGGTGGTGAAGCCATCGATGACTCTGGCGCTGGTAGCGAAGGGAATGTTCTGGTGTTCCTGGGGATCGAATAATTGATCGATTTGTTCCTCGGTGCTATCTACGCTCTATGAGAATACCATATAATTTTGCCACGGGAAAGATTTCTAGTGGTAGCATAAAAATATAACATAACAAACATAAATAAATAATGGAACAAGAACGATAGATGGTTTATGAGAAACTGGTAGAGGCAAGGTCCAAGGTTATTTGGTGTCACGGGCACTCAAGTTGTAGCACAGGCGACCTGAGCGTTAGATCAGTGTCAGTTATCACATGCACTGGGTTTCTGAGCAAGGGGTCGACATTCAAATATTGAATGGTGTTATTTCCCAAGATTTCGATCCATTTTTCAAGATAAAATGTTTGGTTCCTCGACAAAAATCTTGGATGGATCTAGATACCTGTCTAAAAAAAATTTAAAACTAAAAAAAATAGGATGGCACATAAATTAGTTTTGGCTTTATGATATGAACTAAGATTCTTAGTAGGGTTAGGTCGGATCGGATGAGATGAGGTCAATTTTCTATTTAAGCTAAAAATAGCTCTAAATTTTCTGCTTTTGTTTGGTTAGGATGAATGCATGCTCAGCTCAATTTGAAAGTCAGCTTAATTTTAACAGCCTATATACAACTTTAGTATGTTTAAGATGAATTGAACTCAATTGTTGCCTTCAGCACCACCCCGGCACATTTTAAATGCTTGCATAATAATATATGATACTCAGTTTATTGAAGCGAATGCATCAAAATTACTAGCAAATACATACAAAAACATTCATTCACTCTCAACGAAGAAATTAATTTCAGATATATTCCTTCTAAATGTTGTTGGAATGGTTATTTGGGTTCGGTTGTATTATTGAACACATTACATGGCCATATCTAACAAAATACCTTATAATAAATACTTGCAAACCTTTTAAATGGTCTTGGAAAATTAATTGTTAGACTGCAACAAAATCACTGACATTGGATAACAAACAATATAACTTTCTTTTTTTAAGAGCCAAATGCATCGCATGTTTATCTATCTATCTATCTATCTATATATATATATATGTGTGTGTGTGTATGATATAATATCGCATCCATGTTTGACGTAGCATTAGATTGTGTATGTACTAAAATTCAAATTTGAACTTGCCAAAACCAAATGAATAAAGAATGGAGTATCACATGCAAAAAAATAAAAATAAAAATAAAAAAAGAAAACAATAGCATTCAAGTCATTTACTAAACCCGCAGAACATAACTTCCTTAGGAATGTGATCAAATTATATATAGGTAAGTAAGGCTAATTTAAATTAAACACAATTTAATATATCACACATATGACATCAGGGCGGTGCTAAATTTGGAGCCAATTCCATATTTTCTTGTAGCCTTAGATGCATCGCTATAGCGGCTCCTATTGGGTACCAGGGAATGATCTTTTTGTCAGAATCTCCATTTAGATTGCAAGGTTCCAAAGCAAGTGACCATGGCAATTTGGTAGTTTAAGCCTAGTTAGGCTTAGCTTATTTTATCGGATTCATCTTAGCTAAACTACAAATGTGGTCTAGATCTAGGGCTTTGGAATGTTGTCGTATAGATTTGGCATTAGAGCTGAGTATGGGTCAGATTTGATCAGATTGAGAGAAAAATTTTATTTGATTGAATCTAATTGAATTGAAGAAAATTCAACCCACTATCGATCATTTACTATGTATAAACCATTTAAAATCAAAGTAAGTGATTTATAGTGAATTCAAATGTGTTGTGTTGGTTTGGATTTTAATATCAATTTAATATTGATTTAAAATCTAATGTTAGCTTACTTAAGTTTATTTTTATATTCGGATGGATTATGTCGGATTCGGATGAATTATATCAGATTCGGATGGGTTATACATTAAGAGTGTAGGAACCGAACCGATCATAAATAATTAATTTTTTTTATAAATTTCAATCTGATTCCATCCAATTTATATCTTTCTATCGATCGAAATCGATGTTCATTGGATTGGATTGGATGGATTTTTTTGGATTTCGATTATTTGCTCAACCCTATTTGGCATTACCTTATCTCAAAATAATATATTAAGGACAAGCTCTATCAAATATTCTACTGGTTCATGTGATGAACCTAGCGAATTCATCCGTTGCTTGTGCAAAGAATTATTGCTTACCATGATATTTATTCTCTTTTTTGAGATATTTAGTGAAAGTTTGAACCATAGAGTTGTTTTAAATAGAGATTGATGCCAACTCAACAACCATGAATATTTTAAAAAATCGATCTTCCTTGGCTAGATGATTCGCATGAAGTGAGAGTAAACCTTGTAATGAATACCTTATATATATATATATGTTGACTAAGATCCAACAAACTTGAAGTTAAAGATGCTGAAAGGCAGAGAAGCTAGCTATCTTTAAGTCCAACAACAACAACTATACCCTTCAAAAGAAGAGAATTGCTAACTTCTTGAGACTCGTTTTGGTTCATCAAAAAAAAAAAAAAAATCTTCTTCATGATAGTACTTCTTAAAAGCTAAAAAAAATTATAATATTACTTTTGAAAAGTTAATTTTTAAGAATATGATGTTGAAAAAAAAATAATTTTAACATATTTAGTTGACCATAAAATAATAGCTTATATTTGGTTGTGCATCCACTTTTTTGAAAAAATTATGTAAAATATCAATTATACTCTTAATATAAGATAAAATCTATATAAAATACTTATATTTTTAATATAAGAAAAAAAATCTTATCCTATTTTACACATTGTTATTATTTATAATAAAAAATTATGATGGTTAATGATATTTTTGGCCATAGATCTTAGTGGAAGAGTTTGAGGTGTTGTGATGGAGAGAATATTTATTTCAGTCATAAATTTTTTGATGGTTTAAAAGGATATTTTTTTAAAAAAAATTTAATTTTCATCTTATGGAAAGCCAAAAATTCATGTCCTACATGAAATTTTCTTTTCTATAAAATATAAGAATTATATTTCTATAGAAATATCTTTTTCCAATCTTTCTCTTTTGGAAACTCCATCCAAACAAGAGAGATTTTTTTTTCATGTCCTATTAACCATATTTTTTTTCTTCACACTTTGCAAAATCAAAGGAGTCCTCGAATTTAAAGTTACAACTTCTCTCGACCCATTTTTTAACTTTTACATTTACTCTTTTATTTTTTGCATACATATCCCTATAAAAAATCCAATTACATGCTTATTTATGCAAGGTTGTAAATTATAAATTTATCCTTACCTTTATTCTTTTAAATATTTACCTTTGTTAACGCCCTTCGCATCTCTAATCATATAAACCTATCTCCTACTAAGACAATATTTAACAATGCTTTATAATGATCCAATTTACTGATATTGCTCAAATTTAATTATTTCAAGTAGCTCATAAAGTTATGATATTTTCAAAATCCTAACACTAAATAATAATAGATATTATTGTACATTAAAATAATTAATATATATTTTAAATTATTCTAAATAATAAAATTTAAAATATATGAATAATATAGTGAGGTAATGCACATACAAAGATAAGAATTTTATATAAAATTTTCTTATTTCATGAAAACTATATATTAATCTACAATTTAAATCCATGAATCTTTGGAATATGGAATCCCGGGTATAATCAAAAATAGTTTTTGAGAAGTAAAGCTTTTAATTAAAAAGATAAATATGAGAAAGCTTCTATTTCAGTAAAAATCTAGAAAAAATATGTTTGTCCTTTTTATCTCGTCCAAGTGTGCCAAAAAATTTATTAGCTAACAGAAAAGATGGTAAATCAAATGATAATAAATAGATAGGTGTATGGTAGTGCCACCCAAGTTAGAATGGTTGAAAAAAAGGTGATTGAAGGGAGACTATGAGAGTGGTATGGGTTCTAATGCCTTGACTTTGAAGGTTTTCACCATCGTCTCACCATTGTTTAAAAGAGAAAGATTTAGATAAGGATAAAGATGTAGCATAGGTTACAATAGTTGAAATTTAAGTTAACACTGCTATGAGATAGAGAACTAATGGTAGAGCAAACTAAGATAAAATAGGATCCATTGGTAAGTTGACATTAAAAATATCTTACGCAAAGTATAATTTTATTTATTTATATTAAATATAATAACTATCTATTCTGATGTTTGCTAATAGAGATGTCAATAGAGTGGATTCAATGCAATTAGTGAAAAGATTAAAATTGATATTGAAATCCGCTGCCGCCTTCAAAATTGAAACAAAAAATTGTTAACTTTATATTCATTTCAAAATTTTTATATATAAGTAAACAAATTAAAGGTATCATACATAATTTTTATAATGTAATCTATAAACTAACCAAATTCAAAGCATAATTTTTGGATTAATACAAAATCTAAAGGGTGTTAAATATCAGGTATGTTCGATTTTGGTTTGAGTAATTTTTTCTATACCGCATGCATTGTAGAAAAATTGATGTGGAGCACACTAGGTGACTACATTGGAATACGTAGCCATCGCTTTTCAACATGCATTTAATGTCCTATAGTGCTTAAAATTTTGAATGACAAAAATATCATTTTTCAAAAATTATGACATTCATTCACAAAAATTATGACACCACTTCATAAAAATTATGAAATCTCTGCAGAAGATATAGTATTCAGAATATCATAATTTTTGTGAAGAGATATCATAATTTTTATGAAAGGGACGTCATAATGCTCTTTTCATACATATTCATATTTTTTTCTTTTTTTTCATGCCGTATTATAATATTTTTTTACAAAAATTATGACATCCATTCATAAAAATTATGATATATTTAATAAAATACTATATTTTCTACAGAAATGTCATAATTTTTGTGAAGAGATGTCATAGTTTTTATGAATGGGTATCATAATTTTTGAAATGAGGTATTTTTATTATTTAAAATTTTAAGCACCGTGGGACATTTAATGCACGTTGAGAAGTAATGGCTACGTGTTCCAATAGAGTCATCCGATGTACTCCACGTCAATTTTTTTACACCTCATGCAACGTAGAAAGAATTTCTCTTTTGGTTTCAGTTTCAGGTATGGTGTTAGGTTTAGTTTTGGATTGAAAAATCATCAAAATCATAATCGAAAATGAAATCATACTACCATTAACTTTTAAACTCATCATTGATTCTATCCCTATTTACTTTTGGTTGAAACCACTTCAGTCAATTTGGAGATAAATAAAATATTTGGATATCTATAGCAGCTACCCACATCCGAACTTCATTTCCGGTGGTTTGGATAACTGATGTCACCCGCCCTCTTATTATGTACGTCTATTTGAATGGTTGCTTTATATCAACTGCTAGACTAATAATTATATTTTATTGGCTATAGCTTATTCGGATACGCGTCAATCGTTATTTCTCTAGATTTCAAACCGATAAGAGATTTTTCAAGATAAAATGCTTGGTTCCTGGATAAAAACCTCAAATAGGTGTGGGTACCTACTATTCTCCTATAAGTTTGGACATCTCTCGCTGTCAAAAAAAAATTGAAAGAAAAACAAAAAGTAGGATGGCACACAAATTAGTTTTGGATTTATTATATGGACTGAGGTTCTTAACAGAGTTAGGTCAGGTCAGGTGAGGTTAATTTTTTGTTTAAGCTTAAATTAGTTCTAATATTTTTGCTTTTTGTTTGGTTAGGATGAATGCACGCTCAGTTGAATGCGGAAGTCGACTCAATTTTGACAGCCTAGATACAACTTTAGCATGTCGAGGTGAACCGAACTCAATAAATACCACATTTTAAATGCTTGCAGAATAATTATTGAAGAGAATACATCAAAGTTGCTGGTAAATACATACAAAAACATTCATTCCCTCTCAACGAAGAAATTAAAGTCAGATATATGACTTCTAAATGTTGTTGGGATGCTTATTTGGGTTCGAACATATTATGGAACACATTACATGGCCATATCTAACAAAATACCTTATAATAAATACTTTCTAATCTTTTAAATAGTCTTTGAATATCAATTGTTAGATTGCAACAAAATCGCCCATACTGGATAACAAACAATATAGGTTTATAATATGTAATGGACTTTCTTTTTCTTTTTCTTTTTCTTTTTTTTGAGAGCAAAATGCATGTCTATACGTATGTGCTATAATGTCACATTCATGTTTGATAGAGCATCATATCGTGTATGCTGTGAAATTCAAATTTGAACTTGCCAAAACCAAACAAATAAAAAATGGAGTATCACATGCAACAAAAAAAACCAGTGCTCAAGTCTTTTACCAAAATGAGAAACCAATTTTTAATTTGGGTAACGAGTTTGTTGAATCTTAGTTGATATATATATATATATATACAGATGAAATCAACCAAATGAAGAATCAAATAAATTTGCTATTATGAAAAAATCAAATGATAATACTGAACTTGATCCTCCTTGATTGATGAAGACATAGAATTCATTGAGCTCTTATCAAGCATCATAATTCATAAACGGGGCATCTAAGTCACCATAGCAATTAAAGATTTTAGGTCGGAAACCATAGCCCTAGTTGACTCTGATGCGGACTCAAACTGCATACAAAAATGATTAATTCCTACAATTTTTTTTTAAAAAATAAAATAAAAGCTCGATACTGGAAGTGGTTTAGAATTAAAAATTAAATATAAATTGATAGATGCCTTCATCTGCAATTAAGGAATTTGCCTCAAAATATTTTTTATATTAGTCAAAAGTCTTAACAAAAATGTCATCCTAGGAACATCATTCTTAAGCTTGATCAAGCCTTTCTTGGTTCATGATGATGGCATTAAGACTCAAGTTCTTGGATAGAACTTGATCTTTTTTTTAATCCACCAATCATTTTACAAAACTTTAAACTTTTTAAAAGATCAAACAATAAACTTAATCTCAAAAAATAAAAATAAATAAAATAGCTAAAAAAAGAAGTAAACCATAAAAGAATAGAAGAAATCATCAAGAACATTCAAGATGTAACAAGAGAGTTCCAAGAAACAATATATTCTGATCTCTCAAATGCCCTTTGGGAAAGAAAGCAGTATATTGTTGAACTACCATCTGAAAAATACTTCAATGAAAAAAAATTCCTACAAAAACAAGATCTATATAAATGTTGAGAAAGACGTCTCGAATTTTTTCATAATAAGCTCACAACGAGGTCCAGGACGATGAATGGAGTCCAACGAGCCCAAGAACAATCCAAACGGAGTCCAAACAGAGAAGATACACGTGAAAGAAAGTTAGAGTGGGATAGCCAATCTTCGGGCTCACCAGAGCAGTGGCAGCGCAGCCTAAAACCGACCGCACGTGGCGGCATTGCGCCAGCCACGTACTGGGCTCGCTGGGCACGTGGGCGGGCGTATGGGCTGCACAGGCACCAGGCCCATGCGATCCATCACGGACCATCGATCCACCACAACCCATGTGGACCAATCAGGTGTTTCTCTTAGCATTTCGCACGGTCCACGGTACCGTTCCATGGACCAATTACGATCCGATGGTTCTGGTTCGAGTCGATCACAATCGAATGGCTAGAATTCGATTTGAGCCTGATCAGGATTGCTGTGCACAATCCGACGGCCCATGAGAGAGCCGATCATGATCGGACGGGCCAGATCGATCTCGAGTATGATTAGGTTTGGATTTCCTACTGAAATACTATTTTTGAATTTTTGGAGTCTATATAACTTCGATTGATGAACCGTTTATTGCGTTGAAAAGCTGGCGACGTTCCAGAGGAGCTGAGAGGCTTCTTAAGAGATTTTAGAAAGCTTTTATGAGGATTTTTGAGACTTCTTATTGAGAGACTTTTGTCCAAAGGTTGAGTGGTAAGTTTCTCTTGTATTATTTGGTTTTCTCTCTCATAGTGAAGCTTTGCATGTCCCATGGAGATGAGCTCTTTGGCTGATCCATGTACTTTATTACTTTTTTATTTTATTTTCTTCTTTTTTCTATCATACTTCGTCGGTACTAGATCCTTAACAGGTGGTATCAGAGTAGCTGATATCCCAACAGATTGGTATCAGAGCTAGATAGTATCAAAGCGTAAATTGCAGCAGATGATAAAGATTGAAGAATATGAAGAAGATAAGTGCAATCAAGATGGAGATCAATAGGTTCGATGGGAAGGATAATTTTTTCTTATGGCAAGCAAGGATAAAGAATGTCCTCATCCAACATGGGTTGATCGACGCTCTCTTGTACGATGAGATACTAGCTACCACGGAGGTGAAGGATTGGAAGTGGATTTAGATGCAAACAGTGAGCACGATCCATTTATACTTAGTGGATTTAGATGCAGGCTGTGGTCAAAGCTTGAGTAGTTGTACATGGCGAAGTCTCTCATCAACACCCTCTTTCTTTGAAGGTAGTTCTATCAACTGCGGATGGATGAAGGTCAAAGCATGCGAAAGCATCTATCCAACTTTTAGAAGATCCTCACCGACCTCCTCAACATTGGTGAAAAAATTGAGGAGAAGACTATGATGTTGGTCTTGCTAGCATTGCTTCTTCCTTCATATGAATCCTTGGTGACTGCTTTTCTAGTGGAAAAGAGCACCATCAAGATGGATGAAATCACTGCAGCGATACTTCAGAATGAGGTTCTCATGAGAGAGAACCTAGCTTCGAGCTCGGATGACGGCAGCTCAGCATTGATGATTTTTGGAGTAGGAGGCAGTAGACAGAGTGGCAGAGGATCGTGATGAGGATGATTCAGGTCCAAGATAAGGAAATAAAGCAAGATCAGATGCTACAAGTGCGATGAGTTAGGGTATCGAGTCAAAGATTGCCCACAACTCAAGGATTGGATGAGGGCTACTATGGCAGTAGCCAGTAGCGATACAGAAGGCAGTGATGATGTCTTTATAGTTACTGATGAGGTATCTACTTTTTTCTTTCGGTAGATTATGGATTCTGCTTGTTTCTATCATGTATATTACAGAGAGGAGATGTTTGACTTCTTGGAGATTGATGAGGACACTGTGTTCCTACCAGATGGATCGAGCTGTGAGATCAAGGACAGCGGAATGGTTAGCATGAAGCTCCATGATGGAATAGTAAAGAAGTTGGATGAGATCCGATACATACTCAGTTTTAAGAAAAATCTAATCTTACTGAGTAGACTGAATTCGACCAGCTTTAGATGAAAAGCCGATGGAGGAATCCTATAGATCATGCGCAGCAATAGGATGGTGCTAAGAGGAAGAAAGTATGGAAGATATTACCTCATGACAGGAAGCCCAGTATGAGATGAAGCTTTATGTGGAGATGGATTGGGCATAGAAAGACTCGGAAGGATGACATGAGATGTCATAGAGTGAAGTTCCTATTACCATAGGAGACTTTTCTAGGTAGATCTTTGGTCAGAGTGGATACAGCCCATGACGGAGGTGGGATTGAGCGGCTTGACTCAACTCTCACATTTGTCCATCCATGAGATAGCAGGCATGCCATAGGGCATGGGGGCGAGATAGATCATAGACTCTCAAAGATAGGTGATGGTCGAATATCGAGTCGAAATAGAGATTGTTGAGAAAGATGCCTCAAATTCTTCCACAATAAGCCCACAGCAAGATCCAGGATGATGAATGGAGTCCAAAGAGCCCAAGAACAGTCCAAACAAAGAAGATACACACGAAAGAAGGTCAGAGCAGGATAACCGACCTTCGAACTCATCGAAAGGACCCACCGACGGTGCCGGACAATGGCAGCACAGTCCAAAACCGACCCCGCACGATAATGCTGGGCCAGCCGCTTGCTGGGCCGGCCGGGCATGCAAGCACGCACGGGGGGCATGCATGGGCCGCGCATGCGTAGGCCACGCAGGCAGTAGGCCCACGCTGTCCATCGTGGATCGTCAGTCCACCGTGGCTCATGTGGACCAATTAGGCATTTCTCTTGGCATTTTGCATGGTCCACGGCACTAATCCATGGACTAGTTGCGATCCGATGGCTCTAGTTCGAGCCAATCATGATCGAACGATTAGGATTCGATTTGAGCCTAATCAGGATTGTTGTGTGAGATCCGACGGCCCAGTAGGGAGCCGATCATGATCAGACGATCCAGATCAATCTCGAGTGTGATTAGATTTGGATTTCCTACTGAAATAATATTTTTGAATTTTTGGAGTCTATATAACTCCGATTGATGAACCAATAATTGCGTTGGAAAGCTGGCAACATCTCGGAGGTGCTGAGAGACTTCTTGAGAGATTTTAGAGAGCTTTTATAAGAATTTTTGAAGCTTCTTATTGAGAGACTCTTGTACAAAGATTGAGTGCTAAGTTTCTCTTATATTATTTGATTTTCTCTCTCATAGTGAAGTTTTGGATGCCCCATGGAGGCGAGCCCTTGGGCTGATCCACGTACTTGGTTGCTTTCTTATTTTATTTTTCTTCTTTCTTCCTGTCGTAATTCATCGGTACTAGATCCTTTATAAGTGGTATCAGAGTAGTTGATACCCCAACAGACCTATACAAATAAACTCACAAATAATAGAACATTGCAAAATAGAAATCTAAGATTTACTTTCAAAAAAAATTATAAGATCCAGTAAATCTCTCTGAAGTTGTGCTACCTTTTACATCTAAAAGAAAGCAAAACTCGAAAGAAGAGTCCCAAGATTAGTGATCTATTATAAACCGCTTAACAAAATCTTCAATGGATAAGATATCCGATCTCAAACAAAAAGGATTTATTGTCAAGAATTGTAAGAGAAAAAATCTTTTTAAAATTTGACTTAAAATCTGACTCCTGGCAGATTCAAATCAATAAAAAAGATAGATAGAAAACTACTTTCACAGTTTCATTTGAGCAATATGAATGAAATATAATACAGTTTGGACTTAAAAATGATCCTTTAAAATTTAAAAAAATTATGAATGATATTTTTACTCCCTTCACAAAATTTATCATAATTTATATAAATGATATCCTAATATTTTAAACTCAATTGAACAATACTTCAAAGACCTTCAAGTTTTCAAATATGAAATAATTAAAAATAGCTTAGTCTTTTCAAGATCCAAAAATGAAACTTTTCAAAACAAAAATTAGATTTCTAGACCATGAAATTAATCTAGGAACCATTAAACCAATCCAAAGATCAATAGATTTTGCTGATAAGTTTTTAGACAAAATCTTTGATAAAACTCAATTATAAAGATTCTTAGGTAACTTGAACTATGTCTCAGACTACTATCAAAATATAAAATCAATCATAAAATTTTTTTATAATTGGTTAAAAAAGAATCCATCCCCTTAGATGAATAACCATATACAAGTTATTAAACCAATCAAGAAGTGAATAAAAATACTTCCATGCCTTCTATCTTGCATACCCAAAACTTTTTAAAATTATTAGAATCGATGCCTCTGACATGGGTTATAGAGGTATTCTCAAACAAAAACTAGATAATATTAAACAATTAGTTCAATTTACTTCTAGTATTTGAAATTCTTTGCAAAAAAATTATTCTACAATTAAAAAGAAAATGCTTTCAATCATTTTCTATATTTTAAAGTTTCAAAATGATTTGCTTAACCGAAAGTTCCTATTCACGTTGATTGTCATTCTACAAAATATATTTTAGAAATAGATGTCAAAAACCGAGCATCAAAGTAAATATTTGCTAGATAGCAGGCAATTTTATCAATCTTTGATTTTAATATTAATTTCAAAAAAAGAAAGGACAATTCATGGCTGTTTAGTTGGCATCAATCTCTATTTAAGACAAGTCTAGGGTTCAAACTTTCACTAAATATCCCAAAGAAAAGAATGAATATCATGGCTACATATCGATATTGTTGGGCAATAGTTCTTTGCACAAGTAACAGATGAATTCGCTAGGTTTCATCACATGATAGGGCTTGTCCCTAATATATTATTTTGAGATAAGGTAATGCCAAATCCATACGACAGCATTCCAAAGCTCTAGATCTGGACCAAATTTGTAATTTAGCTAAGATGAATCCGATAAGATAAGCTAAGCCTAACTAGACTTAAACTACCAAATTGCCATGGTCGCTTGCCTTTGGAACCTTGCAATATAAATCGAGATTCAGACAAAAAGATCCCAACAAGAGCCACTATAGAGATGCATCTAATGCTATGGATTTGGATGTCATATTTCTGATATATTAAATAATATTTAATTTAAATTAGCCTCGCTTAGGTCGGATTCCAAAGGAAGTTAGTACCATGTGGGTTACTTTTTATGCACAATTGTTCATGAGCACTTAATTTCTAGACAAATGATGAATTCCGAAACTATAAGAAACAAACCAATTAGCAATGTGATTTCAATTCATGTGAGAGAGACATTCCTCGGAGTTCATCTTTAGTGCATCTAATCGTATTTTTCTAATCCTATAGCTATCAGGAGCTAAAAGGTTAGTCGCTAAATCAAGATGCAACAAATTGGCATTGCTTGTCGAACCAAATTCGCTAGAAAAGGGCACATTGAGAAGCCTATAGATAAATCAACCAAACCAACATCCTAGATAACTACATCTAAGGTCCCACTCCAAGTAGGGATGGCTACAAGGACAACAACATGGGTAACTTGCTATTTCTGTGTTCTCCAAGATGGAGAACGAAAGCAACCCTAGTCGCATGATCTATCTCACCTTTAGGGGGACGTGGATGAGGCCCCTTTGCGAGAAATCAGATAGGGACGTGGAGTAGTTAAAGATGCTCAAAGGTAGAGAGGCTATCTTCGAGTCCAACAACAATAACTATACCCTTAAAAAGAAGAGAATTGTTTACTTTTTTGGACTCGTTTTGGTTCACCAAAAAAAAAAAAAAATCTTCTTTGTCCGTATTTGGTGAGCATCCATTTTCTTAAAATAATTATATAAAATACATATTATACTCTTAATATAAGAGAAAATCTATATAAAATACTTATACTTTTAATATAAGAAAAAGAATTTATCCTATTTTATACATTATCATTATTTATAAATAAAAAATTATGATAATTTAGGATATTTTTGGCCATAGATCATCGTGGAGAAGGGTTTGAGGTATCATGATGAGCCGAATGTTTATTTCAGTCATAAATTTTTTAATGGCTTAAAAAAATATTTATAGAAAAAAAAGAGCCTCTAATTTTCATCTTATGGAAAGTCAAAAATTCATGTCCTACATGAATTTTTTTTTTCTATAAAATATGAGAATTATATTTCTATAGAAATATATTTTTATAATCTTTTTTTTTTGGAAACTTCATCCAAACAAAAGAGATTTTTTTCACTTCCCATTAACCATATTTTCCCCCTTCACTCTTCACAAAATCAAAGGAGTCCTTGGTCTAAAGCATTTTAACGTTACAACTTCTCTCAACTCATTTTTTAACTTTTACATTTACTCTTTTATTGTTTTTAAATTTTTGCATACATATCCCTATAAAAATATCCAATTGCATGCTTATTTATCCAAGGTTGTAATTTATGAATTTATCCTTACCCTCATCCATTCTTTTAAATATTTATCTTTGTTATTGCGCTTCACATCTCTAATCATATGGACCTAGCTCTTACTCATATAATATTTAACAATACTTCAAAATTATTCAATTCACTGATATTGCTCAAATTTAATTATTTCAACTAGCTCATAAAGTAGTGATATTTTCAAAATTCTACAACTAAAATAATGATAGATATTAATTTACATTAAAATAATTAATATATTTTAAATTATTATAAATAATAAAATTTAAAATATATGAATAATATAATGAAGTAATGCATGTATATAGATAAGATTTTTATAAAAAAATATTTTTTATTTCATGAAAAATATATGTTAATCTGCATTTTAAATCCATGAATCTCTTTGAAATATAGAATCCCAGTTATAATCAAAAATAGTTTTTCATATATAAAGCTTTTAATTAAAAAGATAAATGAGAGAAAACTTCTACTCCAGTAAAAGTCTAGAAAAAAATATGTTTGTCCTTTTTGTCTGATTCAAGTGTGCCAAAAAAATTTATTGGCTGGCAAAAAGGATGGTAAGTCAAATGATAATAAATAAATAGTTGCATGATACCACCACCGATGTTAGAATGGTTGAAAGAAAGGGTGATTGAAGGGAGACTATGAGAGTGGCATGGGTTCAAATGCCTTGACTTTAAAGGCTTTTACCATCATTGCACCACTATTTAAAAGAGAAAGATTTAGATAAGGATAAAGATATAGCCTAGGTTACAATAGTTGAAATTTAAGTTAATGTTACTATAGGATAGAAAACTAATGGTAGATCAAACTAAGATAAAATAGGATCCATTGAAAAGTTGACGTTAAAGGAGTCCTATATAAAATATAATTCTATTTATTTATATTAAATATAATAACTATCTATTTTGATGTTAGCTACTTGAGATGTTAATAGGGTGGATTAGATACTGTTAGTGAAAAGATTGAAATTGAAATCGAAATCTGCTACTGCCTTCAAAACCAAAACCAAAAATCATTAACTTTTATATTCATTTCAAAATTTTCATATATAAGTAAACAAATTAAAGATATCATACATAATTTTTATAATATAATCCATAATCTAAGCAAATTCATGGCATAATATTTTGGATTATTATAAAATTTAAAGGATATTAAATATCAAGTATGTTTGATTTTGGTTTTAGTTTAAGGTACAGTGTTAGGTTTGGTTTTGGATTGAAAAATCATCAAAACCATCATCGAAAATGAAATCATATTATTTTTAATTTTTAAAGTCATCATTGATTCCTGTCTCATTTAATTTGGTTGAAACCACTCCAATCAATTCGGAGATAAATAAAATATTTAGGTACGCATCCCTATTGAGATCTATAGCTGCTACCCACATCCGACCTTCATTTCTTTTCTTTCTTTTCTTGTGGTTTTGATAACTGATGTCAGCTGCCCTCTCATTATGCATATTTAGTTGCACAGTTGCTGTATACCAACTGCTAGACTAATGATCATATTTCATTGGCTATAACTATTCAAATATGGCTTACATCGATCGTTTCTTTTTATTTTGATTTATATTACAGTCTTCGTTATTTAAGTATATTTTGTTTTAGTTTATATATTTCTTATATCAACCACATAGGTGAATACACACATGTTAGTTCAAAGCTCTGGAAGCCTTATCTGATTCTTCTTTAGAGCTATAATGTGTACGATGATCGTTAAATATTAAGATATGGTTTCAAATCCTACGTTTAAATTTTAGGATAAATACAAAATAGTCATAAATCATATATATTTCAAAAAATTAACAAGAATTTATCTATATATAGAACTAATAGGACTAATTGATCTTTTAATTATTTTAAGCAGCAAAGCTTGAAAATAACCAAAACAATAAAATGAAGTATCTGTATAATATTAGTAAAATGATATGCAGGTATTAGGGTGAAATATCGTGTTGACACGTAAGATTTTGAAGTAATCTCCTAGCATGCCACATGTCCACCTCTGAACAATCCATGGTGGCTTTTTTTTTTTTTGGCAATATATTTTTTTTAGCTTGGAAACCTCTCGAGTCCTCTTGGATGCTCGCCTCCTCCCCACTCTCCTCATTGGCACCTCCTACCCGTCTCTGCCATCGCCTTCCTCCCCATCATTACCGATATCGATGCTTTGCTTCTTACAAATCTTTGAAAAACAAAGATGCTTTCTCATTGTCATCTTTCCTTTATTTTTGTTGATTTTTTTTATATTTTTCCTCTTTTTCTTCTATTTTCCTATGCTCAGGAGTCCCATTCGGATGAGAGGCTTGGAGCCATTATCATTGACGTCAGTACTCTGCTTTCCATAGATCTCTAAAAAATAAAGATGCTTAATTTTTTCCATTTCTTATGTTTTCCTTGTTTTTTTTTTCTATTTTTCCATACTCAAGAATCCCAATCGGATGGTAGGCTTGGAGCCATCGTCAACAACATCGGTGCTTTGCTTCTCATAGATCTCCAAAAAATAGAGACGATTAATATTTTTTGTCGTCCTCAATAGTCTTGATCAGGTGGGAGGCTTAGAGCGGCTGAAAGAAAAACTTAGATGATGGCTAAAGTTTTGTTTTGGATATTTTCTTTCCTTTCTCGATCTTTCCTATATTTTTCATATTTTTTTCTCTATTTTCTCATCCTCAGGAGTCTCAGTCATATGGGAGGACTAATTGTCTCGATGTCGATGAATGTTTATTTTCTCAGTTAAGATTTTATGCCAGTTAAAAGTTGCAGTAGAGATTTATGATATATGAGTGATTTTCTGAAGTTTTTCATCACCTGGATCTAGGTTATTTTTTGATCTAATCCTCAATTTGTGTACCTATAGATAAGATTTGGAGAGTCATTAAGCACTTTCATATGTTATCTCATCGCCATCTTGGTTGTTTTGATAGATATATAGTTATTGCTATGAAATGTTATGGCTTATAGATTGTTGGATTTGTCATTCTATGATTGATGTGGCAGTAGATATGCATGAAGTTTTGTTGACTATATCTATTCTTTTGATCTTACTTCGGTATTAGTTTGGGTGTGAATGCTTTTCTTTATAATTTGGATTCATTTGTTTGTAGTTAATTGTATTTTTTGATTGCTTATTTTTTCTATGGGGGAGGTTAATTTGGAGTGGCCATCCTCTGGAATCCCAATCACGTGGGAGTATTTGGAGTGGCATCCTCAAGAGTCTTGATTGTGTGGGAGGTTTGGAGCGGCCGAAAGGGAAGCTTAGACGATGGCTAGGGTTTTGTGTTGGGTATTTTCTTTTTTCTTCAGAGTCTCAATCAGCTGGAAGGGTGGCAGTGGTGGAATATATTCAAAAATGTTGGGCTCAAATCCTCTTATCCCCCTAGTACTCCAATTTGGATCTATACTCTTCTTCCTCTCAAAAATAATGTACTAAAATCAAAGTACAATGAACTAGAGATTTATGACCTCGATGCAACTATTCATGTTTGTGTTGTTACTTTTTTTGCCTTTTAAAAAAAGAGGTCTCTTGGTAGTGGCATAGATATGAATTTGCAATCTATTTAAAGAGTCTACCATCAACTTTATTTGCTCAAGATCTTCTATCTTCCATCTATTATAGATAATATATTCTTGATGACCCCTGATTTGCTATCTAATTATAACATCTTTCACTTTTCCTATGTTCCAGATTGCATGTCTTCCTTTTATTAATCCAAGATTTTACGTTCCCCATTAACTCCCTATTTTTTTCAGTATTTTCTATTCCAATTAACTGTTATGCCATGCAAAATCATAATACATCTATGTAATTGCCTTTTTTAGCCAAATTGTTTGTCATCTATTCTACTTAATTTTTTATTTTCCACATTTCAGCATCCTGGTATGGTGTCTTAAGGTTGGTTAAATTTGATTTTTATTTCTTTTGAATTTCTCTTTGGTGTTAGTTAAAAAAATAGAATATGTGTTTTTTTAATAAAATTAATGGTTCTTTTTACCTTGAGTGGTACTTGATTGCATGTTATTTACTATAGTTGCTTTCATTGTTTTAGTTATATAATTGTGTTGTGATGATCAGATGAGAAAAGAAATAGCCTTTATGTTTCGTTTCATACTCTTGAAAGGTTTACGGATTATGTGACATTGTCATTTTCATTCTGTGCATGCGATGCAGATATTATGGTCATAATATGTAATGCCTATATATATATATATATAGTTGATTATATATATATGTCTGTATATGTGTATGTGTTTGCATATATGACTATATGTATGATATTGTGATGCATTGGAGGCTCTTTGTTTAAAAATTATTTCCATAGATATAAAGTAATGGATGTGAGAGCATTAGTGAGGTGGCATAGAAAGAAAAATTTATGATTTAGATGGAAACATTTAAGCCATCGAGAAATACAAATGAGACCAGGCAAAGATTTAATGAGGGAGGCAAGGATATTTAGAAAACATATACTTAGAACCATTCAAACAACCAAGAAAGAATGCAATCATGTATTTTGATGAAGATTGAATAATTTAAAACAAAGCATTATATGCTAAGATCCTAAGATTATGCTCCATAGTTCACCATAGTTATTACATTATGCACACCATAAATTGTTGAATCTTAAACAATTTCACTGTTCCAGTTTTTTATTATTTGAACTATTACTTTGAATGTTTGCTTTATTTTTTTGTTTGCTCCAATTAAATTGCAAACTAAATGATTATGTTTATAATTTGCTTTATGTTGAAATCTACATCTATCTATATATATTATTACTATAAATAATCAACAAGTTATTTAGAATGGATTTGGAGTTGGCATATTGTTCAATTATTAAAGTATGCCAAGTAAGATTTGGTAGCAGATGTTTGCTAATATATGCACTATAAAACCACTCAAATATTAAACTTTGAGTCTGATATGAATGGTCATGCCTACACAGTTATTGCTACTGTAAAAAATGTGAGAAAATTATTTGGCTGGTGTTAAATAACATGTGAGATATGCAAAAAGAAACTTGATACTTATTTATGGTGCTCAGAATGCGAGATCAAGTGTGAATCTGTGAGAACCAATCCATAAAATAAATTTTTAAAAAAAAATGAAGAAAACTCCTTGGAGTCTTCTTCTTCCTTCCGACCAACTCCTAAACGAAGTCAGAGTCTACTTTGGGGAGGAGTGAAACTCCTCCCTTTCACTCCTCTCCTCTAACTCTATATAAGGACCAAAGCCTTTTTCCCCTCCTCCAAAAATAAAAAAAATAAAAAAAATAAATCCTAAATTTCTTCCTAGAACTCTCACGAAGAAATCCTAAATCCTAAACCCTAGATCCCTTCCTAGAAACTCTAATCCCAATTATAAAATCCTAGATTACCTATGCATGGAACTTCGGATGGAAAAAAGTGGATTTTGGCCGTCGATTGCTGCTGTCACCACCACCATCGTTGGTAATCCCTTTTTCTTTTTTCCTTCCTTCTTTTTTCTAGCTTTAGGGTAGAGCTTTCATCGGTGGGGTCCTCGATCAATCGCACCTCCGACCATTATCGTGCCGCTTCCTCCGCCATCTCTTTTCTTCTATGGCCGCTCGATGATGCCTGAGAAGAAGACCGTGGTTCGATCTTGAGAAGAAACAAAGGAGAGAAAAGAAAGAAAAAGAGAAAGAGAAAGGAAAAAGAAAGAAGAGGAATCGGAAGAAAAATGAAGAAAAAGAGACAGAGAAAGAAAGAGAGAGAGGGTTTAGTTGGTTTTGGATATTTTGTTTGGGTTGAACCCAATTTAATTGAATTTAGATCAAATAGATTCAAATTAAAAATTTATTTAAATTAGATCCAAATTAGATTATAAAATTTATTAGTTATTTTAAAATTTTAAATTAAAAATTAATTAAATTATTAGAAATACTAGAGCTTTCGATGTCGGAAGAGCACCGGATCTAGAGATCAGACTAAGAAGATCATAGAATTTTGGATCTAGTCAACAAGTAAGTTTTTTTTTTTATCTCTGAATTATTTTTATGTATATGTACATATTTTAAAATTAAATTCTTGTATATAAATAATTAAAAATTATTAAATTTTAGAATTATGAATTTACTAATGAAAATTGATTTGAGAAAAATTGGATCAAGCATGATATCATTATTATATGTTATAATTTTGAAAGAGAAGATTTCTTAAAAATTGTATGGCCTTTTCTTAAAATTACATGATATATTTTTTTTAAAAAAAATATATCTATCCATCGATATGTGAAATTTTGAATAAAAATTACTTTCATTGCTCTTTGAAATATATGAAAATTGAGTTGATACTATAATAAAAATAAATATTTTTATTTTTATTTATTCATAAAAAATGGTTAAAATAAAAGCATGAGAAAAATTCTCTAGTTAGACTATGATTTGGGTCTAGCCAATAGGACTGATCATTGGCCATACATCAGAAATATGTTTCACTTGAGCCTAGTCAGTCGGGACTGATCACTGATAGAGTTAGTTCTTATGGGCCTAGCCAGTGGGGCTGATCACTGATAGCACGTCAACGGTTCGGATGTTCTTCGTTTCGGACTAATCTCTTTGCCTTATTATGAGATGAATCATGGCCGTGTGAACTAGAGCTAGTTTTCTTGTGGGCCTAGCTAGTGGGACTGATCACTGGTAGTACGCCGACGATTCGAATGTTCTTCGTTCAGGGGCTAGTTTTTCTTAGATCTTGTCACAGGACTAATCGTGGCCGTAGTCATCAAGGACTGAGAGAAATTTTTTTTTTCTAATGGACATGATAAGATTTTAAATTAAAGATATATTGATATATATTTTTATTTAATTTATTATATTTAAAAAAATATTTATGCTTGATCCTTCAGAGATGATTGGTAAACTTACTGAGCCCATAAAGCTCACACCATTTTTCTGTATTTATTTTTCAGATTCAGAAGATTGTGCTGGACTGAAAATTGATCAGTGAGGAGCTTAGAACTTAGGCAGATTATTTTTTAGTTTATTTTCTTTCAAATAGAATTATTTCATAATTATTATTTTGAGTCTTTATTTGGTTGGTTAACAGTATTGAAAATATTATTATTAGTTTTATTTTTATTTAATATTAGAGAAATTACTTTTATCACTGTCTGAGTTGAATTGTGATAATCAATTATTTAGTAAAAGATATGCCTTACATATTCGAGGGGATTAAACCCTAAGAGTGTGCGGTCGTCTATCGGATGCCCGACTTGAGTTATTGGGTTGGAATGTGATAGATTTTGTGGTATCAGAGCTAGGCTTATAAGATCTAATAAAATAAAATAAGTTAAATAGTGAGAGTGGAGATAAAAATTAAGAAATATTTGGATGATTATGAATATTAATAGTCAAGAAATATATTAAAAATTTATTTTTTCTTTTTAGGTCGTGATGGCTCACAACCACCCTAGATGGCTATCTGACTCTGTGGAGGACTCTCATACGGCTAGTGTGCGTCGTACTCATTGGGACGGTTATACCTCTCAAGCCTCTAGTGCCTTCCGAACCAATAGTGTCTCTCATGCAGTTGGAGCTTTTCAAGCTTGTGCCACTTCTCGAGCTACCAGGGTATCTAGATTTACTCATCATCCATCACCAAAATAAGGCGAGAGCCAAAATGCAAATTCTTTCCATCAGCTGAATAATGCCCAAAATAATAATTACAAGAAAACCAACACTGAAGGTCCGATGACAGTCCTTATACAAGCATTAACTGAATTGGTATAGCAAATGGGACGACAAGAAAATAGAGGAGACCAGTCATCAAGGTCGGAACGAGAAATAGCTGAATTCAAGAGACTGGCACCCCCAACTTTTGAAGGCTCTATGGATCCCATTGAATCATTAAAATGGCTTAAAAAGATGGAAAAAGCCTTCACCAGTATGGAATGCACTGATCAAGAAAAGGTCCATTTTGCCATTTATCAGCTACAGGGAGAAGCATTTGAATGATGGGAAGCCATCAAGAGACAATGAGGGACTGATGGGCCAGTCACTTGGGATATTTTTTGTGAGGAGTTTATGGATATGTACTTCTTTGAGAGCCTCGAATTTGAGAAGGAAAGTGAGTTTACCAGATTAATACAAAAAATATGACCATGGCCTAGTATGAGGCAAAATTTACTGAACTATCCTGCTTTGCTCCAGATCTTATGGCAACTGACAATATCAAAGCTCGGAGATTTGAAAAAGGGTTGAAGCCCAGAATTCGTGTGGGAGTGAGATCGATGCAGTTGACCATATATCGAGAGATTGTTAATTTAGCAAAAATTATGGAGCAAGAAAAAAATAATATTCAATAGGAAAGGAAGCGACTATAGAAGAAGAGATCAAAATCTAGCGGTTATCCCGGCAAATAACCCAAGCGCCAAGAAACTCAGCAAAAGGGTGACTAGTCAAAGAAAGAACCTCGATGTGGTCGATGTGGAGGCATCCATCTGGAACAAAATTGTTGATGGTTTTCTAGAGCCTATTTTAATTATGGCCAGTAGGGCCATAAAGCGGTGAGCTATCATCGATCATAAAATTCTGGATATCGACAGCTTTTTCAGAGTACACCCAGATCACCTACTTTTGGAGCACCGACCACTCATCAGGATCAACCCTTAGGATAAGGAGGACCACCAAAACCAAAGGCCCATGCTCATGCTTATGCTATGACTGAGCAGGATGTGGAGACATCAAATGCCGTAGTAGTAGGTATCCTAAAAATCTCTTATAACT
Source organism: Cocos nucifera (assembly GCA_006176705.1). Classification (NCBI taxonomy): domain Eukaryota; kingdom Viridiplantae; phylum Streptophyta; class Magnoliopsida; order Arecales; family Arecaceae; genus Cocos; species Cocos nucifera. Next base: position 3,059,864 of record QRFJ01000013.1, read on the forward strand.
TCATTTAAAATTAAGGTTATACAATCTTTTATGCATGATCATAATAGTAAAAAAATTAAAAATTCATAGGTATTATCAAAGTTGAGACTGCATCTATTTGTGTTTTATTTGATCTCGGAGCTACTCATTCATTTATTTCAACCGAATTTGCTAAAAAGATTGGTCTTAGGCCTGTGCTCTTGAAAGATGAGATGTGTGTATCTACTCCAAGTGGGAGTATCATCATGGTAGATATATTTTGCCCCTCTTATATTGTGAGCATTGGAGATCATGATCTTTTATATGATCTGGTGGTTCTAGAGATGAAGGATTTTGATGTAATCCTAGGGATGGATTGGCTTGCTTCATATCATGCCATGGTGGACTGCTTTAGGAAGAGAGTGACCATTCAGATTTCAGAATAGGCACCACTCAGTTTTTTTGGCAAAAGAATGAATGCCCCTATAAAAATTATATCAATCATGCAGGCTTGCAAAATGTTAAGAAAGGATTGTACGGGATATTTGGTCAGTATTGTAGACACTCAACAGGAGGAGATCAAGATAGAAAATATACCTATAGTAAGAAATTTTTCTAATATTTTTTCAGAAGATCTTCCAGGATTACCTCCTGATAGGAAGGTAGAATTTTCAATTGATTTGACAACCGGTACTGGACCTATCTCTAAAGCCTCCTATCGTATGGCACCAACTGAGTTGAAAGAGCTCAAGGAGCAACTCCAAGAACTTCTTGATAAAGGCTTTATCAAGCCTAGTGTCTTTCTATGGGGTGCTTCGGTACTTTTCGTTAAAAAGAAGGATGAAAGTATGAGACTGTGCATTGACTATCAGGAGTTGAACAAGTTGACCATTCGGAATAAGTATCCTCTATTAAGGATAGATGATCTTTTTGACCAGCTTCAGGATGCTCAGATATTTGTAAAAATTGATCTTCAATCTGGATATCATCAATTAAAAATTAAGGCAGATGATATATCTAAAATAGCTTTTCAGACTCGATACGGACATTACGAATTCTTGGTTATGCCTTTTGGATTAACCAATGCTCCTGCAGCCTTTATGGACTTGATGAATAGAGTGTTCAAGCCTTATTTGGATCAGTGTGTGGTAGTATTTATTGATGATATTTTGGTATATTCTAAGAGTTCAGAAGATCATAAAAGACATTTGAGGATAGTATTACAGATATTGAGGGAGCAGAAGCTATATGCAAAGTTAAAGAAATATCAGTTTTGGCTAGAAAGTATTTCCTTCCTCGGACACATATTATCTAAAGAAGGTATATCGATGGACCCAATGAAGGTAGAGATGATTATGAACTAGAAATAATCTACTAGTGTAACAGAAGTTCGTAGTTTTCTTGGATTAGTCGGATATTATAGGAGATTTGTAGAAGGATTCTTGCATAGCATTGCCTTTGACCCAGTTGACTCATAAAGGAACAAAATTTGAATGGATGGAAGAATGTGAAAAGAGTTTTCAAAAACTAAAAAGATGTTTGGTATCAGCTCCTATCCTTATCCTACCATCTGAGAAAGAAGGGTTTACTATTTTTAGTGATGCCTCCCAAAAAGGGTTAGGATGTGTTTTTATGCAAAATGGAAAGATGGTAGCTTATGCATTAAGGCAACTTAAACCATACGAACGGAACTATCCAACTCATGATTTAGAGCTGGCAGCAATAGTCTTCGCTCTAAAAATATGGAGGTACTATTTGTATAGAGTATCATGTGAAATTTTTACAGATTATAAGAGCCTCAAATATATCTTCACCCAAAAGGAGCTGAATTTAAGACAAAGGCGATGGTTAGAGCTGATCAAGAATTATGATCTGACCATAAATTATCATTCAAAAAAAGCAAATGTAGTGGCAGATGCTTTAAGCAGAAAGTCAGTGGGTAGTATAGCAATGCTGATCACTTCTCAGAGGCATATTTTGCAGGATCTAAAAAGATTGGATGTTGAGATATGGCCGCATAAATCTGAAGCCCTGCTCACTACACTTAGGGTGCAACCCATCTTGATTAATAGAATCAAAGCATCATAGATGGATGATTTGGGACTTCAAAAGATCAGAGATAAAATACAATCCAATGTGATATCAGAATTCAGAATTTATGAGGATGGAATCTTAAGATTCGGCAATAGGTTATATGTTCCAAATAATACAGAATTAAAAAAAAAAATTATGATGGAAGCTCATAATTCTGCATATATAGTATATCCTAAAGGTATAAAAATGTACAGAGATCTTAAAGAAAATTTCTGGTGGAATGGTATGAAAAGAGAAATAGCTGAATATTTAACATGTCAATGGATGAAAGCTGAGCATCAAAAACCTGCAGGACTACTACAATCCCTTGAAATACCAGTTTGAAAATAGGAGTACATAACAATGGATTTTGTTATGGGATTATCAAGAACTCTATGAGGGTATGATGCTATTTGGATAATTATGGACCGATTGACCAAGTCAGCGCATTTTCTACCCATTAAACTGACATTTTTTTGGAAAAAACTAGCTAAGTTGCACATAGAAAAAATTATGAAATTGCACGAAACTCCAGCATCCATTGTGTTAGACCAAGATACGAGATTTATTTTTCAACTCTGAAAAAGTTTACATCAGGCCATGGAAACTAAGGTGAAATTCAGTACAACCTTTTATCCTCAGACAAATGGACAATCAGAAAGAACAATTCAAACTTTAGAGGAAATATTGAGAGCATGTGTAATAGACTTAAAGGGATCTTAGGATGAATATTTATCATTGGTGGAGTTCGTCTATAACAATAGTTATCAAGCTAGCATTTAGATGGCTTTCTTTAAAGCTTTGTATGGAAGAAGATGTAGGACCCCTATATATTGGGATGATGTTCGTGAGAGAAGACTTTTGGGATCAGAAATTATTCAATAAATAGTAGATAAAATTTAGCTTATCAGAAAGTGGATTCTTTTAGCTCAAAGTCGGTAGAAGAGTTATACTGATAATAGAAGGAGAGAACTAGAATTTGAAGTGGGAGATCACGTATTCCTCAAAGTATCCTCCACTAAAAGAGTGATGAGATTTGGAGTTCACGAAAAGCTAAGCCCTAGATATGTGGGTCCCTTTGAGATCTTGGAAAGAGTTGGAATGTCGCTTACCGTCTAGCCTTACCACCTTCTCTTATCGAAGTACACAATATTTTTTATGTTTCTATGTTAAGAAAATATGTACCAGATCCTAGCCATGTGGTGGAGCTCGGACCACTTCAACTCAGAGAAGATTTATCTTATGAGGAGCAGCCAATATGGATCATTGATAGGAAGGATCAAATTTTGAGATGAAAGTTCAATGGAGTAACCATACAGAACGAGAAGCTATCTAAAAATTGGAAGAAGATATGCGAGCCAAATACCCCAATCTGTTTCTCGATCTAGGTATGTCAAATTTTAAGGATGAAATTTTTGTTAAGGAGGAAAGAATGTGAGAACCAGTCCATAAAATAAATTAAAAAAAAAATGAAGGAGACTCCTTAGAGTCTTCTTCTTCCTTCCGACCAACTCCTAAATGAAGTCAGAGTCCACTTTGGGGAGGAGTGAAACTCCTCCCATCCAACTTTATATAAAGACCGAAGCCTTCTTTCCCTCCTCCAAAAATAAAATAAAATAAAATAAAATAAATCTTAAATTCCTTCCTAGAATCCTCATGAAAAAATTTCAAATCCTAAACCCTAGATCCCTTCTTAGAAACCCTAATCCCAATTATTAAATCCTAGATTACCTATGCGTGGGACTTCGGATGGAAGAAAGCGGATTTTGACCGTCGATTGCCGCCGTCGTCGGTAGTCCCTTTTCCTTTTCCCTTCCTTCTTCTTTCTAGCTTTAGGATAGAGCTTTCATTAGTGGGATCCTTAATTGATCGCACCTCTGACCATTGTCGTGCCGCTTTCTCCACCATCTCTTTCCTTCTCCGACCGCTCGGTGATGCCTGAGAAGAAGACCGTGGTTCGATCTTGAGAAAAAACAGAGGAGAGAAAAGAAAGGAAAAGAAAAAGAGAAAGGAAAAAGAAAGAAGAGGAATCGGAAGAAAAAAGAAGAAAAAGAGAGAAAAAGAGAGAGAGAGAAAGAGAGAGAGAGAGGGTTTAGTTGGTTTTGGATGTTTTGTTTGGGTTGAATCCAATTCAATTGAATTTGGATCAAATAGATCTAAATTAAGAATTTATTTAAATT